>CM026430.1:15556564-16044994 GCA_014871385.1 Ceratodon purpureus
AGAAACTTCGGTCTCCGGAGGAGACCGACGTGAATTGAGTGTCTGTTCGATCCAACCCCAAGCCAGAGTCCACAGGACAAAGGGATAATTTCGAAGTTGATTGCTGACATGACATATTAGTTACACAACTACTACTTGAAGTGAAAATCGCAATTGTGGTAGATGCAGGTTGAATCTTTCCAGATTGCTTGGTGATGTATTTTCTATGTATACTGAATAGATACGCAATAATTTAAGTTACAAATCTAAATTTTGGAACAAATCGAACAGAGAGCGAAATTGGAAAAAGTGGAAAAGCACAGAACTTTTCCCACACGTACAGGTCTGTTTCTTATCAAACTTCCTTGCAGATTATTTGGGAGCAATTGTAGCTGCGGTTCCGACCCAGTAGAAATTCCTGTTCATCCACAGTGTAACTTCACGGGAATAAAAGGAGTACTTCCTCCTGAGATCGGCAATCTAACAAACCTGAGATCTATGTAAGTTCTTCTTTCTCTCCCTTTTGAAAGAAAGTAGCCCCAAAGGACACAAGAACTGAATGACCAGGACAGCGGCGATGAATCTTTGTAAGTTCCAATTCTCGTCTTTGAGCTACCCTTCGCTCAGAGAGATATTCTATCACTGCATGATTTGTGCTACTTCCCACCTAAAATATTGCAGATACATAGTGCGTAATCCGGAGCTAACGGGACCAGTGCCAATTGAGGTCTGGAAACTGCCCTACCTCCTGTCAATGTAAGGGAAACGTCCAACTTATTTCGCCTGGTGTGAGGGATTTCAATGATCAATTCGTGTCTGTTATTGGGAGACTGGAAGCGAGTTATATTCCTCAGTATGTACAGTTTAACATGCTTCTCTTATTCTGATTCGGGTGCCTACATTGTGGAGACAAGCTCCAGTTGGTAGTTGCAATAAAGTGTTTTGATTCGTGCTTTGATCCATAATTTCTTCTGTGATCAAATTAAATGCATTTGAAAAAAAAAAAATAATAAAAAAAAAAATTAAAAAAAAAAATACTGAACATTGTGCATTTCAACCAAATCGGAGTCGAACATGTATCGTTTTTTTGAACATGTTTTATTTGAACAAGATTGGGTATGAATATTGTGGGCCGAAATTGCAGCTGGTTACACGACAACTCTTTGATCGGTACACTGCCGACCGCAGATGATTTGAACAATTCATCAAATCTGCAAATTATGTAAGATGAATTCAGACTTCGGTTGTTTTTGACAGAACTTAAGCCCACGTTACAAAACATTTTGTTCTTAGTTTGCAGGGTACAGAGTGTGCTAAACTAGGAATCTCTTCGTTGTTGCTCTTAACTTAAGGAGTTCAGTAATTTGTAGTAATTCCCATCGTGGTACTAAATCGACTTTGATGCCTGCACATTAGAATGCTCAAGCTCAACAATTTCAGTGGGAGTCTCAGAGTGAGCTCTCAAGGGACTCTCTTCAGTTCGTCTCTTAAATTTCTGTAAGTTTATCCCTTGCCAATGAATTCCCAAGTTATCTAATCGGTATGTTAAGAAGAGCTAACCATGTAATGAGAGTCAAGGTGTTCAACGTTCATATCTATTTCATTTTCTGGTCAGTTTGCTTCCAATTGCGTTCATTATTTGGAAGCTATTTCCCAACCATTTTCCATGTGTTTTGTGCAGAGACCTGGGCAATAATCAACTGAATGGAACAGTGGATTTACAAGAACTCAATGCCTTAGCTAGTCGCACACTTTTCAGTTTGTAAGAACTTTCTGGTTTAAAATCAAACTTTGGGTGAATTTCAATCTTCTCTCAAGTCCATCAGGAACTCAGGTCCAATGTAAACTTTAAAATCACAGGGAAAGTCCTGACTTTGAGATTTTGTTTGTGGATGTTCAGATGGCTGAACAACAATAACTTCAGTGGGACATTCTCCCCTGGTCCCTTTTTTAATCCAGAGACCCTGAATTTGCACGACAATGCCTTCACTGTTATCAAATTTGCAAACATGTCCTCTTTACTCAATCTGTGAGTTTCTACTTTCTCTGATAGCTTTTTTCTCAAATCTCAACATGTTGAAAATCCTCTAGGTTCCCATGCTAGTAACGAAGAGGCTCCCATACCCATACACTATTTGGAGAATATCAGCTTCAATGGGCTACTTTGTTGGCAACAGGCAGATTCAAATTCACAATATAACTTAAGTTTTTGATTTTTCAGTCACATGGGCCAGTAATTTCCAGCTTCTGTGCTAAACATTTTTTCTGTCAACAGCTTTGTTGCCAACAATCTATTGAGCGGACCATTTCCTGTAGAATTTCTGACACCCAGCTTACTGACCTTGTGAGTACATGCTCTGCCATTCAAAACTCATGTTCTGTCTTCTTTGTGTACGCACGTCTTGTGATTACAATCACCAATACTTTCGTATGATTTTTAAAACCAAATTTAAAACCCATTTTAATTTATTGACCAAAAATGATTTGATAATCTCTAAGTGGATTTTAATGAGTAGTAGACTTCTACTGATATTAGGAAGCCTAGCCAAAGTTCAAATACTGTATCTGTTGAAACACTTATTGTTGACATGTGCAATTAGAATATGGCGTGAACAATTCAGGTCATCACAGTTATGGATGATATTACAGGTTATTATACGGCGTGAACAATTCAGGTTATAGTAGTAGACTTCTACTGAACAATTGGTTTCTTGACTGGTGAAAGCACCGAAAGGGACGTTTGTTTAACAAGCTGGTGAAAGGTTTCTAAAACTCAGGTTGTGGTCTAAAACTAATTCAATGTGACAGGGTATTAGAATTCTATTTATGTATTTAGTTTGGATGTGCAGAGATGCCCACGGCAACAAATATTCAGGATCACTGGACTTTCGAGGCCTGGATAATATCAGTTTAAATCTAAATTGCAGTTGCATGTAAGATATACACCCCATTCATTACAACCAACAATCATTGTTTGTAGCTGTATTGTCTAAATCAACATTTTCTAATGTTTCTCATATGAATGATACAGTAAAACATTTAAATACTGTTTTAACACCAAGTATATCTGATATGTGTCTTCTTAAATTAGAAAGTAACGTAGATAAATAAAATTCGATAAAATTCATCCTCTTAAAGGATATAAGTATTTGTTACTTGTTCTTTTAGAATATTTGGATTTATTTTTTTTTTTAAATTTTACATAATGAGTAAAAAAATAAAATTGAAAGAAATGAATGATGATGTTAATATTTCATCATCAAAAATATACACTTATTGTACTGATGATTCTCATTGTAGATGTGTATTTAATGTTGATTTGAGTTAAGCTTGAACATATCATTTTGTGCTTGAAAAATCACAGATTATGCATCTCATGGTTGAATTTTCAGGGATTTTAGCAACAACAGTTTTAACGGATCATTTTTCTCCGGTCATCTCTTCAATCCTAAAGAACTGGATTTATCCAGCAACTACTTCACCGATATCAATTTTGATGTCTACAATGGGACAAATGTCTACATGCCATCACTAGAATCTTTGTGGGTTCAAAATCATTTATTATTTGTTATGATGTTCAATGAAAAAAACTGAAATATTATTGATGGATATGTCTACAAACTATTAGTATTGCTAACATTTGGCTTGTATTGAATGATTTAATGATTTATCAGATATATCCAAAACAACAACTTAAGTGGGCCGCAACCTCCAAATTTTATCTCAGAAATGCCAATGCTTCAAATTTTGTAAGTATATTCATTGATCATTTTGGGCAAATTTATTTTTTGGTGCACTGTTCTTTTAATTCAATTTGTTGATATGATACCACTACTGTTCATATATACTGCCACAACTGAATTCACTAGGTAATGCACTTTTGGCAAACTATTGAAATGTTTTGGAATTAAAAATTTACTATTTGTTTAGAAGTACGATAAAGATTGACATATAATTTGATACAAAAAAAATAACATTGGCTATGTTGGCTTGTATTGTATTTTTGTTTAGGAACATAGAAAACAACAAGTTTAATGGAGAGTTCCCAGAGCAACTTTTGAAGGCACCTGCTCTACTAGCTTTGTAAGTTATTGTAAGTTAGTGCATATAACTCTATTGAGACAAAGTTTAGGTTGCTTTACATGTCAATGTCATTCCTTAAGGAACTTAGGGCCACACGATGATAAAGAGTATAAAACTTCTCCATATAAGTTATAACACATAAATGTTTGGAAACGAGTAGAATAGAAATTGGGCCCTCTATGGCTCATAACAAGGAAGGGGCTACCGTATATATAATTTGGGCATAAAAACTGAATGTTTCCTGTCAAGAAATTTCATTATTCAAATATATAAAAATTTCCTTCCTCCTAAATGGACGTCAGAATTTAGAGTTGTAAGATGCTGACCATTAGCATCGTTATATCTCACAGACATGCTGGTCAAAATCAGTACAGCTTATTAAAACTTCCAGACATTCAATTTGAAAATTTCAGCACCTGGAGAGGTGTATTCTTGACAAACAATAGTTTGGGAAAGATCCAATATGCTCCTCAAGGACCATACTCAGAGTACAACCTTCAGTTTTCAAACAGCTACCTCTTGTAAGTACAAAATCTTGCACATAAACTTATTTCAAATTTTCTTTCTTAACAAAACTTGATTTTTCTTATTTTGAGCTCCTTGGTTTTTCTGCAAGAAATAGGAGTTTGTTTTCTTTACACACTTTTAAAACAGAGTGTGAAGAGGACACATTGTTCTGATATTTGATCTTGTATGATTCTGCTATGTGGGTTTAACAGTCTTGGGGGCAATCGGGGTTGTTCAAATAGACGTCCGACCCGGCTCCGGACGTCCGACCCGGACATCCCCCGTCCCGGACGTGGCGTCCCCGACGCTCGAGAATTACGTCTCGGTAATAATTTTGCGATCCCGAGGGAGTAAAAACATCCCCCAACCGTCCGATCAGCCGATCCCGCCACCACGCCCCATCTCGGCCGTCCGTTCGCGAGGACGGCCGCGAGGACGGCCGCGGAGACGGCCGCGGGGTCGCACGGGACGGCCGCACCTCGATCCGATGGCCAAGATGTGGCCGTGCTAGCACATCGTGGGCCGTCGGATGTGGGCGGCCCTCCTAGGCCGTCAGATCCCGCGGCCGTCACCGTGGCCGACCGCGGCGACGGCCACGGGGACGGCCGCGGGATCCCACAGCCCAGATCGACCCCGGCGCGGGCCATCGGGGACCGCCCGATCGCCGCGGCCAAGCGCGGGCCGTCGGATTCCGCGGCCGTCCCCGTGGCAGTCCCCGCGGTCGGCCACGGCGACGGCCACGAGATCGGACGGCCCGCGGCCGGCATGGTTTGCCGCGGAAGGCCGTCCAATCCCGCGGCCGTCCGCGTGGGCAACCGCGTGGAGACGCGGCCGTCCCCAGCGACGGCCGCGGGGACGGCCGCAAATTAAAAAAACAAAAATCCCGAATCTTAAAATCTTCATAACTTCTTCAAAACGTATCCAAATGGAGCTTATGAGGTGTTTTTTGTCATCTACATTTCCTGTAGATGCCAAAAACCATCTCATAAGTCCAATTTGGACAAGTTTTGAAGAAGTTACGGGAATTTTGAGATTTCGGGGAGTTGAGGGGTCGGCCGTCGGCGGAGACGGGGGGGGGCCGACCCCGCTGACGGCCGTGGAGACGGCCGGCCGTCTCCACGGTGACGGCCGCGGAGACGGCCCCCCGTCCGCTTGGAGGCGGGGTCTCGCATGGCCTTCCTTCTTGTCTTGCGTTTTCTCTAGAGACGGCCTCCCCTCCCCTCTTCCCCTCGTCCAACCTCTGACAGAAAAATTCTATTTCTAGATACTCTAAAAACAAAATCAATACCGAATTAGAAATTTCAGACATATCCCTGAAATCATGGAAAATGTCCAAAAGATTTTGTAATCGGGATTGTGGGATCCGCCTTGATGTTGGGGTATACTTTAGAAGGAGATATTTATGCCGTTCAGTTGTTGGTGCTCTATTATGGTTTGCAAATATAATCTCAATGTTTAGAAGGAAGATTACATTTGTTTTGGAAATGAAATTATGGCCCATGGGCCTTTAGACGAGGGAGGTATACGATGGGGGGTACAACTTAAAAGGTAATGAGAAGCTTATAAAAATAATATTCTTTTATTTGAAGACATTATTTCGTTAAGTAATAAAATTAAAAGAGAACTCGACATGGATTTCTCTTATATTAATATGACAAGTTTGTATGTTTTTGGCTTTAATTTTATATGGCAAGACAAATCCCTTTTCCATAAATGGAACATTGGAATTAAATAAAGGATAAACTTGAAATTTAGAAATGAATTTGAATGAGAGGATTTGGAAGGTATGTTGTAGAGGACGTAATACTTAGAAATTAGATTTCAAATCAAATTAGATTGAGGTTGAAATTGTGTGAAGGAGGTTGGAGGACACATTAAATAGAATTGAGGATTGTAAAGTTGAATTAGAAGTCGAAGATGGTGGACATAAAATTCATTATAAGTGATAGAGGATAGAAATTTAAATACAACAAATTTTAGTTCTAATAATAAATAAATTGATTAATTAATTAAAAAACCAAGCAATCTGACAAGGGTGGATGTTTAATTTTAAAAGGTGAGTGAATTTTGAAGGTTTGGGAGTTGACATTAAGAGAACTGTTTCTTGCTTTTGAAATGAAAGATATGCTAGTATTACATTTGAGTACTTGGGCAAGTGAATGCCACATTGTTTGCCTTCCATTCCTTTTAGACAAACACCGAGTCTATATGGCTTAAAGTTTAACAAATCTCGTCAATTTTTTATTCTGAGACTTATGATTTTTTTCCATCTTAAAGGTGATTCATAATCATTATTTTTATGAATGAAAGACATAACATGTGGATTCATCTAAATGTGGAAATACAAACACATACTTCATAGCCAAAAATTTATATTTGTTTATTTATTTATTTAAGTATTTAATTATTTTGTATTCTTTCCTTAGTCTCCGATTCTACCTTTTATTTTTATACTTTTTCCATTTGCCTTCCATTCTATCTTCTTGTTATTTTATTATTACACTATTATTCCATTCTATACTCTGAACTTTTTATTATTACACTATTTTTCCATTCTATTGTCTCTTTAATTTTTTATCTTAACATTATTCTTCCATTTTATCTTCTCATTTTCCTATCCTTCCATTCATCTCCCATCATCTATTTATTTATTTAATATTCCTCTAATGTGTCTCCCATTCTATCTTTTTACTTTTGCCTATCGGAAGAAAGGAAAAATAAATAAAAGATTAGGGTATTATATTATGTACAAGACAATAATAAAATACAGAGAATTGAAATAAAATACAGTATGACAGTAAATAAAACATAACAAATAACCGCGAGACAGACAAACTACAATCGGAAAAGGTTTGAAGGAAATAGATGTGTATAGAGAAGATAGATATCAAGGGAAAAAACAAAAGATAAAAAAAGTTCATGAGAGGTAATAATAAATCAAAAAGATAATTAGAATAAAAGATCAAATAAAAAATAATAATAATAATTGCAAGAGTGGAAATGACATACAAGAAGAAAGGAGGAGTATGAAGTGAATAGAAAAAACCATGTCATGGTGATAACATTATGGCAAAAGAAGAAACTAAATAAAAATATCCAACTTAGAAAGGACTTTTTTCTTAAAGATTAAAGGATTAGATAAAGCATGAGACAATAATTGGAAAATAGTTAATTAAAATTACATAGAATAAAATGGTATTTGAAAACATAAGAAATAAGTTCAATAACACTAAGATATACAAACTACAGTGGGCATAATTTTAAATACCCAAGAAAGCAATTAATTAGGAAAAGAGCATTTTCATGGAAAAAAGGATTTGTCTTGCCTTATAAAATTAAAGCCAAAAACATACAAACTTGTTATATTAATGTAAGAGAAATCCATGTCAAGTTCTCTTTTAACTTTATTACCTAACGAAATAATGTCTACAAATAAAAGAATATTATTTTTTATAAGCATCTCATTACCTTTTAAGTTGTACCCCCCATCGTATACCTCCCTCGTCTAATGGCCCATGGGCCATAATTTCATTTCCAAAACAAATGCATTCTTCCTACTAAACATTGAGATTATGTTTGCAAACCAAAGTAGAGCACCAACAATTGAACGGCATAAATATCTCCTTCTAAAGTATACCCCAACATCAAGGCGGATCCCACAATCCCGATTACAAAATCTTTGGGACATTTTCCATGATTTCAGGGATATGTCTGAAATTTCTAATTCGGTATTGATTTTGTTTTTAGATTATCTAGAAATAGAATTTTTCTGTCAAAAGTTGGACGAGGGGAAGAGGGGAGGGGAGGCCGTCTCTAGAGAAAACGCAAGACAAGAAGGAAGGCCATGCGAGACCCCGCCTCCAAGCGGACGAGGGGCCGTCTCCGCAGCCGTCACCGTGGAGACGGCCGGCCGTCTCCACGGCCGTCAGCGGGGTCGACCCCCCCCCCCCCCCCCGCGTCTCCGCCGACGGCCGACCCCTCAACTCCCCGAAATCTCAAAATTCCCGTAACTTCTTCAAAACTTGTCCAAATTGGACTTATGAGATGGTTTTTGGCATCTACAGGAAATGTAGATGACAAAAAACACCTCATAAGCCCGATTTGGATACGTTTTGAAGAAGTTATGAAGATTTTAAGATTCGGGAATTTTTTTTTTTAATTTGCGGCCGTCCCCGCGGCCGTCGCCGGGGACGGCCGGCCGTCTCCACGGCCGTCACCGCGGTCGGCCCCCCGTCCCCGCCGACGGCCGACCCCTCAACTTCCCGAAATCTGCAAATTCCCGTAACTTCTTCAAAACTTGTCCAAATTGGACTTATGAGATGTTTTTTGGCATCTACAGGAAATGTAGATGCCAAAAAACACCTCATAAGCCCGATTTGGATACGTTTTGAAGAAGTTATGAAGATTTTAAGATTCGGGATTTTTTTTAAAAAAATTTGCGGCCGTCTCCGCGGCCGTCGCTGGGGACGGCCTCCCCTCCGCGGCGACGGCAAGGGGCCGTGGCCGGGGACGCCCCTCCCACCGCGGCGACAGCCCCTCTTCGCGGCGACGGCAAGGGGCCGTCGCCGGGGACGGCCCCCCTACCGCGGCGACGGCAGGGAGCCGTCGCTGGGGACGGCCCCCCCACGGCGGTGACGGCCCCTCTCCGCGGCGACGGCAAGGGGCCGTCGCCAGGGACGGCCCCCCCACCGCGGCGACAGCCCCTCCTCTGCGGCGACGGCCGCTTTCTGCTCCCGCAACCCCTCCCCCCGCGTTCAATGTGTGGTTTCACCTCGGGGTGAAAATCGTGCCGGTGATTTTTTTTTTCTAAGTCACAGGACGTCCTGTGGCGCTGGCGGACGTCCGCGGACGTCCCCACGTCCCGAGCGTCCCGGACGTCCGTGACAACCCTGGGGGCAATCCTTATTGCAACAATATCAACAGCTTGCTTCTTCCCGTATTTGCCCCATGAATCCAGACCAAGCTGCAACTCTTTTATCGAATGGTATGACTTCTGTGCTTGTTGCTATGTGTTCGAAAAATAGAATACATCTAAGTTATTTTAATTTTTTCAGATAATTTCTGAAGAATAGTTGGTCTACTCGAATATATTTTGCTCGTGATTCCAGGGTAATGTTATTTGATGAAAGATGGTATATTCAAGAAAATGCATTAGAAAATTAATTTATGGAAACTGATAATAAGTTGGATTTTGCTATGAAATGCCATGAATATAACATGTTTCAAGTCATTGTATGAAATTAGAGTTACATACTTTCCTTTCATTGACTGCACTCTAAGTTAAGGCAGTATAAAACTACTTTCAGATAAACATGTTTTTGTATCAATTTGGTAGCATCACAATTATAAAGACTTACTTATACTTATGAAAGCAAAACCATAGCATAATCACATGTATAACTAGATGCAATTATATGTTATACAATTTGAATTTGAAATAACTAAAACAAGCTTTTATGTTTTGAAACAGATGCCCACAAGTTTTCTACACAAACCTTGAAGATTATTATTGGAACATCAACATCAACTTTTGGTATAATACTATTAATAATAGCTTTCTATGTGTGGAGATTGATGGGTAGAATCCAATCTCTTGGCATCATTCTAAAAGGTGGGATTATATCACTTTTCCTTAGATCAATTTGTTCTAACACCAAACATATTAATAATTTAAGATATTTAACCAATTAAAATACAGCAGAGAGAACATGTTTCATGTAGTTGTTTGTATTCTTAACAAAGTTGAAGCATTTAGAATGTTAATGGACTTAAAATCAGTATATAGATGGGACATTAAGGTTTAAAGATAAAAAATGATTATGGTTATGAGGATGTATTTGAGATGGCTAATTGATCAATGCTTGAAATATTTTTAGATAAATATGCTCCTTAACTTGTTCAATCAACCAAAAGAGAGTAGTAATCATTTTGTCACATAGGTAGTGCCCAACTAAGAGCCTTGTAATAGTTAAACTGCTATTTTCTAGAGAAGCATCATATAAATATAAAAAAGCTTTATGAAGCTAAAGTATAATTTAGAGAAAAGGTACACAATATTTAAATAGTTATAGTTTCTATCCTAGAATAATTTCAAATATAAATGTTACAGCAAATAGTTCCATATGAATGGACTTGATTAAAATCACGTCCTTAAAGTCAAGTGCATAGGTAGAAATATTTTTCAGTATTGAAAAATTATGTTTCTATACACAAGAATCTTCATCATCAATTATAAGAATAGCTTTGTCCAGGTTATTTTTATGTAATGTCTCATGATATATTTAAAATGTAATAGTATTTAATTTTCTCATAATATTATAATTCACTTCTAAGGAATTTACTAGTTGGTTTGGATGTTGAAGATGTAAAGATTTATTATGTATTTTCATGTATCATATATGATGAATTTGACATGTGCAAATCTGGCAACATCAGAATTTGCAAAAAAAGAAGTGAAACCAAATTTGTACTCCTACAAAGAGATAAAATTGGCGACAAAAACCTTTGACAAAAGAAACAAGGTCGGAGAAGGCGGTTTTGGTGTCGTATACAAGGTACTATGCATCAATGTGTATTTTTTAATTTATGGATATTATAAATTCTTTAGCACTTTGTGTTTCAATGTTATTTGTTAAGTTTAATGCTCTATACAAAGAGAAGGGTTTTACATCTTAAAATAATTATTGTAAGAATATTACAACAGCTTGTTTATGAAACAATGGTAAATTGAGATTTTTTTCATTTTTATACTTGTCTTTTTCATTTTTCTTTTTTAATTTATGAATATATTGAAACATATTTTCAAACATGTACTCTTGATCCATATTAAAAAAATGTTTGTTGTTGCGTATATATTCATACTTGAAGTTTGTAGATCCATTATATATTTTTTCTTAATTAAAAGAAAGAATTCTTATTTTGGCTGTAAGAAAAAAATAAAAATAATAAAATCTTAAAAATAATCTGATTTTTATTATTAATGAAAATATAAAAACATCCATTTGAGAAGCATATATGTTGTAGTCAATTGCTTTCTACAGTTCTATTTTTTTTTAAACCATTTCAAGCTTTCTAGAAAACTAAATTATACTTTGAAAACATAATGACAAAAACTTTTACCTAACAGAGTTATTTCTATGAACATCTATGACATTGGAAAAGTATGATTGAAAATTAAAAACATTATTCATTATTTTTTCTCATATTTTTTTTTATTATAAACTTATATCAAACGACTTAAAGTATACATTTCCTTGGTGAATCTTCTACATTTCAAAGCAAATTATATGCAATTTTAAAATGGTGTAAAGATTGACAATTTACATACTGAAAATTTTAATTATTATTTAAGGTGAGTTTCTTCCTTTTTAAGAAAACTAACAGATACTTTCATTTGTTTATGCTAGGGAGAACTATTGGATGGAACAGTTGTAGCTGTGAAGAAATTGACAATGTCATCAAGCCAAATGCTTTCTGAATTTTTGAATGAAATTGTTGTCATCTCTGATTTAAAACATCGCAACCTGGTAAAGTTGAAAGGTTGTTGTCTTGGGGATGGCGACCAACGCATGTTGGTGTTTGAATACGTGGAAAACAAAAATCTTGCAGAGGCATTGTTATTACATGGTATGACCTACTTTTCACCAATGTATACGTAATTGTCTTATGTTTCATTAAATTTTGAATGAAAGATTATAGAGAAAATGATGGATACAAGTTTTGATATGGTAAAAATAAGTACATGCTAAGAAATCTAAACATACTAGAATTGAAATTTTACAAAAAGATTTGCATTTGATATAAATTTCACTCTTCAAATTTTATATAAATGGACTTACATTCAAGATTTATCTTGGTTTTACTTGTAGGTGACATTCTAGAGAACTTTGAACCTCGGTCTTTGGATTGGGCAACTCGTTACAACATCATTGTAGGTATTGCAAGAGGACTTTTATACCTTCATGAAGACTCACAATCACCGGTCATTCATCGAGATATCAAAGCAACCAACATTCTTCTAGACAAGGATTTCAATGCCAAAATTGCAGATTTTGGTTTAGCCTATCTTTTTCCAACTCTTGATAATGAAGATACTCACTTGACCTTGATGCAAGTTGCGGGAACAAGGTATGTGCTTTAATTTTGCAAAACTTACAATCACATATTGATTTGATGACTTCTATTAAAATTTGAAATGATATTGATATGATAATCAATTTAATCACTTTTATGCTTGTAAGTGCATTTAATGTATATGTGTTGAATGATATCATGATTCAAAAAAAATTATATTACACATGTGAATTTTTGCTTGATTTTTTTTGTTATGGTAATTCAAATATAAAATTGCTTTCTATCTTTTATTTAATGAAAAAATTTAAATAGAATTTTGAGTATGTTTTCAAAAGGTCAATTTTTCATTTAAAAATATACAACCTTATTCCAAAAAATTATTTTGAAGATATTTACATGTGACAAACGTTTTTAAAGAAAAAAATTACAAAAACAAAATTATGTGCATTCAATAGCCTGATATTTAGAATGGAAAATTTGGACATGTCTTATCATATTTTATTTGACCAATGATATGGCATGTATATGCATATAATACAATGTAGGTAGGTGCATTCTTTTGGTATTGCATATGATGTCAGTAAACTATTTTGGTTTTAATGAATGTACAGTACATATGATTCTACTAATTTTTAAAGATAATTTGGACATAGATGTATTAGATGCATATGATGTACAACTTATAATTTTTTTCTTGGCTTGAAGAGGATATTGCTCTCCTGAGTATGCGGTTCATGGCCATGTATCAACAGCACTTGATGTGTATAGTTTTGGTATTTTGATCTTGGAGATCATAAGTGGCAGAAAATGCATTGATCTTCAAAAATCAGGAGAAGAAGTTTATTTGCGAGAATGGGTACGTATTCATTATACTTACATGTTTGCATATATGAGTGTTGTAATCTTCATTACAACGATGTCCATGTATAGTACTTGAAGTCTGATTTGTTTTCTATGCGCATCTCTTTAGATTTTATATCCAAGCTCAACATTGAATTTTAAATACATTTTAATATATGAATTTAAATTTCAATATATGTTCAATTCTGAATCTTTCATGTGTATAAAAATTTTATATTTAATAAAAAAATTGATTCAAATGGTTTTAGATTAATATATCTTCGATTGATTTTCACCATACATAAATATTCTATACTTTAAATGGGAAACATTCATTAATAAATTTGATATGTATGATCATTATAGGGTTGGAAACTATTTGAAGCAGGAGTGTTAATCACACTCATTGATTCCAAGATGAAACATTCTCCTTCGGATTTGGAAGCTATTACGCGTGCTACTAGCGTGGCACTTGCATGTGTGCAATATAAAGCAGCAAAGCGTCCAAAAATGCATGATGTTATACCTATGTTATTAGGCAACATGCCAATAGGTAATCTTCATATAACCGCTGAGGATGGAGAAGTACTTGGAGGTGTTGCTTCAAGCTATAGTACAACGAGATCCGATACAACATCTTTTCTTTGGGAAAATGATCAACGTCCTATAGACGAATGTAGTTTATTGAGCGACATTCATGAGATTGAATTGAGTGCAAGAATTTGATGTTGATTACTTCATATGACATATTGAATTTAATATAAAAGATGTGGCATGGATGAAAAGCGCATAAATATTTCATTCAATATTCTACTATTTTTCAATTGTAATGATTTATAAATAGCATTCAAATCCATGGTTCAAGGTGGTCACACCATTTAATAACTACAAGAAGTATTTATCATACAATAATCAAGATAATGCTTATTTTTTTACTTTTATTTACAAAGGTGGAAGAATCTTGGTGTTCAATAAAAGAAATGTTTTCTACAAATAGAATTGATGGGATCACATAAAATTTACTATATGCTATAATGAGGTTTTTTTTAATTTATTTTTTTTAATTTAATTTTAAAAAAAATTTAAATTATTTTTTAACACAATAGTTTTACGTTAAAGCTTGCATAAAGCTCTTGGTGTGTACCATACAATTTTCTTGGTTGGAATGGAGAACTTTCAATTTTGATCTCATCTTTATTCTACAAAAATCTTAGGTTAGTGAACAAGATTCCACATAAATGTGATGGTTACATTTAAAAATTACAATAATAGAATTTACACAACAATAGTTGTAGCATGAGCAATCCAAATCATACCAATGTGCATCACTTAGTATACTTTATGTCTATGCTAAATGTCAAAAATTGTGGTCTTTGCTATGGTTATTGAGGTCTTTGTAGCGTATCACCACCATCTAATATGTATGAGTCACTTATAATAGAGGTGCGAATGATTAAGTAGGACCAACAACTTTGTGTTTTAGACCTCCTATTAGCAATTCATGATGGCACCATTTCCCAACTCTTCATTGTCATTGTTAGTGACTCCTTGCTGGTCAACTGATAATCGAACATCCCTTTTTATAGCCCGCTAGTAGCAACTCTCATGAGTACCTACTTTAGATCTCAATTATTAAAACTTTAGTTTTTGAACTTTTGAAAATTAATGTAAAATTCAATACAACTCCAAAAAAGTTGAATTTATTTTTAGTTCATTTGCTTATATTTGCCCAAGGACACCTTTTTGGAGTGCATCGTTTAGGGTGCATGGGTAGAAATATAGATGCATTTTCTAGGAATGTAGACCACATAGTCTATAAGACAATGAAAGTTGACAGAGATGATAAAATTCTCGGACATTAAATAATGTTACTTGAATTTTTCAATTCATCTTTCAAGCATACAATTGGAATACATGTGAAATATTGTGGAAAGTGCTTCCTACATGGTGCCAAGAGTAGGTGTAGATTACGGCTAATTTTTTAAAAAATTAGATGTTACAAGACGGTAAGTAGGTGGGATAGCCGGAAATATGATAGAATTAGCTAATTAGGAAATCGGACATTTTGAAGTAGTTGGAACAAAGAACAAGTAGCTTGGGAACTAGCGGAGAAGGCTAAATGCCATGTAGTGAAGGATAGGGCGGGAGCGGCGCGCCGTGCGCGCCCCCGTGGCGCGCCACGTCAAACGCCCGGTTTCCACCTAAAGCAGCCGTCGCGGGTAATTACCGGCTACAGTGATTACTTCGTTTTGTGACACAGAGCTTGTGACTCTGAACCCCGTGACACAACCATATCCTCGTGACACCAACAGTGAGACACTGATGTTTGTAACACTGCCCGTTGAAAAAAACATTGTGACGCTGGCATGACGTCAGCCCTCGTCTCCATCAGTTCTACCGGGTTAGGGTTTTCGTGTTTCAGTGTCTCCGAGGCTCAGCACCGAAGCTCCGCTCCGTCTTCTATGCAGTGTTTTCGGGTCATATTGTATTAGCGCAGGGGCTATGTCGCATTGATAATGTTTAGGGTTTGTGGCGATTTGAAGGTCGCTATCACGAAATTTAATAGAGGTGATGATTGTACCTTCCATGTGATTGTTTACCTTGTACGTCGAGACTCGATTTAATTGTGCAATGAAGGGTTGGCGGGCGAGGACTTGATACATTGGGGTTTAGGGTTCCAATGGCGCATTCAAGTTATGCTCCCGCAACTGACTACAACATGAAGGGGGTTACGTGATGGGCACAATGCCGGTAAGTTTACGGAGCCCCTCTGTTTCTTCCTTTGTGGTTAGCAATTCCTTCGGTGATGGGGAGTGAGTCACGCGTTCGCAAGAACAGGCGCTGTCTACGCACGGTGAAGCCTGTGAAGCCCAGTAACACCGGACTGTTTTTCTGGAGTATTCCTAGGTTGTTCCGCGGATTGATTTCGAGGAGTCTTTGAATTGCGCAATTCAGAATGTCTTCCTTCTTGATGTTTTCGCGACCTTCGGATAGAGTTTATTCGGCTAACCCTATTTGATGCTTGAGGAAACTAACACATCCTCCCACTGTTGTTCCAGGGACCAAGTGAATTACGAAGAAGCGGATTGGTATTACAGTTCTGTGCGGTGTCTAGGAGGCTGTGGGCGCGTAGTGGGGCTACAAAACAAATTCAGGTACATTAGTTTTTCTGATACGGACTGCCCTACGTGTGGAGAAATGTCCGTCCCCTGCAGTGCTGAAGAAATGGCTCCTCAACCTGTGACATTGAGGGTGAAGATTTACAAGCAAACTTACAACGTTACGTATCCCAGCCAGCAACGAGTGGAGGATCTCAAGAAAGAGTTTGCAACCATGGCTAAAGGGGGAGTGAAACCATGTGGCAATCGCAAGTTCTTCCTCTGCATATACTGTGGTAAGAATCACTACTCTAACAAAATGATGCTTAACAAGCACAGATTTATTGAAGGGTGTGATGAAGCCAGGTATCCGGATGGAAAGAAAGCCCTGCTGCTTCCGTATCCGGATTTCAGGACGGGAGAGGGGAAGAAGGTGGAGGTCCTAGGGAAGTCAGTCGCGGTTTTGAAGAGCCACGATAAACCGCATGGCAATTCCGAAGATGGAGCAGATGACGACCTTGGTGTGGACGGGGATGACTGTGACGATTTTGAGGCAGATTTAGTCACAGCGGAGGATTGCGAGAAGGCGACTGAGGTGAAAGGGAGTTCCCATACTGTGCCACATACTTTTCCACGTACGGGTTGTAGTATTCCACAGGATTTTCTCTTCAAGGGACCAGCAGTGCGGATAGGAAGTGCATCCGCCACACGGTTAGCAGGTACTGAAAAGCCCACGGTCGCGCAGGTTGAGGGAGTTGAGATACAGAAGGCAAAGAAGATTACAGGGAAAAAACCCAAAGTACTCGTAGGGAAGGACTGTGCTAACAGGGAATCCCCGACGCTTAATGCGGGAAGCGGTGTGAATATCAGCAAGAAGAATAGCACAACTGAGACTCGACGGAGTCCTCGGGTTACTTCGGCAGATGAGAAGAAGGGTTCCAGAGATGTCTCACCGCAGGTCCGGGCTGTAGAGAAAATGGCGGCTCTCGACTTATCGCCACATCGTAAAGGAGGGATGTTGTCAACAGAGGGCATCTCTAGCCCAATATTTTGCGACACGAATTTGGCACAAGAGCCAGAGGTCAGCGGTGATGGAGCAGATGGTGTCGGGAGGGATACGTTGAAGCGAAAAGCATGTAGCGACGACGACTTGGAAACGTTCAAGGTCTTTGTCCGGGATCCTCTGCTGCATCGGAAACTTAAATTACCTAGATCCACAACAAATTCTACTTCTGAGGTTAGTTACTTCTCGTGACATTAAATGTACAGGTTTAATTCCTTTCTCTTGAATTCCTACAATTCGGAAGTTCTCCACTTAACTCTGGATTGTGTTTGTTGGCCACAGGTGGGAATCTCTTCAGGAAAGCTGACTGTCGGGGCAGAGTCACAGTGTCACACAGGTTGTGACAATGTTACAGGAAGCGCCCTAGACGTTGTGTCAGTGATTCCTACGGGCCCATCTACACCTGCGATCTCAGAGGACCCTACATACGCCGCTATCCCTAAAAGTGACGGCTGGAGTAGGAATGCCAAACTCCGACAATTCTGGGCGGATGGGATGGGCACACCTCATCCTCTATCGTTTCATCCCGATGTCGAGGTGGCTCACCAAAGAAGGCTCGCGGATTTTAAGAGAGCTGAAGACGAGTACATCGAGAAGAATTGCCCGTCGGAGGAAAGCCTACAGGTCCAGATTCCCCCTCCCGTCTGTCCGTTAAAGCCACGCATGCCTGGATTGTACTATCTGAAGGAGATAGGGGCGGAGGTTGATCTGCCATGGACGCGGGAGTGCAGCAGTGGAGATAAGTTTGTAGAGAAATGGGAGCTTTCCCTAATGTGTACAGATTTCAAACTGAAGCTCATGCGTTGCGTGTACTGGTGGACTTGTAGAAAGGTGAGTAATCGATTCCTGCTTGCGCTGTTCATTAGTTTTTTGACCTTTTCTGAATTCAGTGACCATTTAACGGCTGAGTGACACTGGCGCATAAGGTCACATCCAAACTAACAAGAGAATCTGATATTCAGGGGGATAGGAAAGCACCTCTACCTGCTGATGTAATTGAAGCAGTTTCAGTTGCCATTGACGGATTAGTTTTTTCTGTGGAAGAGGGCACTGTTTACAAAGACCTTGAATGCCTCCGTCAATACATTCAGTGGACACAGGATTATTCTAATTACGAACTAGCACTTGCTGCGTACCGGGTCGACATCGTAAGGAAACGCGACGACATGTTGGAGTCCGCGATTATCCAATTCCGCCGTAAGAATGGGAAGTTAAGAGAGGCATCTGTATGGCACTGGTGTCCCCTGTGGCAGATTCTTACAACGGATGAGGGAATAATGCAGAAGTTGCCATCCTTGCCTTGGGTGCACGACGGTAAATATTTCTGCTCTAATTTTGTTTCACATTCTCATTTTTTTTCGCTCTAAGCTTTATTGTCGTGACTTTTTAGGTTTAAGGGTGTTCCACTTTTGTACGACTGATACCCTGTTATCGTGTTCTCTTCATTCCGTCGCAGTAAGCGAGGCTCAGGAGGTGCGACGCATTCTCTATGAATCGCGGGTGAACCCACGACCTCCTTCGCATTTTGTGTATATTATGCGGATTCTCTTCAGGAACAAACACGGGATTTTTCGTCAGTTCACATGTCCCTTTTACGGGATTACAAGCCACATATTTAGAAGTGAATGTCGGGAGCTGGAGGACGTGATGAAGGCGCTGTCCATGCTGATTTTGGAAGGACCTTCTTTATTTGCGACGTTGTCGGTGGATGTGAAAGATGCAGCGTTTAGGGAATCGGTGTTTTCGGAAATCCAGCTAGTGAACTCCGGATTGGGCGACGACATAGTATCGAATTTGGTTGCTTGGGTACGATTGGTGCAATTGAGAGCGTTGCAGGATTTTGCGGTATGTCACCCAGAGCAGTTTCAAGAGGCCTGGACTACCACAGACCCTAATCTCTGGGCGGAACACTATTCCAATTGGCGATCAACACTTAGAGTTCGAGAGGAGCGAGATGTTGGGTGGATTATGGGCGGTTGTATTACAAGCACGAACCCCCTTGTGTCCGAGTTGCGACTCAAACTCCAGGACAATGTTCACACTATGACCAACCTAATCCGCGAGGAGGATGAGAAGCATTGGGGGGACTGTACCCGTGATATGCGAGTGCCCGACTCTGCGACTTCTACAGAACCCTTACTCAGTGATTCAGAAGCCGGCCAAGGTAATGATGTACAGAATGCGTCGAAGGCGATGCCATCCGGTTGTGATTCTGGTCACGATGAGAGATTAGAAGATACGGTTATAGTGACGGACATTGTTACCACGACTGATACTACTGCCGAAGGAGAAATTGCAGTTGAGGAGATCGGGGTGTCCGGTGGTTTAGGGTCAGGAGACTGTGACACTGAGGTGCATGATGGAGCCGAACCATGAGTCAGTGTCACAGACCCTGTGACACTGACCGACGACAATGACTCTGTAATCGCAGCAGTGATAAAAGATATAGCAGACGGTGTTGACAGATGTGACTCCGGAGACTCTACTGAGACAGAGCTCTGTAACCCTGTTGTGCCTTGTGTGACCGGCGGCAACTCTGAACTTCAAACAACATCTGCTATGAACGCTAACCTGTCTCAAAGCGAGATTTCAGTACCCGATGAGCCAGGGCATGAGGCGATGCTGGAGTTCAAGCGAGATCAGAAGGATATAGTTGACTTCATTCGCGAAAAAGGTAAAATAATTACCCCCGTCGTAGCAGACTTACATTCTACCGGGGTGAGTTCAACGCAGGCTGTATTTCCGGAGATCGACAAAATTCTGGACGAGGACATAGTGTCCCCAGGTGCGGCACCGTTACTTACGCTAAGTCAGTTTAATAACAGTGCCCATGCAGGTCAGGACGTCGTAGTTGAAAATGGCGCGTTTTCACAAGACCCTAGCTTTCATCAGTGGGTAAGAGATGATGTACAGAATCATGTACAAACCCCTTATAAAGGGGTGTCCATTGTTGCGGGGCAAGACAGTGGGCATCTTGGATTTGCTGATGAAGCTACGACTTGCAGGAACCTTGCCCAGAGCTTTGAAGACGAAGAAGACCTTGAAGCGGTGTCTCAGTTGGTGAACCTGTCCCAGGCTGCTGAACGTGATACTGCTGTGGGCCCGATGAGGAAACCTGCCACACGATCCAGATATCTTACGAAGAATGAGGTTTTGAAGAGGGGGGCTCATTCATTGCCGGACTTGTGTCTAATTCAGGTTGGGGAAATTGGAGTTTTGACATTGGCACAGGCCTATACTTCTCTCAATATTGAGGACTTATTACGGAAACTCCCCGGAAGGGAAGGAAAGAAGGACCCCGCGGATGTAGTTGTTTTTTACAACGAGTCGCGTAAAGAGATAGAGGTGAAATTTTCCAACATTCGCGATTTGAAGCGTCTTCGCACTCGTCTCGGCAACGACATTGTTGATTTTACACTGTCACGAATGTATTATCAATACCCGGCTCGCAGTCGCCACGAGATTCAGTTCCTCACGTCCCGGGTATCCAGTTGCTATATGACAGTGGCCAAAGGCAGGACAACTTTGAAGAAGTGGGCGTCCGTTTTTCTTCAGCCTCCTTCACCTGTTCGGATATATCAAGTGAAGGAATTACTCCTCCCCTGGGTTACGGCCAATCATTGGTCTCTACTTGTGTTTCAATACGATAGAGTCCTTCACTTTGACTCATTTCCGGATAGTGAATTGCATGTTCCAGGGAAGAAACATGCTGATTTTGTTAATGTCATTAGTCATTCTTGGCAGACTCTTAGAGGAGTGGAGTTGTACGATGTCCCCGTAGTCTCTCAGAGTGTTTTCCATCAGAAGGGGACTTACGAGTGTGGTCATCATACTCTACGCAATGCTATGCTGTATTTGAAGGTACGTGGCATTCACTTTTATCGACTGTTTTCGAACTGTGTACAGCTTATAGTCCCATATTTCCATTCAAACTTTTAAGAACGTAATGTCACAGTCAGTGTTGAACTTCATGTGCAGTTTCGAGGGCATCTGAGTGTGGACAGGGAGGAGAGCTTGGCCGCGGCACTAATGGAGCCGTTCAAACCTAAGGATACCAGTCTCGAGATTCTCACACTCTTGGCAAGAGAACTTGACTTCAGAAGGCGGGATACTAGATACAGACCACCGCTTTGCGTAGTCGCGAATGTGTTAGAGAAAGACGTAGAGCCAGACGGAGATATGGTGCTGTTAGATTCCTGGGTTTAGAACTTCTGTGCATAGTGCCACTGTTGTGTATAGCAAACGTTCACTGTTTCTGTACGAAGTCACAGACTGTACTCTTCAATTATTTTTATTCCACACACTGTCATTATCTCTGAGTGTATACTATGTTCCGAAATGGGAGTATGCTCCGTTGAATGTCTTCTGTGATTTGTCCAAGTGTTTTCCTTGTTCTCTCGCGGGTGACACTGGTGACACTGGTGACATTGCTGGCAGTGGTGACACAGGTGACACTGGTGACATTGCTGATATTGGTGACACTGGTTAACACTGTTGATGCTGGTGACACTGGTGAACACTGTTCATACTGGTGATACTGATGACACAGTTGATACTGCTAACACTAGTGATATTGGTGACACAGGATTGCATGAAGAGTCTTCATAATTTATCTGTTTCCCAGTGTTACAATGAACGGGAAGTATGCTGTATTCTGGCTGTCTTTGTTATGAAGAATACCATTAAATCGCACACCCATTTCTTCGATCTATACCCTCGATCTATACCCTCGACTATACGTTGTTTTCAAATTTGATCTAATCTATTAAAAAAACTACCTCCTACAATAAGGGGTACAGAAAAACAAAGAAGCTCTATATGATTTTTTATTTTTATTTTTCATATTCTCTTTTTTTAAAAAAAAAAAAAAAAAAACACAAACAAATAAACAAACAAACGTTGATTAGATTTCTCTTTTATGGCTATTTCAATATATTGTACTTAAGAGAAGTCTTGCTTGAAAAAAACAAATTAGTTTCATCTGTAAAAAATTGACAAAAGGCAAAAAAGAAAACCTGTGAGAACCTTTCCAAATTAGTCAACGAAAAATCATACTCCAAAGAACTTCAGTCCTTCATAGTTTTCCAGGTTCACTGGGAAAATCAACTCAAGAAGCAAATATTCATTTAAAATTTAAGAGATTCAATTCAAAAAATCCATCAACAGATGATAATAACTATTCTATATTCAATGAAACAAAAACAGAATCTTATGATTTTTCAATGGTCTAAACAAAAATCAAAAATAAAAAAGAAATCATGCAACAGATCAAATTTCTAGAATGTAAACGGAGCCGGTCATGGACAGTTGTTATGATTTCGGAGTATATTGGGGCACGGCCTTTCTTTATAAATCTACTATGTTAAACATATAATGAAGGTTCATATAATATAAGAGTTTACATTCATTGAAGTAAAAAAATATTCAAAATGTTTAAAGAATAATCTAGGTAAAAGAAAAATACCATTATGCATATGAAATTGAATGTTTATAGTCCACATACAAATCCAAAATCATATGATGAAAACGATATATTCAACAACTTTTTTGGTCTGCCATCCTGTATCAAACAAATTTAAAATTTCATGAAAATAAAAAATCATATTAAAAAAAGGAAACATCTACTATATATACATTTAGTTAAATTTTTATTAGATTTTTTATATTAAAGAGAACATCAGAAATCCGGATAATCAACCCTCTCAAGAAGATAATCCACCAAACGAGTTCTCCAAAAATTTTAAATTAATATTTTTCATGATTTAAAGAAGAACATCAGGAATCCAACTTATTAACCTTTCGGAAAAATAAGCCACCAACCGAGTTCTTCATATTATTTTCGATTTTATTAAATAGGGAATTAAATTGAACATCAGCAATCCGAAGAGTTAACCCTTTCGGGAAAACAATCCACCATGCGAGTTCTATAAAATTAAAATAATTATTTAAATTATTTAGAGGACATCAGGAATCCGGCTTATCAACTTTAGGAAGATAAACCACCAACCGAGTCCCCTCTGGATTTTGATAAATTACAATGTTTATAATAAAACAAAAATTACATTTACATTGTACTAAAGAACTCACTACATTCACATTTACATTCACATTTACATTTACATTTACATAAATGAAATAGTGGTTAACAACTCCAAAACAAAACTTACAAATGCAATGATATTCAACACACTGTCCACTCATACAATTCATTCCACTATGCAACACAACTTTCACAAGCATAGGCAGCTATATAACGATTCTGACGAGGTGCTTTGTCTTCTAAGTCAGTGCAAATATAATACTGTGCCAAGGCCGATCGGAATCCTAAGAGTAGATTTTGTGCAATTAGAAGATTGAAGCTTACAGCAAGTGTCGCATGAACTTGTCAAAACATCCGCTTTCCTTTCGTGATCTGCCATCTGTATTATTCACAGAATTAGCAATCTCGTTCGCACATTATGAGATTGCATCAGATCAACACAAATCCCCATGTAAGAATGAATGATTTGTTTTTTGAAGGTAATACTAAAAATTGGGCTCTTGAATCACCAAGCTCGTCCAAAGTAAACCTACTTGTCCAGAAGTACGTTCTGCAATGACATCTTCGCTCGGAAGTCATCGTTCAAAAGTACATTCGAATGTTTCAGATCGCGGTGTATGAAGCTCAGATGCGTCAAACCGTGCAGATACTCCACCGCTTGGACAACGTCCAAGCGCATTTTTCCAACCTCATCGTCCACGAGAGAGGCTTCCCGGTCATCTCCTCGTACTTGAACAGATGCTGCGCCAGGGGGCCTTGCGACATGTACTCGTACAGAAGGAGTCGCTCAATGCCATCAGTGCAGTACCCCAGGAGGGCCACCAAGTGCCGGTGCTTCACCTTGGTCAATATCGCAATATCAGATCGGAGCTCACTAAGCCCCTTGCTGCTCACCACCGCCAGTTGTATCCTCTTGACGTCAATCTTGGTGCCGTCGGCGGGGACGCCCTTGTACACGACTCTAAAGCCGCCTTGACCGAGCACATTGCTCTCCGCGAAATTGTCCGTCACAGATCTGAGCTGGTGAATGCTGTGTACCATGACTCCTGTGCCTGCATGATTGAAATCCAACACCATGTGCTTATTTCATGGAAGCTAGCTCTAGAAAACAGAGTATGAGGGTGGGATTTAGGGCTCATCTCTCCGATCGGGTGGTAGCTTCAACTCCATGGCACATTCCGCTTTCTCCATTTCTTCTCGTAGTAGAAGCAGAGAATAACCTTACAAATCCACTCCCTCCGAAGTCCAATTGTATCCCCCCGCACGAATTGTTGCAACCCGGAACTGGTCCAGTCGCCGCAACGCAAGTAAACTTGTCATTCGCTAGCGGCGAACACGCATGCCTAGCGCACCTCTGCGCGCACTGCGACAGGCCTGAAATCTCGCAACAAACGAAACGCATTCAGAAATCAAAACTAACGATCGCTCCATCCCAGCATTACCATCCCTTAAACCCTAAACCCTAGCCATCAAAACCTGAGTTGTATAAACTTCATACTTCATGAAAGTGTAAACTTCATACTTCATACTCGTTGAAAAAGCTCACTTGAAAAAGCTCACTGTCCCGGTTGCCGAAGCTGAGACCCAAGAACGCTTGTGACCCAAGAACGAAGGTTGTCTCTCCTCAATCAGAGTGGTCCCGAGCCAACACTGTCAACACGATCTCCGAAAGCACCTCACAGACACTCAGCTCACATAAAAAACATCCGAAATGCATGCCCAACACCAGTATCAGGCTCACCGCTGTCTACGCCAACAGGAAGTCGAGGTGCTTGTCAACCATCCGGAGTCCAGTGTCAAAGAGCTCCACCACTCCCACAGCACGACAGACGGAAGATCAGGTGCACGACGAGGTGAATCTTAGGTCGACTCCTGCACACACGTACGCACGAACCGGGTGCCGCTGTCATGAAAACTAGCACAACATTCATCTCAAGCGCCTACGAAACACGAAGTAATCAAATACTAATGATTACATTGAGAGTCTCGACTCTAGCAGGCCAGTTCCTCTCCAACAACAACAACACCACGAACTCTCCAGGAAAACGAGAAACACATAAAGCCTCGCACGCTCCAGATACGAACTCATCTCTCCACAACATCACAGCAGAGCAACACCGAGAACAAGGTCTTCCAAACCATATTGGCCGACTGCAGTAAACAGAAAACCGGAAACAAGACATCGCGATCATGTAACTGCGAGCGAACCTGATGCGCAGGGCAGTGGACGTTAGCAAGAGAGTCCCTCTGAAACCTTAAAGACAACCAGGGTTGTTCAAATAGACGTCCGACCCGGCTCCGGACGTCAAGACGTCCGACCCGGACGTCCCTCGTCCCGGACGTGGCGTCCCCGACGCTCAAGAATTACGTCGCCGTAATAATTTTGCGACCCCGTAGGGTAAAAACATTCCCCAGCCGTTCGATCGGCCGATCCCGCCACCACGCCCCATCTCGGCCGTCCGTTCGCGGGGACGGCCGCGATGGCGGCCGCGGAGACGGCCGCGGGGTCGTTGGGGACGGCCGCACGTCCATCCGACGGCCAAGATGCGGCCGTGCTGGCACATCGCGGGCCGTCGGATAAGGGCGGCCCTCCTGGGCCGTCGGATCACACGGCCGTCGCCGTGGCCGACCGCGGGGACGCCCTCGGGGACGGCCGCGGGATCCGACGGCCCGGATCGACCCCGGCGCAGGCCATCAGGGACCGCTCGAGCGGCGCGGCCGACAGCGGGCCGTCCGATCCCGCGGCCATCCCCGTGGCCGTCCCCGCGGTCGGCAACGGCGACGGCCGCGGGATCGGACGGCCCGCGGCCGGCATGGTTGGCCGCGGAGGGCCGTCCGATCCCGCGGCCGTCCGAGTGGGCGACCGCGTGGAGACGCGGCCGTCCACGTGGCCGACCGCGTGGAGACGGCCGGCCGTCCCCGGCGACGGCCGCGGGGACGGCCGCAAATTAAAAAAAAAAAATCCCGAATCTTGAAATCTTCATAACTTCTTCAAAACGTCTTCAAATCGGGCTTATGAGGTGTTTTTTGGCATCTACATTTCCTGTAGATGCCAAAAAACATCTCATAAGTCCAATTTGGACAAGTTTTGAAGAAGTTACGGGAATTTGGAGATTTCGGGAAGTTGAGGGGTCGGCTTTGGCGAGGACGGAGGGCCGACCCCGGTGACGGCCGTGGAGACGGCCGGCCGTCCCCGGCGACGGCCGCGGGGACGGCCCCTCGTCCGCTTGGAGGCGGGGTCTCGCATGGCCTTCCTTCTTCTCTTGCGTTTTCTCTAGAGACGGCCTCCCCTCCCCTCCCCCCCTCGTCCAACCTTGACAAAAAAGTTCTATTTCTAGATACTCTTAAAACAAAATCAATACCGAATTAGAAATTTCAGACATATCCCTGAAATCATGGAAAATGTCCAAAAGATTTTGTAATCGGGATTGTGGGATCCGCCTTGATGTTGGGGTATACTTTAGAAGGAGATATTTATGCCGTTCAATTGTTGGTGCTCTACTTTGGTTTGCAAACATAATCTCAATGTTTAGTAGGAAGAATGCATTTGTTTTGGAAATGAAATTATGGCCCATGGGCCATTAGACGAGGGAGGTATACGATGGGGGGTACAACTTAAAAGGTAATGAGAAGCTTATAAAAAATAATATTCTTTTATTTGAAGACATTATTTCGTTAGGTAATAAAGTTAAAGGAGAACTTGACATGGATTTCTCTTACATTAATATGACAAGTTTGTATGTTTTTGGCTTTAATTTTATAAGGCAAGACAAATCCTTTTTTCCATGAAAATGCTCTTTTCCTAATTAATTGCTTTCTTGGGTATTTAAAATTATGCCCACTGTAGTTTGTATATCTTAGTGTTATTGAACTTATTTCTTATGTTTTCAAATACCATTTTATTCTATGTAATTTTAATTAACTATTTTCCAATTATTGTTTCGTGCTTTATCTAATCCTTTAATCTTTAAGAAAAAAGTCCTTTCTAAGTTGGATATTTTTATTTAGTTTCTTCTTTTGCCATAATGTTATCACCATGACATGGTTTTTTCTATTCACTTCATACTCCTCCTTTCTTCTTGTATGTCATTTCCACTCTTGCAATTATTATTATTATTTTTTATTTGATCTTTTATTCTAATTATCTTTTTGATTTATTATTACCTCTCATGTACTTTTTTTATTTTTTGTTTTTTCCCTTGATATCTATCTTCTCTATACACATCTATTTCCTTCAAACCTTTTCCCATTGTAGTTTGTCTGTCTCGCGGTTATTTGTTATGTTTTATTTACTGTCATACTGTATTTTATTTCAATTGTTTGTTTTTTATTATTGTCTTGTACATAATATAATCCCCTAATCTTTTATTTATTTTTCCTTTCTTCCGATAGGCAAAAGTAAAAAGATAGAATGGGAGACAGATTAGAGGAATATTAAATAAATAAATAGATGATGGGAGAGGAATGGAAGGATAGGAAAATGAGAAGATAAAATGGAAGAATAATGTTAAGATAAAAAACTAAAGAGACAATAGAATGGAAAAATAGTGTAATAATAAAAAGTTCAGAGTATAGAATGGAATAATAGTGTAATAATAAAATAACAAGAAGATAGAATGGAAGGCAAATGGAAAAAGTATAAAAATAAAAGGTAGAATCGGAGACTAAGGAAAGAATACAAAATAATTAAATACTTAAATAAATAAATAAACAAATATAAATCTTTGGCTATGAAGTATGTGTTTGTATTTCCACATTTAGATGAATCCACATGTTATGTCTTTCATTCATAAAAATAATGATTATGAATCACCTTTAAGATGGAAAAAAATCATAAGTCTCAGAATAAAAAATTGACGAGATTTGTTAAACTTTAAGCCATATAGACTCGGTGTTTGTCTAAAAGGAATGGAAGGCAAACAATGTGGCATTCACTTGCCCAAGTACTCAAATGTAATACTAGCATATCTTTCATTTCAAAAGCAAGAAACAGTTCTCTTAATGTCAACTCCCAAACCTTCAAAATTCACTCACCTTTTAAAATTAAACATCCACCCTTGTCAGATTGCTTGGTTTTTTAATTAATTAATCAATTTATTTATTATTAGAACTAAAATTTGTTGTATTTAAATTTCTATCCTCTATCACTTATAATGAATTTTATGTCCACCATCTTCGACTTCTAATTCAACTTTACAATCCTCAATTCTATTTAATGTGTCCTCCAACCTCCTTCACACAATTTCAACTTCTATCTAATTTGATTTGAAATCTAATTTCTAAGTGTTACGTCCTCTACAACATACCTTTCAAATCCTCTCATTCAAATTCATTTCTAAATTTCAACTTTATCCTTTAATTAATTCCAATGTTCCATTTATGGAAAAAGGGATTTGTCTTGCCATATAAAATTAAAGCCAAAAACATACAAACTTGTCATATTAATATAAGAGAAATCCATGTCGAGTTCTCTTTTAATTTTATTACCTAACGAAATAATGTCTTCAAATAAAAGAATATTATTTTTTATAAGCTTCTCATTACCTTTTAAGTTGTACCCCCCATCGTATACCTCCCTCGTCTATAGGCCCATGGGCCATAATTTCATTTCCAAAACAAATGTATTCTTCCTTCTAAACATTGAGATTATGTTTGCAAACCATAGTAGAGCACCAACAATTGAACGGCATAAATATCTCCTTCTAAAGTATACCCCAACATCAAGGCGGATCCCACAATCCCGATTACAAAATCTTTTGGACATTTTCCATGATTTCAGGGATATGTCTGAAATTTCTAATTCGGTATTGATTTTGTTTTTAGAGTATTTAGAAATAGAATTTTTTTTGTCAAGGTTCGACGAGGGGAGAAGGGGAGGGATGGCCGTCTCTAGAGAAAACGCAAGAGAAGAAGGAAGGCCATGCGAGACCCCGCCTCCAAGCGGACGAGGGGCCGTCCCCACGGCCGTCGCCGGGGACGGCCGGCCGTCCCCATGGCCGTCACCGGGGGTCGGCCCCCCGTCCCCGCCGACGGCCGACCCCTCAACTTCCCGAAATCTCCAAATTCCCGTAACTTCTTCAAAACTTGTCCAAATTGGACTTAAGAGATGTTTTTTGGCATCTACAGGAAATGTAGATGCCAAAAAACACCTCATAAGCCCGATTTGGATACGTTTTCAAGAAGTTATGAAGATTTTAAGATTCGGGATTTTTTTTTTTTAATTTGCGGCCGTCCCCGCGGCCGTCGCCGGGGACGGCCCCCCGTCCCCGCCGACGGCCGACCCCTCAACTCCCCGAAATCTCCAAATTCCCGTAACTTCTTCAAAACTTGTCCAAATTGGACTTATGAGATGTTTTTTGGCATCTACAAGAAATGTAGATGCCAAAAAACACCTCATAAGCCCGATTTGGAGACGTTTTGAAGAAGTTAAGAAGATTTTAAGATTCGGGATTTTTTTTAAAAAAATTTGCGGCCGTCTCCGCGGCCGTCGCCGGGGACGGCCCCCCCACCGCGGCGACGGCCCCCCCCCTCCGCGGCGATGGCAAGGGGCCGTCGCCGGGGACGGCCCCTCCCTCCACGCCCACGGCAAGGGGACGGCCCCCCCCCACCGCGGCGACGGCAAGGGGCCGTCGGCGGGGACGGCCCCCCCCCCCCACCGTGGCGACGGCAAGGGGCCGTCGCCGGGGACGGCCCCCCCCACCGCGGCGACGGCAAGGGGCCGTCGCCGGGGACGGCCCCCCCCACCGTGGCGACGGCAAGGGGCCGTCGCCGGGGACGGCTCCCCCCTCCGCGGCGACGGCAAGGGGCCGTCGCCGGGGACGGCCGCCCCCCACTGTGGCGACGGCAAGGGGCCGTCGCCGGGGACGGCCCCCCCCCTCCGCGGCCGACGGCCCCCCCCCGCTCCGCGGCGACGGCCGCACCCTCCCCCGCAACCCCTCCCCCGCGTAGAAGGTGTGGTTTCACCCCGGGGTGAAACCTATGCGGGTGATTTTTTTTTTCTAAGTCACAGGACGTCCTCTGGCGCTGGCGGACGTCCGCGGACGTCCCCACGTCCCGAGCGTCCCGGACGACCGTGACAACCCTGAAGACAACAAAGCTTACGCACCACAGCCCAACGAGGCATACCAAGAAAGAAGTCCCGAGATTCAAACCCACGCTCCCCGCCCTCTTTCCTCGCTCCCCCCCAACTTCCATCCAACGCATTGAACCCCCCACTCCATCCCTCATTAGTACTCCGCCGTCAATACTTACCCCTAACCCCCCAACTAATCACCCACTAAATACCAAGTTATTGATAAGCACCTACTATTCACTTCCTAAACAAATATATAACTAGGATAAATAAAATTAAGGAATTCATCTACCATGATAAAAAACCAAAAGAGTACTGACATATAAAGAGAATTGCTTCCCTACAATTTTAACTTCAAAAATAAGTAAATGAAAACAAAACATAGTACTAATTCAAAAAAATAGAAACACATAAACAAAAAATAAACAAGTATAAGTATTGATAATAATAAACAATGAAAATCATGGTACAAAAAGTAAGGAAGTGGGCATAAAAGTATAACCGGTTTTCTTTCATGAATTGAGTATAATGATAAAAAAAATTTAAACAATTAAATTAAAATAAGTAATTTTCTAATTTTCTAAATTCAATTAAGTTTTTCCGTTTTCTTAGAAAGTACGTAACATGACCATGAATTTGTCCAAGCTTTAATATCCAAGACATACTTTATACGTAATAGAATAATAAAAATTCAAATATATAGTCAAAATTATAAGAATGGAAAGTTTGTGTCTTTTATAAGAATATACCTTTATATTATAATTTTTACATTAAAAGTAGTTTATCAATATTTATAATAATCTTTTCATGTGTGAACTCCACAAACAGGATATGGATGTGTCTATGATATACCAAGTTTTGCAATATTGAAATGAACAATTCAATCAGTGAATTGCACATCTTAAAGTCTAGTGTAAGTAAGGACATGGCATACATCATACTGTAAATTTATTAATATCAATAATATGCTTAGTAGTCGAGATATTCATTGTTATGCTTTATGTAAAACATATATCTGGGGCATGCATACTCTGAACATTTGCAAACTATGTTAAAAACAGAGGGATACTGACAATTAAATTTTTTACTATCTTTCAGTATTATTTTATAAATATCCTTCAAGCAAATACATAGAAATGAGAAGACAATAACATCTCCTCAAAGAAGAAAAATTAGAGAAGATATATCATTTCAAACTCATATACATGAGGCAATGAGTTTGAAAATGTCCTTCACTTAGCTAGTTCGACGTATAACGCATTATTTCATGGAGATTGACAGTTAATTTTTGTGCTAACAGAATTTACCCTTTCTAATACTAAGAGACTGTATTCCAGTATTTGCAATATCTAACTTTTAAATAAATATCAATGGCTAAATAAACGGTCATCGAAGTCTGAGCTCGCAATCAATATACGTAAGTCATCCAGTTAATATATAGGAACTTCTGTAATATATGTATCGTGAATATATTATGTCATTGTCCTCGAGATTTACAATATGGAAACCTTATTTTATATCAAAATCTTTATTCTACAAATTAGTTGGGATGCATTATGTCCCTCTAATATATGAAATTAGAGAACTACCCATTATCAATAACTCTTTCTTAACGAAATGGATTTGTTAGCTTCCTAAATTTAAATATTTATAAATATATACATATGTTTATGTATACATAGACTTGAATTCTATATGGAAGTTTTTATATATATAGATATAGTCGAACCTTGATAAGTGTTAACGGTTGGGAGCATACCTTTTGTTAACAATTAGAGAATAGCAACACTTAACATTTAACACTTATAGAAAAAAGGATATAATATCTATGCTTGAAGTTCACAACATTAATAATATGTAGTAATATTTTATATAGCATTCACTCCCTTTTTATATCATTTACACCTTTCCTACTTGCTTTTATTTCTATGTTTATAAACTTAGAAATACACTTACCTTTTATTTCATGAACTAAAAATATATAATCTTTTAATTTACGGTTTAAATAAACATGTGCTAATAATTTTGTTTCTCAAATGGGAAGTAGAAACTACTGCTTGACCTCAAAGTTACCTCCCTCCAAGTTATGGTTCTTACAAAGTCCCTTTTAAGAAAGATATCACTTATCGAGGTAAAAATAACAAGGTCAAGAGCATAACATTACATAACACTTAACACATTACACTTACTAGACTTAATTTCAAGAGAGCAAAAATCTCCGTAACAGATATAGAGTTTTAACACTTACGAAGGGAACGCTTATCGAGGTTAGACCATACAAACATTATATATATATATATATATATATATATATTTATAAATAAATAAATATATATATATATATCGATATATCTATATATTAATATAATTTAATTACTCATTTGTAATTTTTCTAGGTTTCCTTCACTACTCTTTTATTAATGAACTTTTAATTTCGAATAAATGCATCCATTTGTACTAATACTGTAATCTCGCGGGGATATGTGTACTAAAAATGTAATCGATACCATACTGAAGACAAGTCCATCAGAAAGAAATTGGAAAACATAGAACATAAAATCGTCAAGTTCTGTAGCAAAACCTATAAGAAGATAAAAACAATGGCAAATTAACTTGCAAAGATGGAGTATAATGCGAATTTATTACTTTAATTCTTCATTAAAACTAGTATAAAATTGTAGACATAAGAACATAAAACTCTATATCGTCTGAATACAGTCTCGAGTGAATCATTTATTGATTCAGTAACTCTCGTACAGACTGTCACAGTGTCACAGTGTAACACATGATGGATAGTGTCACACTGTAATGACTTAACACTTTATGGCTACTGTCATAATGTAAGACGCTTCTACACCTGCATTACTGTACGTACCATGACATACAACTAATTGCCTTAAGTTCAAAACTGCGAGCTGCTGTGGGTACAAGAAACCACAGAGTTGCAACCACACTGAAGTCTCTTAGTGTCACATGTCGATTTCTCCCACTTGGAATGCCCTTGCAGTAGGGATACGTAAGTAGTAGAACAGTGTACTCCCTGGAAGTGTCCACTGTCGGGGAAGAGAATGACCCTCTTCCTTTCCGGAGCCTTCGTATTAACACCTAAGGGTACAGTCCGCTTACGCTTCACATGGCCACGGACTAATGAGAGAGGTGGAAGATAAATTCGATCATTTTGCGCAGGCACGCCGATACAGTTGGAGGACGGAAGGGAGATATGCGTTTTCCGGAGAGGTGCCTCTACATAGTCTGCCATAGTTGCTAAGAAGTCCAGTACTTCTGATTCTAACGCATCCATACCTACTTTAGAGTCTGAAACGAGAACAGTCCTAACGAAAAACACAGCCTAGAAAATGGAAGCTCAAAAAAGAGATTGAAAGAGAGTTTCTGAGACAAAGAGTTTCTCCCTTATATACAGAGCAGAGGGCGTCGATGTGTTGAGTACGTTCACGTTCTTCTCCTCTGGGAACTTGTTCACGTCCGGAAGTATGAACCCTAAATCAAATATAGTTATGGTGCGCAACCGCAAATAATGACGAGCGTACGATTCTTATGTAAGTACTGAGTAATTCTCTTAATTGAGCAAAGGAAGATGTAGTCTCGGACACATTGGAGGTGATGATTAGACTATACCGTAGGTACAGTGAAAGCAGTTCGACAGTGTCACAGTGTAACACATAAGTGAAGCCAAGCATTGAACATACAATTTGATAACGATGAACATATTATAAACATTTATTCCATTAGCACACGCGTGGCCAAAAATTAGCCGAAGCCATACACTTCGTCCACGGATATCGTCAGTTCTAACTGTTCCACTCCAACGTATGCTAAGTCGTCAATAAACGTAGGGGCAACTCAGGAAGATATATACCCATCTGCGCAGACTCGTAATCACTAACTGCGACTATAACAGCTTACGTTATGGTCTTCCTCCTCACCCATGGCAGAGTAGAAATTCTTCATAACCCATCGCATCTCTTCACTGTCTGACCCGCTTTCCGTTTTAGGAAGGGTTAGAAAATGACGTTCTCTGCAACTCTGCCGTCCAGCAACATTGGTCTCAAAATCCGATGGGTCGACATCCTTAGAGCGCCGCCTCGACCGCACATTCCGACTCTGGTTGGACGCGCGGTCAACCCTCGCGCGGAAGCATCTACTGCCCACCCTCTTGGCTCGCTCACGTTCACCTATCGACTGACCATGCCCTGCCACCGGAGGGACGCAGAACTTGAGCAACAGGCATATCGATAAGGTGAACAAAGAAAGTAAGAGCCAATCCCCTAAACCATCAACAACGACACGGAAACTAATATACATGCTGACGGATCAAAAATGAGAATGACCAGCTCTGGAGATGGAGCACTGTCAAACTAGAATGAGCGACTATAGGACACGACTAGAAACAAAGTAACCATCACCGAAGAGTGTGGTTGACGTCTCTTAACAGTGCTACTATTCACTGGTTGGATGAAACAGGATATTCTTACGTATCGTACCTATAACCGTCGTGAAACAGGATTGAACGACCTCTCAAGGAAGTCCTTATTGCGACCTAGCTTGAATCCTTGACCGTCGTCTACAACCTGTAACACTGGTGACTCAGCAAGCGGATGCAGAGAACCATGCTTCAGCTCGGCCTTAATCTTCCGGATACGACCCAGCGTTCTATTCAACTCAGCTATTAGGTGCTCCATCATTACGGAGTCACCGTCTACTTCCTCGTGTAATTCAATCACTTGAAGCCGCAAGTGTTCAGCGGGGTCTTCAGCATTCCTCGTTTGTGGGGTGGGTCTCGGAGCCGAAAAAGGTGTCTCTGACTGTGACATGTTCGGCATTTGAACCCTCTGGGGCGTGAGAAGCTGATGCAGTCCACCTGTGACACTGCCAGCCAACCTGCCACAGAACCTAGCAATTGTTCCTTCCGCGACATCCGGGTTCATCATCATGACCACTTTGACGTGGTGTTTACACATATTCCCACGCTGCGCCCAGACGCAGTTACAGACTGCCCATTCTGAACCCGGATTATGGACAGTGTAACGGAGATGACGATGTTGAGTGGATGTCACAAAGGCAGTGTCACCATCATGTTCTGGCAGTGTCACATCTTCGTCTGGAATTTTCCTGGCTCGAAGGATAGATGAGACCACGATATCCTGACCTTTCTTATTGTCAACGAACCCTTTCTCTTTACGTAACCACTTGTACCAGTAATGGTCTACAACGTCTTCTGTTAGAGCTGTAATGCACCAATCAACCCTTCTACCAGTCATTCTACTCCTCTCAGACTTCAGTATCGACTTCGCAAACCCGTGATAACCCTCTATGGCCGCATTAGTGTCTTGTCCACAGTACGATAGATTTCGAAATCCAACTACCCACATATGCACCTTATCAAGCCACTGAAATTTCATATATTCCCAGAATTCCACTTCCTTTGGGTACCTCTTTTCCAACTCTAAGATTTTATTCTCAGCCCATTCCCTACCTTCCGGTCCAGGTGGAGCACTCCTATCATACATCAACATACCGAGCTCCTTCATTATGACGGCTCTCATTTTCAAATCAGAGATTTTGTAACACGCATTCTTCTGCCACGCTCTATGTACGTGCCATAGGCACAGGAATATCTCTGTCTTAGGCCATGTTTTGCTGTACACATAGAATAAAATAATAGTTTCATTAGGAGGATACATTTCAGGAATGACATATATCCATAACTAATAGATTGGACTAAATTCTACGTGAAGGGGGATCACATACTTGATGGCATTAATCTCGCCCTGCGCACAGTCCACGATGAAGGCTGCGGGTTTCCATTCTGGTTTTATCCCCACCATTTTCTCGTTTAAGGCGGCCATCCACGGAGTTAAATCCGCTTCAGCACATCTAGAGGTGAGAATGAATGCAACAGGAATTCCGTTGTGCCATTCGTCGAAAACCATTAGCGTATACAATGGGAACTGCGAAGACAATTTACACACGGTTTGAACAGTGAGGTCAGTCCTGACCAGTGTCACAATGTCACAGTATCGAATGTAAGAAACGGAAAAAAAAAGGGGAGTTTGAATCTGATGAGTACCTTCTTCTCATTAGTACCGAATGTGGCGTCAACAAAAATTCCACCCGAATGACCGTGCTTAAGCATCATCTTGGCCTGCCATGGCGTTTGGATCCCGATAGTGAAAGGCATATTTTCCCCTGTCAATTCACCTTCAACTGGTTTGGCCTTTTCCTTGTTTGATTCAGAGTAATAGAAAATCTTCTCAGGATTTCTCTGCACCCACATCCGTACACTTTGGGCGTCGTTTTTGTGTAACATATATGTCTCTTGGGCAAGCTTCCCAGAGATATTACGGATATCTTTCGTTGTCAGCAATAAATCCCTAGTCAGATCTTTCCCTTCCGCTTCCCATTGTTTCAGCAAGTCCAGATGCTTCCTCATGATCTGGTTCGGTGTGTCCTTCCGCCTCAAGCATTCCTCCACAAACGATCTGATTTCAGGGGACAGATGAGCTGAGAAGGCACTTCGATCTCCAATTTTCATCCCTCCATGAACCACGAGGCCATCGCTATTCACATGTTTCTCTTGAATGATACAAATCTCGATGACATGAAAGAGGTACAACAGCGACTTCACAGTAAATTGCGCCAAACAGCCCCTCTTAATGGACGATCCCCATTTCTTCTTAGAATCCCGAGACTTTCGAGGTGGCTTCTTCACGTTGTTTGGTTTCGGTGAACCCCCACTTGTGTGTACTTCTACCTTGGGAGCCACAGTATCCACAACCTCCCCGTCATCTGAAGGTCCACTCTCAATTTCTGGAAAATCCATACATGACTCCGTAATATCACCAAGCGCGGAGAGTAGTTCTGACAACTCACAACAGTCACCATTGTTCGCGGACGCAGTGGCGTTATCTTCATCTATTGATGCCGAACAGCAAGAAGACTTCGCATTGTCTGTCACCGGGGAACAGTAAGTTCCGCTGCCAGTACACTGATCCAGAACTGTTGGCAGTGGAGCGTGACACTGAACCACTGGTGTTTCACACCCCTTCATCTTCCTACAACCACACTTCGGTAAAGTTGTGGTTGTTTTATTTATGACAGGTGTAGAACCGGCCATAGAAGAGGATTGGTTCAGATCCATGACAACGGACTCCGCTGGTATGTGGTCCGATGATACCAGACATGCTACCTGTTCGTGAGTGGCATCTGATTTTTTCTTCCTAGGCGCTCGTTTTTTCTTCTCTTTTGGTGGAAGTTTGCACGACTGTTCTATCGATGATCCATCAGAGTCCACGGGAGGTTTCTTCTTCCTAGGCGCTCGTTTTTTCTTCTCTTTTTGTGGATGTTCGGTCGACTGTTCTATCGTTGATCCATCGGAGTCCGCGGCCGGTTTCTTCTTCCTGGGCGCTCGCTTTTTCTTCTCTTTTGCTGGAAGTTCGCCCGACTGTTCTAACGTGAATCCCTCGGAGTCCACGGGCAGTTTCTTCTTTCGAGGAGCTCGTTTCTTAGTGACATTCGCCGAATCCAGAACTGGATCTTCCACAGCGGGAACCTCATTCAGGTCCGGAATGCACCCAGCATGCCCTTCAGTAGGATCAAGTGCTGTGACACCGTCTCCAACAACTCCCTTCTTCTTCCTACTCACCCGCATCTTAGGTGGGACGACTGGATCTTGAAGCATCCAGTCCATGGCGTCTACCTCTACTCCTCCAGGTCTGGACTTGAACTTTCGTGGTGCCTTGCGTGCTTCACTCTTGGGAGCCCGTTTCGCCCTTGCCTTCCTAGTCGGTGCCAACATGTTCCCTTCTGGAATTGAATCTGGAATACGGTGCTTCTTCCTCTCCTTAGGGAGGAGGTCCTCAGTGATTGGTTTCACGATACGGGAGTAATCCTTGGGCCCATATTCACATTTGTACCTGCGCTCAATAATCAGAAAACAATGCAGGCCACAAATTCATATGACTTTAACCCTTAACCACGACAAACAAAAACTGCCATTGGAGAACTGTCGACCACATCTTTTAGATCAATCGGGATGGAACATGACACCCGGCACAGCATGTAGTACCCAGTGCTTGTGATATTGTACATAGATTTATCTGTGAACCACACCTCCCTAGATGCAACAATACAACAATACATGCATTACGAAGGAATCCCTAAACCATACCTAGTGAAGGATAGAGGCGTCCGCGGTCCATCTCGGCGTAGATTCGGCTTCCGGTTCTCTTTATTCGCCCTGAACCTACATTGTGTCCCTTCTCGCCCACATTGCATACCATCTACGAAATCGCCTACTCGGCTTGTTGGAATGTAACACTGCTGAACCAGGTGTGACTTCTTGTGTTCCCCTCGGGGAGGCCGATACTCTAGCTCCCATCTTAGGTCACGAGCACCGAAAACACCCGGGGGTGGTTCCTGAACTAGGTCCTCAATCTGTTGGAGCTGGAGTGCGTGAATGTCAAATTGGGAGAGATCCACCTCAACACCCATATCATCGTCAATGATGGGTTTCTGTTCGGGCTGTCCATTGCAAAATCCCTCCATGTTGCTCAAATGCGTCGATTCAAATGGGAAGTGCAATCAGAAGGACATAGGTAGCGAGAGATACATAGAAACTGTACTGTTTAGAACACGATGCAACTCCATTATCGTAAGTTTACAATAACCCTAAACCGTAAACGCACACAACTGTTGCATGTGACATTGCTCACATCAAGGAGAACAAATTGAAACAACCACAGATCTGAGACCTAAACCGATTGAAGAAATAGCACAAAGAACCGTCGCTAAAAGAAAACCCTAAACGTACATTCCTCACTATGAGACGGAGCGGAGCTTCGGTGCTGAGCCTCGGAGACACTGAAACACGAAAACCCTAACCCGGTAGAACTGATGGAGACGAGGGCTGACGTCATGCCAGCGTCACAATGTTTTTTTCAACGGGCAGTGTTACAAACATCAGTGTCTCACTGTTGGTGTCACGAGGATATGGTTGTGTCACGGGGTTCAGAGTCACAAGCTCTGTGTCACAAAACGAAGTAATCACTGTAGCCGGTAATTACCCGCGACGGCTGCTTTAGGTGGAAACCGTGCGTTTGACGTGGCGCGCCACGGGGGCGCGCACGGCGCGCCGCTCCCGCCTTATCCTTCACTACATGGCATTTAGCCTTCTCCGGAACTAGCTATTAAAGTGTTTTTCCATGTGCTGATTTTCATTTTTAAAAGTTGTTTTAAAGATTTTTCAAGCAAACTTTGGACTATTGATGTTAACCTTTCGATACACTTGTTCGGTAGATTTCTCCTCTTGGTCTTTTTACTGTGATCCATCAAATTCTATTGGGATATATTTTAATATTTTACCATTTTATTGAGCATTCCATCTTTTGCTCTAAACAACCATACCTTGGACAAAAATCTTGACTGACCACTCCATTTCTCCCACCATGGCGTAAAGCAGCCTTTAATGAGTAGGGGATGGCGAGGATCAGCCTCCACAATTGTACCCTCACAAATGGAGTGTGGAGGTTCATTCAACCCCTCCCCATCCCAACTCTGGTTAGGCCTCTCGCTCCTCCGCCTCTTGTTCCCTAGTCCCTCTGCGTTGCCGTCACTTTGCACCACCTCTCCTGCCTCCCGTCCGCCTTGTGCCTCCCCATCGCCCTTGATCATTGCCATCGACTTGCTCTTGCAATTCTCCCAGTCCCCATTGTCTATAGCCCGACGCCCCCCCCCCCCCCCCCCCCCCCCCCCCCCCCCCCTAAGTGCCGATCTTAGTTCTTTTAATTAAATTTTTTTGGTTTCTTCACTCTCTTCTTTACTTGTTTTGTGTCTTTTTTTTTGTATTTTGTTTCTATAGCTTTTGTAGATTTCACCTTGGAATTACAATTACTAGATAGATATATTTTAGGATTTTTGATTGCATTTCTTCCATTTAATATACATGATTCTTTGTTATATTTTTCTAGGTTGAAGTATAAATTCAAGAAGGAAGTGAATTTGGGAGTTTGAAATAATATTAGGTAGGATTGTGGGTATATGAATTCTTGTATGTAGGGATTGTGTTGAAGAAATGTATGGGTTGTATTTACATTTTTTAGATTTGTATTGATTTTAGAGAATTATGGTTTAGGATTTTTAGCTACTTTGCTCATTGTAGGAACTTCTCAAAATGTAACATAGATGATATTGAGGTTTAGGTGAATGTTCATTGTAGGCTTATAGTTTTGTGCTTCAAAGTAAATTATATACTCATTTGCAATTACATAAAATCTTGGAGTGTTTTTTCCAATGTTTGCAATCCTTTTGAATTTTGAATTTTGGGGTTTTGAGTTTAGAAATCTTAATGATATTTGGAACTCATTGAGTTTTAATTGTGATCTTTTTTAGCCATGATAAAGAGGAATAGGAATACAAATGAGATACTTAGAGTGGAACCCAACTACGATCATAAATTGGAAGGAGTGCATTGGTCTAAAAAAAAGGTACGAAAAATTCATCAGTGTGCCTTTTAAATGTGAAGAATCAGAGGTGTCCATATGAACATTTAAAAAAAAAGTTCCACTTTGGTTCTCACATTAAGTATTACCATAAGCAAGATTTAGGCAAAGGTAAATATGGGCCTAAAGGTGATGAGAAGAGGAAGTCTAAGAAGAAGAAGAAGACTATCAAAAATCCAAATTTGAAGGTGACGACTACAGCCTACTTGAGAGAGAAGAATGGGTTTGAGAAGGAAAAAAGAGGCTCGGACCATGAAGGCTCAAATATCTTAGAAAAAAAATGGAGAAAAGGGCTAAGAAGGAGCCACATCTAAGGCAATGCCCACTCTTTCTTAGTATCATCAAGAATGCTGAGAAGTTGGAGGAGTTTCTTAGGATGGAATCTTTGGTCAAAGATTATCTAAACTTCTACAAGATTGAGTGTTTGCACAATTTTTATGAACTTATTGACTTGGTGAATATAAATCCTCAAAACAACAAGAAAGTCATTAAGGCATTCCAAGAGATTTTTTATTATGTCAAGTAGCAAAGGAATGAGAAGGCTAGAAAGGGCTTGGTGGGTTTTATTGTCAAGTGGCACCGTGCTAAGACTATGTAAGTCTAAATTTTTTTATTTATTTTAAAAGTTTTAACATTTATTATTTTTATGTTGAAAGCTTCACATTTTCATAATTTAACATATCAATTCAATTTTTTTATATAGTATCATTACATAGAGGATAAATAAATTATAAGGTACTTGTTTTTGAAGACCAAGTTTTATAAGATGGAGAATGTGTCAAGATTGGAGCGTGTGGAGGTTGCATGCGATTCATATCGTTCAAAACATGACCTAAGTGATGATATCTTGGTAAGTGAAAAAGAAAGAAGTGAAGAAGAAGGAGATGAAGAAGAAGTTTTTGAAGAATTATTTTAATAAAACAATGATGATGAAGATGAAGACAATAATAATGATGAAGAAGGACATGGAGAAGATGGTGGAGGAAATGGAGAAGGAGATGGTGGAAAACATGGAGGAGGAGGTCGAAAAAAAGAGAACAATGGAAATGGAAAAGAGGCTTACGATTCTACATTGCATTAATATTTTTTGAATTTTGGCCTTCTTATTGTTTGAATTGTTTGAAACTTCATTGTGGTGGTTGGAACAATATTGTAGAATATAAGGCATCAAGTTTTACACATTATTATTTGCTTAGAAAATTAATTTCAAGATTTATTTGTATTATTTGATACACCATTCTTTACATAAAGTTTTTTTTTTCCCCCAAAAAAATGATTCATTATGAATATTGTTATCAAATTTGTGAGTTAATTGTAAACCTTCAAAGTATGTATCTTTCCAAGTGAAAGGTTCTCAAGGCCTTGCAATTTAAAGATTTAATTTTTTGGTCCAAAATTGATTTGTGATGGATATTTACTATGCTCCTAAGCTTATGTGAGATTTCAAAACTCTTCAAGTTGGGTAATGGAAAAACCATGACCGTGAAAGCTTTGAAACCAGAGATTTGATTATTGAGCCCAAAATTGATACGTGATGACTACTGCACTTAAGTCGTGTGATATTTCAAAATCTCTTTGAGATGGATATTACAAAGATTGGGACCTTGAAGGCTTTTGAACCAGAGAATTAATTATTGTAACCAAAACAAATTTGTGATGGTATTGTCTTAACCCCTAAAGTTTCAACTCAACAGTTTTGGTATGATTTAGAGTCCGGTCAGGCTCCCTATGAGTCAAATTTTACCGGATATGGCTGTAACTTTGGCACAACATGGGAAATTGTCATATCTTTCTAACAAAACCAAATTTTACTTTCATCGGGCCCGTAGTTAAGAAATAATTCGTGTTTAAAGATCAAAATTCAATTTAGGGCAGCTAAGGCAGGTTTGTGGCCGATAGGAGTGGTGTACCAAATCTATGACAGTCTACAGTGACTTCCAAATGATCCTTTCTGAAATCGTTTCACAATTGTTTTTTAAAACTTGATTTTCAAAAATCCAACCATAGGATCTTGTTTAGAGCCATCCAATTAGCCTACGTATCAAGTTATGTAAATTTTGACCGTACGGATCTTGAGATATATACAGTCAAATTTCCAAGTTTTATAAAAACTGTCAGACAGATCTATAGTGATTGGGTCACCTTCGTCACCCATTTTCCCTTCACCATTTTCTCCTCTTAAACCACTGTAAAATTCATATCTATTTTGGATTTATTTATTTTTTTGATTTTTTTCCTCTGCAATTTTTTTTCATACAAATGCATGTATACACTGTTCGGATTTCAAAAAATAGATGATCTTCTTAGGCATTTGGAGTGTGGAAAAAGAGCTAGTGTATATGCATTTCATTTGACTCCCGTCACTGGAAGTGTGGTTTTCCAATGCTTCTATGTGTTGTATTGTCTTCAATTTTTTTGAGCATACTTCCAACTCACTTTAGAATCCAAAACTAAAGAGCCTCCAACCACACAATCTCAAAAAATTGGTTGTTTCACTCTTCGAAGGGTGGCTGTCCCTGCAGGGTAGTACCAAAAAAAACTTTTCACTCAAGTTCAAATCTTATTATCTTCCAAACGGTGAGGAGTTACAGTCTAAAATTTTGTATACATATACATGCACAAGTTAGGTACTAGATCCTACGATTAAATTCTCCTAAATACATTTAAATTTGCATAATTCTACCTTGAACTAAATCAAGGGCAAATTTGAAGCAAAATTTGGGATTTTATGGCCAAATTCTTTAGGGGTTAAAGCTCATGTGATATTTCAATATTCCTTCAGGGATAGATATTGCAAAGCTGATTCCTTCAAGCAATTGGAAATCAATGATGAAAATTTGTTTATAAAATTTAATTTGCAACGGATATGGATATAGAATTCAAAAAATAATTTTTAAGTTAGTTTTAGGTAGTTTGTTTTAAAATTTTAAAACGCATACAAACTAGACTATTCCAATTTAATGCCAACATTCAAACAAAATATTTGATGATGTCTAGTAGTACTTATTATATTAACCTATAATATTTAAATAAATTGCATTTCAACAACAAAAATAAGTCCATTATGAATTACTATTAAGCTTTATTTTTTTATTTTTTCTGGGTGGACATTTTTATCATAGCTATTTCTCGGTAATCCTTTCTTTGAACAATTGAAGAGTCCATACTATCATTGATTACCTCAAATATAGTTTAAGGATTCAAAATCTCTGCATCTTGTTGAACCCTAATTTGTCTAACATTTGTGACCACCTTTGTCATCATGGCTTAGAAGTGTTGCACCAATTTTAAAGCACCTTCAATTGCTAATTCCCTAGAATTTTCTACAAGCTTATCTATGACTTGTAAAAATTCTTTTGTAGAAGTTTGAGTTTGCTTAACACCATCTGCATGTGTAGATATACTTGCTCTATTAAAGTCTTGTAGAACAAAGTTGTCCTCTATGTTAGTAATATCTTCAACATCCTTTTCATCTTCATCTTTGTTAAGGTCTTCAAATGGATCTATTGAAACACTATCTTTGAGCATAGCCTGAAGCTCTCTACGTAGCAAACTATAGTAAGTACCAAGGAACTCCAACATGTCATTCAAAGAAATATCAGTGGAAAACTTGATGACAACAAGTTGATGATTGCACATGTTCTCACGAATAGGCCATTCACAAGAAAATGTCGCATACTTGGTGTAAATATCTGAAATATCATACCATTGTCTAAGGACACTTTGAGAATGCACTTGCAAAACTTCTTGAATTGTAGAATGTCCTTGAACATGTTGAATAGGTATATCCTTAGCTTTGGCAATTTCGCTTGCCACATTCTTTTCAATGTGTTTGTTCAATACAAAACCGTTTATCTTCCTTCCATCATTGTACATCTTTATTGGATTAGCCAATCGCCATACAAGAGAATCCATCCTCTTCTCCTGAAGCTAGTGATTGTCAATCTTCATCCATCTCTTAAGAGAAGCATAATATGACTCAATGCTAGCTTGCGTGTCTTGATTAGAATGATGGTTTTAGTCGATGACCAATAAGATACATCTCTTAAAAAAAAGACAATACACAATGTTATATTAGTATATTAATTTGTACATTAAATGACAGACTTCCATAAACAATGTTTTCACTCTATAAATCTTAGGGAATTAAAAGGATTAAAAATAGAAATATTAAATAGTTGTTGAAATGTTCTAGACAGAAAGTCATCTTGATGGTCATAAATTATAATGAATCTATGTACACTTCCATCCTTTTGACATATTAACCCCTAAAAATCCAGCCGGTTTTAGAGGTTTCAAAACCCAAAACTGCCATTTTTGACCACCTTGTGCAAACGACAGTTTGGACCAAAAACAATTGCTTTTTTTAGACATCCAACATTGATATCTTGTACTTTACCTTCTTTAAAAGTACTGATAAAATTTTCAGCCGCTAGATGTTCACCGTCTTAGAGATTATAACATTTAAAGTTGCAGCAAAACTTTTTTTGGGTATTGCTCGAATGACATAGTCAAAATGGTGCAAAGGAAGAGTTGAAGATTTTTACTCCAAACATTTTTTTCATAATTTTTTCCATGTAGGTAATCAAGTTGGATACCCCTATGAAAACTTTTAAAGACTCATTTTTTTTTTCAGACCTTCATAGTTTATTTTTTTTAGAAACAAGTCTAAAAACGTTGATATAGTAAAACATGTATGAAGTTACGTATACTTGGTTTTAGAAAAATCTAAACGGTGGTTACGTGCCTCTATAAATTCTTGATTTTTGGGTGAAATTATTTTTGAAAAATTTCAAAACCTCAAATTTTGACGAATTTTGAAAGAAATAATTCAAAAATTTGAAGTTTGTCTTTGTAATTTTTGGAGGCTGCCCTTGTAAAATTGATATATTTTTTGACTTGGGTATTTTTGGAATTTGACTGGTGATTTGGTTATGAACATATTTCAAGATTTTTTTTAAAAAAAAAACCTAATTTTAAGCTATCCGATTTGGATTTGAAACCTAAAATTTCTAGATGAAGGTGTTAAAATTAGAATTTGGCTTTGAAAATTTTACCACATACACTTTGCAGTATAGGAAGCATCCAGTAAAAATATTAGGAAAAAATACTAATTTTAACTCGTTCATCTTGGTTGCCTAAAATCGCAAAAAGCCGTTTTGGCTTTCCTGGATTTTTAGGGGTTAAAATTTGAACATGGTTTTCCTCAACACATGAGTTTGCTTCAAAAAATCCTCAAAATGTGGTTTTCCCAATTCTCTAAAATATGAAAAACACATAAATAAATAGATCCTTCTAGTTTAGAACAAGCCTACTTCAAAGCATTTCTCCGATCTACAATATCATCAACAATAATGCACGATGATAAAAATCAGCTCTTATACCTTCCAAATTCCTCCAGCGAGGTTCTAGCCAAATTACCAAGTCGTCCTCTGATGATCGACTATTTAACATCCCTGCAATACGAATGTTATTTCTGTAGTAATCAAAGACAAGCAAAGAATAGAGAGGATATTTGTATCAAAAGTTGCATCCATTGCAATGACCCCATTATGTCCATATTTTAGCATCATTTCCTTTTGCCAAGGAGTTTGAATATCAAGAATGAAGAATTGTTCGGTCACGTAATCCTTCTCGTGTTACATGAAGACGTTCTCATGATGCTCCTTCATCCACATCTTCACGCTTTTAAAGTCATTAGGGTGTCGGCTCCATACTCCCATCATCAGTCTACCCTTATAATAAACGCTGTCTCATAAATCATCAAACCAATTTTGTCTATCCTCCTCATGAACTTGTTTGGCAGTGAATCCTTCACTTAAACGTGTTTTGTTTCATTTTTTCTACTCAAGGAACATTTTTGGTTGATAGGCTGACTTTCTCCCTATAGAATGTTTGTCTTCTAATCCATGTGCAGATGTCTCGTCTTCCCTATTGTGGTCAACCTCGTAATAAGCAACCTCAACAACATCCGGCCAAAGTAAGAGTTGCTTGATAGAGAATCTAACTAGGCATTCGCGTTTTTTTCAATGGGGATGAGCACGGTCCCCTCTAAGATCTTTAGGACTAAAAGATACTAAAAATAAACATCCTCAACATAAGAATTTATTTGATGCCTTAAACCGGTAGTCCCCCACTCACTCCCGAGGTTAGCTCACATGTTTCTATATTTTGAATCAAAATAACTTGATCACTCCTTTGATTCGCAGAGAGCTCCGAGAGAGGTAGAGAGACTCACAGGATTAGGGTTCCAAATGGTGCAGAGTGTGTCCCTGCTTTATATACCCAAACTCTTAGTTTAACACATCTGTTCCTTGGATCTCTTTAACAACGTTTTATCCCACTTCTATTCAACAACATATTCGTTATATTGAGACTTTTCAATGTCTCATTTTCTTCCTCAATTAGAGATTAAATGCTTCATCTCTTGAGTCTTTACTAATAATTTTCTATTAATAGACAAATAATACAAAATTTTAAATTTTTGTTATGGAATCACTATTTGAGTATTATCTTTATTTTTTTCATTTATTTATTTTTTAAATGAATTTTTCAATAATAAGCCTTATGTCTCAAAATGAGCAAAAAGTCTCAGTATAACAAATATGGTTATATTCCACCTTCACATATTTGTCCCCTCCAGAACTCTCATATTCTATGAAAGGGAATGTATGCACGTATGATGATAGTCGTGTTTGCATAATCTTTTTGTGATCCTTGCTTCCATAGAAGGTCTTGAAAGGAAATTGGTCCTTAGGGAGGATTTTGAGCTACAATTGCCTCTTGTCTTCGCCGGGGCATTTTGTATTCTATACATGGAAATGATACATAGTACATCAAATAACTAAAATTATAAGCATAATCAAAGAACCTTAAGTAAATAAATTATTAAATTGCAAAAAGATAAAAATTAGAGGGGATACGCACACAAGAACAATCATGCCTAAACAAAAGAATACACCTTTGTAATGGAGCAATACCATCATGAAGCTCAAATAAGATTTATCACTAGAACTTGAAAATATCCTCAAGAGAAGCATACATAGACAACTTTCATAACTCTCTACACAATATCCATCATGAAGACCTTGTGAATTATATCACGGCCTAGAAAAGATACCCATCATAAGCTTACTTTGAATTAAAACACAACTCTCTAAACAATACCCATCATACCCAAGTTTTTGAGCAAAAAGATTTATCTTTGATTGCCCGCATGGGTTCTTAATGACTAAGGAAAAATTTAAAAATAAATAAACTGACGAATTGTAAGCACACAACAACTTCTAATGGCACACTGTAAAATGGGACCAATACCCATCATAGGCCCAAATGGAGTTATATCACAAATCTTTGAAACAATCATAAAAAGAAGCACATTTGGACATACCTCCTAAGTTCCTAGAAAATACCCATCATGAAAATAATTTTAAATCCATCGCCATCTTTAGGAAATGCTCATCTTGGCATTACCCAACATAGAGAGATTTTAATATGCATTACGATCTCTAGGAAATTCCCATCATAGAGATTTTGAAATGCATCATGTCTTCCAGGAGATACCCATCAAAGACTTCATAGGAGATAAATCACAACCACATGAAGGAAATACCTATCACAGAGATATTTAAGAATACATTACAACTCTTAATGTATCTATCACTATGGGTATGCCATACCCATAGTGATTGCATCCGACAAAAAAATTATATCCATGCTTTGTGTGATCATTCCATAATACCTATAAACTTAGGAAATAAAAAATTATGAAATTGTTACAATAATATGCCCTTAAAATATAAATCGTTCAAATGTGCATATACTTTTAATGCATGCAATAAAATGAAACAAATAAAATTAATGAGTTAAAGGTTTAAAACATACCCATTCAAAACTTCAATGGTGTCAAACTACAAATGATATCCACTCCAATTTATATGCACAAAATGTTTTTGTTCTTTTCATTTCGTTGAAAGGCAATTTGAAGTTGCAATTGTTACTTTAAATGGAGGTGGGTTCATAAAGATGATTGCACAATAAGGCCAAAAAGTCCCCATTCATTCACCTAATGAACAATTTCAAGGTAACCATGGGTTTGAACCATAGGTTACTTACTTAGATTATGATGAATGAGAAACCGAAGAGAGCATCCATGGCATCCATTCGAAAGGCACCAGTGTGGGGGTTGATTCTCCCTAGCCAGTGAGTAGGTATGTGTTCTTGATTGATGATACAGAATTCATGAATAGATATGGTATGAACACCTATCCCCGGACCCCGCCCCCTCCCCCCCCCCAAAGGCGGACATTGTCAGATTCTTCTTCCATTGTAGATTTGATCACCCTAGAATTACCTATAATGTATCCCATGCGTACATGTAGCACGGTGTCCGGCTATAGGTTAACCTATATTGGTCACTTCTAAAATTTGTAGTTATTATGTTAAGTGCTTATAAATATCCTAAAAATGGGGAAACTTCATCTTTTCTTATTGGCAATCACTGAAAAATAGTGAGGCACTCATTCCACCACTCCAAGTACAGTGAATTCCGTAAGTGTACGAAAATAGGTGTTCATACCTTATATATTCCCTCTGTTTCACAAAGAAACCATGGTTTCATTATTGGAAACCTATTCAGCCAAATGGCATTTGAAAACCATGTTAAGCCAAATGACACTTGAAATCCGTGTTATACCAAATGGCACCTTCAATTAAAATTAGCAAGATTCAAGGGGCGGCGTCACTGTGCTTAATCCTGACACCAAATGGAAACTACGGTTTCTTTTGGAAACACAGGGAGTACACTGGAAGTACAATGTCCTAATTTACAAGAGATTTAGAAAAATAATAGTACTTAAAGTTTACAGATGTCAACAACACCCTTAACCTTACGGGATCTCAAATGTGACAACAAGCAACATCACATTGACATTCTCAATCTCTGAAGGTGATGTACAGAAGTGGAAGGCAAACAGAGTCAACCTAGTATCCAGATGCTCCTCAAGCATGACTGCAGGTCCCCTCCCACACTTTCATGATGATTTGAAGAAGGAACTGTGGTATTGCCATGACCAACATACGCAATGTGGGCCCTACTTTGACCAGCGGTTACGTATTTGTGATGCAACCCGGGGGCCGGAACACCAAAGGTCATTCTCCTAGTCAGCAAATCTGGACTCGTCTCTCAATCTTGAAAAGATAGTCCATGGGATATTTCTCAAGTTCTAACTTCTAAGCAAAACCCACTATAGGTGTGTTATATCTCACACATCATGCATCCAGCTCAATGTCTAGACATTCGGTTTTGAAACATAGATTAGTTAAAAATAATCATGGAGCTTCAGAAAAAATATCACATAGTTCAGTAGATTACAAGTGATTGAGTTTACAGATGCATTTTCATGCAGGAAATATCTACCCTATGTTGCTAGCAGGTTTGTTCACCCTTGAACAAATATTTTTTTTTGGGAAAAAAGGTTTGTCTCCAAAAATTTTAATTTTTTAGTTTTTGTTTCTTCCAAAAAAAAAAAACTTAAATTAGCACTAGATGGATTAAAAATAGACAAATATCACATAGAATAATTTCATATTTTTATCTTTCCATCCTTAAAATTTCCAATTTTTGTTTTTTTAAAAATTATTTATGAACCAATGTACCTGCTATCGACATATGGTTGTCCAAAGTGTGCTTAATAGTTGAGTAGACTAGGCTGCCAATAGATGTGGAGGGAGAATTAGTGCCGCTATTTGTGCTACACATTCTTTGGACATGGGACCTTTTGGAACCTTCTAGACCTAGTCTTGGAGGAGTAAGGTCCCATCATATTTCTTGACAAATGGGTTTGTCCAAACAAAATCAGTTGTTCAGTTTCCTTACTACATTTGCCCACAACATGTCAAATTGCCAATAAGGTGGAACCACCTATTGGCGAACAGCATCCCATAACCGAACCCTATAAATGGCAGCATTCACAAGCAATGCATCAGCTATTTCTGAACAAGCAAGATTCCATTTCTAAAACAAATCCAACACAAGGCACTCATTGATTGGCACAAGTCACCAAAAGGTGAGTTGTCTTTGTGCACGCTTTTAGAAGGGGTCTATGTACACATATAGGTGTCTAGTCATACAAAGCTCTGAAAATTCATAACTTATTCATACAGAATGAGAAAAATATAATTTCACTTCCATTCTCAGAGGACAGCGTTTCGGAGTGCGTCACTCCGAGTGCACATAGCCCTATCCACTGACAGAATCAAAATCTGAGAAGTCACTGGTCATGTGGGAGAAGGGGATGAAAACGAAAATTCATGCTGGCTTCAATGAAATATACACTTCGAAATTGTGACTGTAACCGTTCCTTTGAGGGAAAATTCAGGAAAATAAATAAATTAATTAATTAAATTAAATTTTATAAATAAAAAATATATTTCACATAAGAAATATCTAAGCAATAGTAGGCTTTTCAAACCCATGGAGCGGAGCGTGAAGGCTTTGAATAAGAGCAACGGGTCCGTTAAGTAATTTTAGGATTCACATAAAACAACAATAGGGGAATAGCAAGGGTTGATTTCATTGAATTTTGGGTTTTATAGCCCTTATTTTATCATGCAAATAATGTTAAAAATAAATAAATCTCAAACTTATCAAAATCAAAAAATTAGGATGCAAAAATATAAAGCCTTTCAAATCCATCGAGCGGAGCGAGAAGGGTTTGAATAAGGGCAACGGGTCCGGTAGGATCCGTTGCCCGTTAATTAATTTTAGGGTTCACTCAAAACAACGATAGCGGGATAGCTAGGATTGATCTCATTGAATTTTGGGTTTTATAGCCCCTATTTTATCATCCAAATAATATTAAAAATATGTAAAACTCAAAATGATCAAAATCAAAGAATAAGGATGCAAAAAGCCATTTACAGAAAATCATTTATCATTAAGTAATCACTTAACCCAATCAATCAAATTAATTTTTCATTTTTAGAAAATCACAAATGTAATAGTTAAATTTCTAAACGTAAATTTGTAAATATTTTCATTATAAAATTGATCATTAAATTATTTTATTAAATTATTCAGTATATAAAAATAAAAAATAAAAAAATAAAAAAGCAGTGAGTTCTATGGTTCTAGCTTTACTGTGGCAGTTTGGATCAAATTTTCATCTCTGACGCAGTTTCCGTCACTGCAAATCTGTTAAATGCAGTAACCAGGTGGCCTAAATTCTGGTTGATAAGGCCTACACATGGACCCACGCACCCTAAGCGACGCACTCCGAAAAGACAGCCTCCCATTCTCATATCTTAGTATTTGCTGATCTGTGGAAAAAAAATTCACATCATGCACAGCTTTGCATCAAGGATATTTCCTTAAGTGTTCGGAAATAGGTGGTTCCACCTTACCAGAAACTCAATTTACAGCTCCAGTTCGTACACAGAAATGCCATTGTCTGGAGTCTTTCAAGTTGTCAAACCTTCCAAACACCAAACCTTCTGTACTGTACTGCTCAAAGGAGTGCTGGCAAAACCAAGTGACCACGGCCGCCTTTGCAAGTACCATCATTTGGAAAGACTCTAGGTTTCTATGCTATTGTCCAATTTGCTCAAGTGCGCCATCTCTCCAGCTGGCAAACAGGAATACAGTATCAAAAGGTTGACAATAATTCTTTAGTTTGAACACAGCAAACTATACAAACACAAGGTGGCAAAACTGTAGCTTTCTCCCTGCCCTACAACCACCTTTGTTGAACATGTTCCAGCAGCCAGTTTGAATTGAGTTACACATGCCCAGCATGATAACAATGGCATATCAATACTCTGCAATATAGTACTGGTACCATACCTCCCTCTAGTGGATCATCAAGTGTGGGCGCCTGTAATCACCAGAATCATGTGCCCGTCATAGTAGCCTCGATACCAGTATGCTTCAGTTCAACAAACAAGGACTGTATCAGGTTAAAAATCATGACCATTAAGGTAATGCGCCCAGAAACCGTCCGAATTTCAGGTTTGCTCATTTGGAATAGTGGTGGAATTTTTATATAATTTTTGGATGAAGTGCAAAGCTAGTGCAAAGCCATCCCAAAAAAAAAAAAAATCATTTTTTGAGTAAGTCTACAATTTCCTATGAATTTTTGAATGTTCAGCCCTAGGTGCTCCACTAACCGTCCCTAGAGTCATGGTTAATATGACCACTTGGATTCTGTGAATAGGACGTTTCTGCACCAATCACAAGCACTCAATTTCTGCAGCCATAGACGGAATTAGAATGATTTTGCACAGTTTCAGGAACAACCTATGTCAAGCCTATGGGACGGTTTTTGGGCCGGGACGGTTTCTGGGCGCATTACCTTAGTAACATAAGGTATGAACACCTATTAAAATACATTTAAGGAATTCACTATACTTGTAGTGGTGGAATCAGTGGCTTACTATTTTTTTAGTGATTAAAAATTTAAAAAATCCCATTTTTAGGATATTTATAAGCACTTAACATAATAACTACAAATTTAAGAAGTGACCAATATAGGTTAACCTATAGTTGGACACCCTATTGCATGTATGCATGGGGGGGGGGGGGGGGGGGGGGGGGGTCTTTAGGTGTTTATACCTTAAATAAAATTTTCGAACTTGTATAAGTTGCTAAGAATCATTCACGAAAGTTGGTGCAACATTTGAAATATAAAAATCACACAAGCTGTTGACAACAATAAAGAGAATGATACCAGTAACTTTGAATTGAATCTTTGATTCTGCTAAATGCTTGCTCTGAGAACCACAAACACATGAACATTATATGTTAACTTAGGCCCCTCCTACAGAGGAGGCAACTTGAACGAACGGCAATGAGTCGGACGAATAGCATTGGTTTAACCCCCAAACATTCAAGCTGTTTTTGGGACCTCCAAAACCAAAAACTCTAATTTTTGACAACCTTGTAGAAGCTGAAGTATGATTCTTAATTTTTTAATTTTTTGATACATCCAACCGTAAGATCTTAAACCTGACTACCTGCAAGTGTACTGTTTTTTTTTTTTTTTGGCTTTGCACGAAAGGCATACTCTAAATGGTGCCAAGGGAGACTTAATTCTTGTTACCCCAAACATTTTGCTCATATTTTTTCCCACGTAGGTAACTAAGTTGAGCACCTCCTTGCAAAATTTTAGAGTCACAATACACTTTTTTGGCCTTCATGCAAATTATTTTCCACAAGAAGGTACAAAAACCACAATATGGTAAAACTTAAATGACGTAAAATGCTTTTGGTTTTTTACAAAAGTGAACGGTTAAAAGTTATGTCCATGAGTTCTTGAATTATTGGAAAGAACAAATTTGAATAATTCCTAAATCTCAAATTTTGACAAATTTCGAAAGAAAAAATTATAAAATTACCAAAAACTGTGAAGGTTGTTTCTGTGATTTTTGGAGGCTACCCTTGTAAAATTGGTAAGCTTTTGACTTAGGCCACTTTGGATTTTGAATAGTGAATTGGTTATGAACACATTTCCAAAAAAAAAAATCTAAAAAAACCTAATTTTAAACTGCCCGTTTTGGACTTGAAATCTAAAATTTCTAGATGAAGGTTCTAAAAGTGAAATTTGGCTTCGAAAATTTTACCACATACACTTTTCCATACAAGGAGCATCCAGTAAAAATTTTAGGCAAGAATATTACTTTTAACCCCTTCATCTAGGCTGCCCGAAACAGCCGAGAACCATTTTGGATTTCCAGATCCTTTAGGGGTTAAATGAACATTTGAACCAATGCTATCCGTCCAACTCACTGCCGTTGGTCCAAGTTGCCTCCCGTGTGGGTTGGGCCTTATCTGGTGAAACACTTATTGTTGACATGTGCAATTAGAGTCTGGCATGAACAATTCAGTGACTACTGCTTCCACCAAATCCTTGCCATCTTTTAACATTCTCACATTTGCAAATTACATCCCAAGAGTCCAGGTAAGAATTAGATACTACTTGAATTCTACACACAATGTATTAATAGTTACACGGTGTGCCCTGTCCTGTGGGCACCGGGTCACTTGACATTACGAACGGACACTTTATTCACGCCGGCCCTTAAAAAGGCTGGTGTTTCTATCTATCTATCTATCTTTACAGGGTGTGTGCCCCAAGAGTTTAGACAAGCTGAGTCAGGAAGAGAGCTTCACCAAAGAGGAATACAACACCAGATTGAGAAAGCCTGCTTTTGAGCACCAAAATTACTCACATTTAGACATGTTCTGTGCATTGTATGGATAACTGATAACATGAACATTGGGTGAAGTTGTGAATCAAACATGCTAAGAAAATAATAGGCCTTGAGAAAATTCTGATGTTAAATTCTATAGCTTCCAATCAGTGCTATGGCCTATCAATCTTAAAAGACAACCCTCACAAAAATGATCTCAAAGCTTCAAACCATTCTTATCTTGCAGATAAAATGCCGTTTATTTACACCTCAACACCACTGCAGCTCTGCGTGGTGCATAATCTCTATACATCTTGAACCCAAGATTGTGAAGAAATACATATCTACCAATATAATACAGAATGATTACACTCAAGGTACCTAACCTGATTGAATTTGCAGAACAGATCAGTGTCTCCATGGAAACATATCATAATAGCTAACACCATTGCAACCCTGAAGCAGAATTGCTGGAGTTCCATCGTTTTTTCTTTGCAACTCCTTTGTCAGTCTTCACGTGGGTTGCCACCTTCCAATGCATAATCAAGAGAAATAATCGGATATCCTCTTCATTTCTAAGAATTCAATTCGTAGACGAACCTCCTCAATGTGAGAATTAAAGCTGCGGTGCACCTTGTCATTGGTGGTAATGGCTTAGGGCTTGGCCTGATGATGTCGTGAATTTCACCTCCAAGGTGGGTACCCTGTATCCACGGGGAGCCCTCGCCGTGGTCGTGGTGATGGTGCGCGTGGGGAAGAAGAAGAGGGGCCGCTTTCGTCTGCCTCTTCCTCTGGACTTTGCGGCGTCACCACACTCTTTCCTCGGCTCAATAACCTGCGGAAGCTCGCGGAAGCGCGTGCCATCGGCGACAGAACATTTGTCGCACTGAGCGACGAATTGCTGCCAACACCTGCTCTCGGAATGTCAATAGAGACCTGAAATGGTGCCCGAATGCTTGACCCCGACGTCGCTACTGCGCTCCCTCGCGTTGGCGTCTCGTAATCTTTCAAACTCTGTTGCAGTACAGTCGCTGCTACTTCCCCATCAACTGCTGGAGTAGGGGTGGATTCCTCCATTTGTGTGTGGTTTTCCTCGTTCTGATCCTCGGCTGTGCGGGGAAGACTGTTCACCCCTGTTGGACTACTCACCGACGGCAATTGCCCTCGACTCCTCCGCTGCTGCCTCCTGGAAGCTCTCATGGCGGCCATGAACGGCGCTCCAACGTCACCAACGACCGCGGCCTCTCCCTCTCCCGTCCGAGGTTGTTGACGGATTTCCACCACCATAGCCTCCACCTGCTTCACATCCTCGTCAACCCCCGCGCTCGTCCGACACAACGGACAAGTCGAGTGCGAATGCAACCACATGTCGATACACTCAAGATGAAACCCATGCCCGCACCTAGGCAGAGTGCGTCCCTTCTCCCCCTCCTCGAACTCCTCCAAACACACCGCGCACTCCAACCCCTCCTTCATCGCCTCCCGCGAGAACTCAAAAGTCGGCAGCGCCTCTACGACCTCCTTCTCCAACCCCACAGATTGCGTCACAAACGTCGCCGTCGCGTTCTGCACGCGAGGATCGCCCCTGTACCGCCGCCGCCGCCATGACAGCGTATGAACCGTCCCGTCACTAGCAACAATACTCACCCCCTGGTTGCGCCAGAACCACTTCGCGTAGATATGAAGACACAAAATGAACATCACCACCGCGAACAGCACCACCACTGCCACCACCATAACCTTACTGTTCACCATCGTCCGCGCGCTTGGGGGCGGCTGAAAACTCCCGCAAGCTCCCCCAGGTCCTCCGCATCCCGGTGCCTGATCCATCCTCCAAACCTCAACCTTACCCTGTGTCCAAAAACTCTTCTTCTACACTCCCTCTAGAATCTCTCACCTAATCAGCGCCAAGAAACGATGTCTAGAAACTGATTTCTACACTCAATATTGTCTAGAAACTCTTGTACACTGAATTCTGTATGCTAGAAACTCTTTCTAGATAATCTGATCCAAGTTGGGCTTAACAGACACTAACGAAGAACTTCAGAATCGGAAACTGCAACACAGTACTAGAAACCCTTGACGTATTCTAGAAACTCTTTCCAACTAATCCGACCCAACTTGGGTTCGCAGATCACACTAGACAAGAAGAAATTCAGAATCGAAGACTGCAACTCAACTCTCCACTGTGCTACAAACTCTTGTAGTACTTCAGAATCGGGAGCTGCAGAAATTCTTGTATTCTAGAGACTCTTTCCAACTAGTCCGACCCAACTGGGGTTCACAGACACTAGACTAGAATCATGAATTTACAATTGGATGCTAGAAACTCTTCTGATCCAGAAAGAGACTCAGAGCGAGCTCTGCAGTTGATGTGAGCCCAGGCAGGAACTGGAATGGCGAGAGAATGGTGAGCAATATATGAAGGCCGAGGAGGGTGCCGACACCGAGTCAAGTGTTGCGTCAGGTTTTGGTGAGGGTGTGGCAACCGGGACGGTCGTTGCTTCCGGCACACCTTCTCGGAGAGAGCGAGATGCTAGTCTTCTAGAAAGCGAGGAGCTGGGAAACTTGGTCTGCAATCCGGACTTCGGAGCTCCGTGTTTGGTAGAGCTGTACCGACAAAGTTACTGCCAGTAATTAAGGCAAGGGAGCCAAATTTGGAACGCGTGCAGGAATCCGTCACTGTGCCAAAAACCGGCATCTTCTATCGTTTTTTCTAGATTTCAGAAACTCCTATCTGCCCTTCAGTTCGATAGTGCCGGTTCTATGTGTAGTAACGGTTTGAGGTGTAGTAAAGATTTTAAGTGATGTAACGGTTTTAGATGTAGTAATGGTTTTAGGTGTAGTATTGATCTTGATGTGTACCCCAAGTGTTGAAGCAGCACTTTAAATGGGTAGTTAAAGCTGCAATAGTGTGTGCTCAATTCTAACCCTAATCCTATGAAGGTTCTTCACCTCTCTCATATATGTTTTTTAGTCATATTAGTAATTAAGCTTTTTTGACTTGTAAATGGAGTAATTTGAAGTAACTCTTTGTCTGCACTTTGGAATTTCGTTTTAATTAAATTGATAACTCAAGATCCAATAACCATAGATTATGTTATTTGACTCACATATGATAGGAGAGGAGAGTAGGAAAAGAACTGGGTGAGGTAGTAAGGTTTTAGAGAATTAAAGTTTCAAATAAAAAGAAGCTTCCTCCACTTCATCTACTTAATTAAGGCAAAGAGATACTATCTATCAGATACGGAGATGTTGTAGGCTGAGGTGCATGGGTGCGGTGGATTCTGTCCGATGTGGACACGGTGACGGTTTTGGGAGGCAGGTCGAAGGAAGGGTTGGAGAAGGGAATGGAATGGGAGGAAAGCGAGTGACGAAGGGGAGTCGGGACAGGGAGTGGGGACAAGGAGTGGGCCAGAGCTGGAGAGCGTGGACTGAGGGGCCACTTGCGCAGGTGCCAGGCAGTTTGGGGGCCTACTCGTTTTCCAAACCAACTCGGTTTTCTTTCAATTATTCACTCTGCATTCAGTTTTTGGCACTGATGACTTGTCATACCCACTTCGCCTCTCTTCATGTCCCAGGGAAGAGGTTGGTGAAGTTTTTAAAGCCGTGGATCACATTCCTGACTGAAAATCAGGTTTGCATATTTAGACTTGTGAAAGAAAAAAAATACAATTTTGGGTGTCCACAAATCTATTGTAAAGGCATCCCCAGAAAACATTTTTGAAGCATTTCTTCAAATTTTTATAAAATTTTAAGTATGAAAGCTTAGAGTGGCCACTAACCGCTCATAGGATCATGGTTTTCATAAGAGGTTGGAATATGATAATAGAGCGCTTCTGCACCAATCAGAAGTTGACTTTCAATTATTGTAAGCATGAATGTAACTTAGAACACTTTTGGACACTTTCTGAAACTAGACTCGCTCGTTTCTGGGACCAAGCCCTCAATCAGTATGGGTTGCAATTCAGCCTCGGGCGGGAATGTGGTATGTTACCTTAGTTGTCAACAAGATAGGAGAATGGATTCCATAGAGATGAGGACCTTCCTTTATTATGATAAGTTTTGATTTTCTTCTTTAAGAATAGACATAAACATTTGATTTGACTATTTGGATTCAAATACTATAAATATTGAGTAAACAGAAAATAAAATGAGTATTAGAAATTTACAACAAGAATCCTTCTTCTTTTTACAATTATTTTTTATGATGCTACATCCTTTTGCAACCTTGACTTTTGGTGTATAAAAAATTAAAATCTATATTATACTAATATAAAACCTCCACCTCATGTAGTGTTGAACTTTGACACAAAGGGGAGTCAAAGTTTGTTCATCATGTTTGGATAGGATATAAAAAAAATGTTTCTTACTTCAAACTATATACTTTCCGATCCGTGTGGTCAAAGCTAATGAAATCTTTTATGCATGATCTTGTAATAATCCTTGGCAAGATCTTGCGATTAGAAATGTAAAGAAAACTTTTGTATGGTTATTTTGCTCGTCTTAAAAATGGTAATTTTGGAGTGCTTTGGTAAAAACTCGTCAAGAAAATTTAGGGGTTAAAAAGGATAAATACAGTAATATGGTAGAATTTTTAATGTCAAAGAATTTTCTAAAATAAGAAAATATAAAGATAGAAATTTTAATGATAGAAAAACTAAAATTATAAGATTTAATTATTTTCAAGCTATTTGGGACTGTGTACAGTGATTTTTTTATTTTAAAAAAATCAAAAATGAAGAAGTAATTTTTTAGGAAGAAACTTTATTTTTCAAAAAAGATAAATAATTATTTCGAGGTGAATGAACTTGAGCTACCTTGTAACGGTAGTGCTTGGCAATTAAGGTAGAACCATCTATCTCCGACCAGTTAAGGTTTGAGCATGTGTTTTTGAGGCGACGAATCTGATGAGGATTTTTCCCCTGTGGAGACATAAGCTTATTCTTGAATGCAAATTTTTTTGGAATTTTATTCCCAGATTTGAAATAGTTATAGATTTTTAAAGTGAAAAGCGGAGAACCACCCATAAGTAATCAGTAGGCCCACCTAAAACCGACCACCATAACACCAAAACTTGATCACCAGAATATTTCCAAATGATTCCCTTTCTACCAATCATGCTTGATACTTTCTTCTAGATCTCTCAAGATTTTAGATCTGACAGAAGGTTGGAAATGAAAAATGAACGTGTGTAACCTTCCTCAGGCTGCTCTTATTTATTGCCTCAAGGTTGTTATCTCCAAAGCCATCAAGGTGATGACACAGAGGGATTAACTGTGACTTACTTATTGTTCTACTCTACTTCAATCTAAGACACCCGGAGGTTGCATGTCGGTGCTCCCAAGGTCGCACCCTTCTAGAACCTTTCTAGAACCTTTCTAACACAGACAACAATGAAGTTCCTGCGGAGGGATCATTGAGATATTTTACACTCAAGGTTAACTGCTGAGACTCACTTGTGGTTACACAGATGTGCCACAAAAGATAATTCCAACACTACTGGAAAACTGGTTCTCCTACACCACGGCAGTACACCAAGTGAGGGCTCTGGTATACTCAAGGGCAACTATTTCCAAATGGATCGACAGTTACAGAGTGTCAAGTGGCAGAGTGGCATTACAGAGAACGAGCACTTCAGATTGAACACTTCGAAGATCAACGCTACAATTACGGTCAGAAGCATGACTGGTGTGCAATAAGCTCCGTTCTTGCTGCTTAGGGTTTACGGCTCCTGCTCGCTCTGAGGTCACATGCGCGTACCTTTCTCGACTGGTCTGTGGTGAGCTTCGCATACTTTGTGATATGTTTGTAATGTAGTTGAAGAGTGTGCACAGCGATCAATCGACCACTGCTGGATCTTACATTGACGGGGTTGATGCTGGATCCAGATCTAGACACAGCAGGCACTCCGATGTTTTTGTCGGTTACAAGTGATGCAGGTACGTGATGTGAGAATTCGTGCAGATCATATTTCCCTCTTAGCCGGAACGCAACTTCCTTCGTTGCCCAAAGAGATCTGAAAGGGCGAGTAGGATTGATCGAGCTTACTTCAGAGCTCTTGCACTTTGTTCTTACTTCAGAGCTGTTGCACTTCGAAGTTTAAAGTTCAAAGATTTCAATTCCCCTGTTGCATCCAACAATCGATTTGCATCCATCAAAGTGCATTGTGTCAGATTCCGCAAAAATTGAATCCCTGCGAATTGATGCAACTAGCCGAGAACCAGTCTAATTTTGAAACCGGGAATCGAGATCTCTCACGACATGCCGGGTTACACCAGGAGCACTGTCGCAGTACACCATGGTTTATACACCACGACTCAGTGTACTCCCTGGTGTAAATGCTGGTGTTTTACAACCACTTTTCCACTAGTGCAAAAATTGGATAAAGTAATGCCTAACCTAGTTAGGTGCTAGTTTTCAATCTGTCCAACTTATGTGCTCAATGTTGGCCCAAGTGGTGAAAGTACTCGGACATAATCACAAGACTGAGTATGGGAGGGCAGCAGGTGCACATCAAGAGCAGCACTTCTATCAACATTTATTTGTCCCAGTATAGCATCCAATATCAACAAATTAAAACCGAGAGGCATTTCAACAAGCTTTCTAAAAAGTGATTTTGCCATACCACCCCTTGGTGGAGAGGACGCTTCATGATCAAGCTTTATCTTGGTTCTCCTTATGGACCCTGGCCGAGCGTTGCACCAAACCTAAGCCTCGAGTAAGTTCTTCTTTTATGGCCCTGCCCACTTTGAAGTTCTAAATCTTTTTTTTGGAAATTAGTTTTGTTGAAATTTGGCTTTAGGCCAATAGCATCTCAATCAAATCCCCTCAAGATCAAATAGTGCCTCATCCCAACATAAAAATAGGGATGAATTTTTCCTATACCCCATCTAGCCCTCTCGAGCATGTGGATCCAAACCACATTTACCAAGGTTTTAAGAAAAATCTTCTTCTTTGGATTAGCCTCGACATACAAATATGCCCATACCACAAATGATTAGTGAGGTGCAAAGAATATAAACTTGAAAGTTGCAAGTTTTGTATAGTGTTCATATACAAACATTTATCGATAAGCGCTAGCAATAGAAATGTCCTATATGTGCCAAAAACACATTTGTGAGACATCAAACTCAAGTCATTGGTGACAATAGATGCAAAAGTGGCGTTTATGGGCCAAAACTTGGTGAAATTGGTATAAGACTGTATTGGTAATAGAAAGACCAATTGGTATGAGACATGATGGTAAATTTTGATAGAAATCTTATGGTGTTAATAGTTTTGGTACTTGATGGTTACATCTAAATAGAATCCTATCGCTTTTGCACTCAATAAGTAGTAATGGTTGACTAATAATTAGGTCATAATGGACTAGTTTAGTGGTGGTCATTCCAATTTTCTTTAAAAATTCATAACTAATTCAATTTTTATTATAAATTTATGATTTCAAGTGCATTAATCTTCAAAAAAATACTTGATATTTTACACAATACTTAGAAAAGGTATTATTCCCTATTTTTGTGTTCATAGGCTTGTTCACTTTAATCGTCAAACACAACTAGAATTTGATAAATTAAATAAGTTAGACTAGGGTTGTTGATTCCAATTTCTAACAAGAACATTGCTGCAATCCGTACAAGACTCCACATATATATTTTCATTAAGCCATTGGTGCCATCATGAACAGTTTAGAAATTGGTGCCATCACGAGCACTTAACCTCTAATTGTCCTAGAATAGGCTTTTTGAAAGTTCGGGCAGATCTCTATGAAGTCAATTTTAGAAGGAATTTTTTAAAAACTTTTTGTGAATGTAAGAATTAACAACAACTTTGAAGGATTTTTTTTTCCAATTAGACATTTAAAAAAATAGTTATGATACCTGAAGTAGAATTTTGTGTTTAGTTGGCAGTACAAGCTGCCATGCAAAATACATTTGTTAGCTTTGAGATTTTCCCTATAGATACTTAATCTGCCATCTTTGATACTCTCTAATAAAAAACTTCTTTTAATACAAAATGTTCATTCCACAAAAGATCAAAGCTTTCTTACTGTTTTGGCCAATGTTCCTAAAAAACTTCTTCTTTCCTTCGTAAAAGTTAGAGTTTTTTTTTCTTAGGTTTCTTTTTCTTTTTTATAATTAACCCTAAAGTTGAAAGGCCTCAAAATTGCCAAAAACCCTCAAAATTAGACTCTTTCAATTCAAGCTTTAAGTTTTCAAGTTTTGATGTATTTTGAGGAAAATAACCGTAGGATCTAGCACCTTACTTGTACATGTATATGTACTCCAAATTTTAGATTCAAACTCCTAACCGTTTGTGTGATAATACCGTTCTAAGTTGAAAGAAGAGTTTTTTTTCCTTGTTGCAAAATGGGTTTCAAGTGTTTTGTGAGCAAAAAAACCAATTTCAAAAGCAAACTAGATGTGAGGCTCTTCAAATTCTTGTTCCTTGGTGGCTTAGGAATATGTCCATGGAATGTTTTCCCTCATACGACCTACAAAACCTAAACAAATGCTTGATTTTTCACATGGAGGTATGCTGAAATTCAAATGCAAAGGTCGGTCTATGATAGTAAAAAAGGCATATGGAGTAATATTGGATTGAAAATATGAGCGGGGAGATCATGCCTTCAAATTGTGTTTACATGTAGAAAAAACAAAACTTAGAAAAAAAAAAATCTCAAGTTTTGGTGAATTTTTGAAGTTTTTGTGATCTAATTAATTTTGGGCACATTTTGAGCATATACTGGAATTTTGAGAAGCTTTCAGCATGCCCGAATAGTGTTTTCAAATTTTGACTGCAGATATCTCCTAAAGTATGAGGAATTTTGAGGCATGAATGGTCTTGTTAGAAAGATATGAAAATTTCCCATGTTGTACCAATGTTAGAGCCACATCCGGTAAAATTTGACTCATAGGGAGCCTGACTGGACCCTAAATCATACCAAAATTGTTGAGTTGATGCTTTAGGGGTTAAAAGGATGGACATCAATATTTACTTTGACCAATTGGATTAGGGCTTCATAAAATGACGGAATTTTTAAGGAAATAGAAATGAATTAGCATCGTTATATATTCAACTTAATAAAAATATTGTTTTCAACATGCTATACTTATTTTCTATTTGTAAATGTTTTTATACAATTAGCTAACTTAGTTGTTCTTGTCATGCACCAAACCCCCCAAAATCCATTATGCAAAAAAACAAAAAAGCAAAAAGCCTAGAGTGTGTCAACCTTGTTAAAAATGATGAAAAAAAGTTTGGTTTTAAACTTCAATTGCTATGATCTTCTAACTTCTAAGGTCAATTGTTTTTACTATCTACTACAAAAATCTAGGTATAGATCTTATATATGGTTAGAAATGGAAAATAACAATTATTTAGTCATTCATGCTTTTAACATTAAAAATGGCGATTTTGGATTGTTTTTTCGCAAATCGTAGTCAAGGAACTTTAGGGGTTAACAAGGCTATAAAATAATTTTTTCACATTGACAATTATTGGCATTACTCCAATGCTTGTCCAAAAATAAGCTAAATATCAATCAATCATAACTTTGTCATACCAATGTTTATTTTGCTAAAATGTTTTCAGCACATTCACCACTGACCCTGGAAGTTCCCTTAAACTTTGATAGTCACTTAAAGATTAATACTTGGAGGTTTCCAAATGATCTATCTAAATCCCCCCATCAAGGGGTGGCTTGGAGGCTAGGTTTGAGAGAGTAGTAGGAGTGGGGGCAAATATATTATATAGGCCTCTATTATTTGCTTGAGTGGGGGTCCTACTGATCTCAAGAAGACCTCCATAGTCCTACGGCCCTGAATTTATCAAAAATAAAACCAAAAAAGGACCCGGGGACCCCAAAACGGAGAGGGGCAGCAAAATGGAAACCACTGAGCCTAGCAACCAAACCACCGGTTGCACCTCTCGATAGAGAGAAATAGAGAGACTCGTTTCCCAACTTCATTCCTATGGTTTTTGGTAGAGTCCTCAGTCTAGAACAATCCTAGTCATCAAAGCTGATCGTCAACGTTGACCAAAGTTCTCAACATCATTGGAGTATCCCTCAAAAGATATAGCTTCCTTTAACCTCCTCAACGCTTCTTTCCACATGTCAAAACGCTCATCTCTAAGAAGATGGTTACATTTACGCAAATGTTGCCCAATAACCTCTAGACTTAGGGCGGCTTCCCTCTGTGGCCGAAGTCCAAAGGAGGAGGGACTGTCCACTGTCCCAAACTTGGTTGAGAGGAGAAACCTTTGGGCTGGAAAGTAATCTTAAAATAATTCACTTGGTGGCTTTGGGCGGGCATAGTGTGAAGGCCCAAAGGAGATGGCCAAAGGCGAAGAACTATGATCAGAATATTCAGACATTTATATAAAATCGAAAAAAAATCAAAACAATCTTTATAAAATAGGGAAGGTGTATAAACTAATGAAGAATTCGTGGAAAAAATTTCAGCAAATTATACATTGTTATGACAAAGTTATGAGCAATTGAAGTTCGGCTTATTTTTGGACAACATTGGTCTAAACCCAATGATTGTCAAAAGGTTCATTGAATAGTAAATGACAAGGCTAGTGAAGCATGACCAGCTCTTATTAGCCATGAGTCTTGTCTTCTTGTGCATATTTTAATGAAAAAAAAGTTTCTCCTCTCGATGGAAGTTTGGGTCGAGCATTTTGCTCGACCCAAACTTTGGTCGAGAAGAGAAACTCTTGGCGCCAAAACTAGCTAAGAGTGCTGCCACCTAGGCTCCTTTGGTGGTGACGTCCTTTGGACTTCGGCCTCTAGTATGAAGGCCGAGAGGAGGAACTTTGGTCAATTGAGCGTTTTCATTGGTTGGGACGCTTCTCCTCTCGAAGTTTGGCCAAAGTGGGAAGCGGCCCTTAGAGGTAAACCAGCACATGCAAGCACAATATTCACAGCTTCAAGTTCAAGTTTGTCTCTCTCTTCACTTCCAATTTCATACACAGCATTGGATGCATATAATGCATAATGTCGAAACATCTCCAACGGTTGGCCATTGTCCAACACATCCACCTCAGCAATTAGTTTTTTAGAACTTTCAAGCATAAGATCTTTAAATTAACTACTACTTAATGAACTATGTCAAATTTCAACCATTGGATGTGCACTATTTGTGAGGTCATAACAGTAAAAGTTGATGCAAAAATTTCTTGGGGCATTTGAGTTATTTGTAAAGGCATCGAGTCCTTTGTCCTCCTTTATTCATGGACCAGAGCTAATACCATTCCTCCTCCTCCTCACGGTCCCACCCCTCTACCCAATTCTTCTCCCTCCCTCCAAATTTTTAAGAATAAAATTTCAATCTATCCAGTATTCTATTCTGGGTCTATAGTAAGATCATGTCAATCCGGTCCTTTCCAAATTACAAGTCAAAAACTCACGTTTTGATGGACTATTGTTTGGAAGACATAGTCTACTTCGTGCGAAGGGGACTAGATGATTGTTACAAAACACATTCTGTTTTGTATCATTATGTTTTGACACTTCTTTCAGAATTAGGTCTTTGTAGTGTTTCTCAGGAGATACAATGGTTTTGTGTAAGACTATCTCGTTTTATGGGTGCTCTTGTTAAATGGTAGAGGTATCTAAAATTGCGACTTGACTTCTGCTGATGTACGGGTCTCTTTATTTCCCCCCTACGAGAGGTGCAACCAAACCACAACCGCTGGTTCGGTTGCTAGGCTCGATGGGTTTCATTTTGCTGCCCCTCCCCGTTTTGGGGTCCTGGGGTCTTTTTTTGGTTTTTTTTTTTACAAATTTGGGGTCATAGGCCCCAAATTACCATAGGGAGGTCTTCTTGAGATCACTAGGACCCCACTCAAGGCAAATAATAGGGGCAGAGATTTGCCCCCTCCCCTCCCAACCCCCCGAGCCTGCCCTCCTAGCCACCCCATCAGCACCTCTCGTAGGGGGTATTTAGACAGCTCCGTGATGCACCTTTTTCCTGTGATTAGAATTGTTGAATCTTTACATAACTTATCTTGTAATGAAGTGCAAGAATATTTCTACGTACTAGAGAACACATGATTTGGATAATGTTTAGAAAAATCTAGACTCTGACAAGAATGGATAGAACAAGCTCTTATTTGGGCAGTCAAATGGATAGAAATGCCGGGGACATTTGTATAAATTGACCACTTCAAATGGCGTTGAGGCTGGGTGAAGTAGAACAGCCAACTAGAGAAATTACATGATCACATATAAATATTGCAAGTATGATTCGGCATTGGTCCATGTTGTTCATAATACGTGGACACCGTAACTACTGATACTGTTGCAGTGAGTAAAATCAAACCTTACTTATAATATTTATGAGACTGAACTTACTCAAGAAATGATATTGTCCTTCCACAAACCGAAAAGAAAGAAGTCATGTCTGCTCGATTCAGTATTCACATAAACATTATGACATATTCAAACCAAATGTGTTAGAGCCAATAATGCCAGATAATCAGACGCAAGCTCTGAACAGTACACATAATTTTACCTTTACTTACAAAGCTGCGCGTTAGAATACAGGAGCTTGAGACGTCCCTGGAAACTATACAAACGTCCTCGGCCATGTCACAGTTATTTTGCCTGCATCCTATTGTCGGTGAGGTAGACCAAGTCAGACTTCAGTTCACTTCATAGCAGATTCCACTACCGGAACTGGCGGTAAACTGGGCTATACATGCAGCTCTTGGCATAACCTAGGAGATCCTTAGGCTTCGGAAGCTTTGTTGCCAATCCTGCAATCAAGCAACCGCAACAGAGCCCTCTTCGATATCAGTAACTGAGCTGACCGTTTGAGAGACTTAGACAAAGGACAGAGCTACATTTGACTCCGAGGTCTAATTTAGTAAGAAATCTTTACAAATCACAACATGTGATACTTCGTTGAATGTGCTATTGCATATGTTCTGGGCTAACAGGAACCCTTATGGAAACTTGGACAACCATCTACACAAGCGCATGAGGTACATACCCAGCTCGTAAGCCTTTTCAGCCACTGCTGCACCGATGTGAGCAGAAATATCCCGAATTTCGGTAAACGATGGGAATAATTGTCTCTTTGCAAGATGGTCTTCACCGATCTCCTTGGCCAGTGACTCCGCTGCAATATGTTGAAAGTGAGATTATGACATTTCATAGTGGACGTAAAGGATGTATAGAGTAGGTTTTTATGAATGAATCCCTTGCTGGGGGAAGGAAAAATAAATACCTGCAGCCAAGAACATGTCATCGTGGACTCGGATAGCTCCTGAAATAGTGGTCCCAAGCCCCATACCAGGGAAGATGTAGGCATTGTTGGACTGCACAGAAGCACAATGATGTCTTATTAAAATTACTGCTAACAAATAGGGAGAGCAAACACTCAACTTTCAAGGAGCATTAAGACATGGACTTGCAATATTGAAGATAAATTCACTGAATACGTACTTGGCCTATCGTGTAAGTTTTCCCTTCGTAAGTGACAGGTTTAAATGGACTTCCACTGGCAAAAATGCATTTCCCCTGCATTCACCATCAAAAAGTACTTCAATATTTACAGAGTAAGGAAATCGTCAAGAAGAAGCCTCATCTCCAAAGCAAGAATTTTTCGATCTCACGGGTAAAGCTAAATTAGTAATTTAGTACTCAAAATTCATGTGCCTAAATAGACAGAGGCTTCAAACATACGGTCATAGGAACAATAGGACCGATTGGAAGTAGTGGAAGGCTATAAAATCTTTAGTAAATGACAGTTAACATACCTTAGTGTGTTTAAAAGCCTCCTCTGCGGTGCACTCAGACTGTGAGGTTGGATTGGAAAGTGCAAACACCACGGGTTTCTGCACATGCCCAGTTCAAAGTTAGCACAATACGTACGGTATCACTAATAACCAGACTCTTGGTGCCAGATCTGCAATCATATGTACAGATTTTTATCTCAATTACTAATTGACTCTTAAACTGTCCGTAAGATCCAACCATGTAGTTTCAAGGATTCTGCAGACCCAGGATTCAGGTGATACAAAGGGATTCAAGGGACCCACGTCCTGGTAAGAAGAGAACTCCTCTAGGACTTCTTGAGTGAACTGTCCACCCTTTCCAGTGGTTCCAATCATCACTGTTGGCTTCAATTCCTGTGAAACATGACCCCACAATTTCTGTGTCATAAGTTTCTAACATTAAGACCGCTACAGAATTTCAGAAATGAGGATCATGAAACGTTATAAAGAGTATACCAGAAGCAGGCTATCACACAGGTAGACCATTCGTACCTTGATGACAGACGCAAGCTTGGAAATAGGGGCTATATCAAGAGCAAATGGCTTTTTAAAGGGCTGGAGTGAATCGAATCTTGACTTGGTCACCAAACCCTACAATTACGATGTTCTAAATAAATCAGGTGAACTGCAACAATTTCCTTGGACAAATTTTGCTAGGCGGTACCAAAACTGAATGCTTTATAAACACCATCCACAATTGCTGGACACGGATGAATTAGCAGTACCTGAGAATCAACAAGAAAAATCTTCTTCCGAGCTTCCTCTACACTTATCTTGCCCTGTGAGCATTCAAGCAACACCATTCACCATCCCGCGTAAGGTCATTCACTCTCACCAATCCGAGGAACGTTTTTGAACATTTACACGGATACACCCGTAGGACATGAAGCACCCAATACACGCGTTTCCATATCAGATTCAAGGGATGCGAGATTAACGGATCAATCAAAATGGTTACTTTGTTAGTTATGTTTTACCACACAAGCAGAACAACTCGAGTTTCTCTACTCAATCTAGAAATCCCAACTATACTCACCTGTCTAGAAATCTCCATGGCAACGAGTTCAGCTATTCCTGTTCCGGCCTAAACAAAGCAAGAAGCGTCGTCAGTTTCATCCCTTCAAGATTTCTATCAGTTTTTAACATTGTTTCACCCTGGCACTTCTTTATTTTATTTTATTCAAGCTGTGGAGGTGTGCAAAAGAAGAACACAAGAATTAGGCTAATCACAGAAGCATTATCTATATGCGGTAGAAGACATCGTACAAACAACAATGACATCTTAACGCGGAACTTATGAACATACTTCACCAGCACCAACGAAGAGAAGTTTGTGATCAGCGAGAGTGCCTCCAGTTATAGGCAATGCTGCCAGAAGTCCCGCAAGTGCCACAGCTGCAGTTCCCTGCAGTTGAATTACACCCACGAACTGTCAAATAATATACCTTCAAAATGACGTCCAGAAGCCGGTTGCATTCCAAAATACGCTGAAAATTTAAATAATGCTGGTGGTTTGCGTACTTCTTAGCATGACAAGTCAGGCAAGGAGCCTAGAAGTTAAACCCACCTGAATGTCGTCGTTGAAGACGAGATGTGAAGTACTGTACTTCGCCAGCAGGCGGAAGGCATTGTGGTTGGCAAAGTCCTCAAACTGCAGCCATGAAGAGAAGGTAGCCACGTAACTATGAAATTAAATAAATTGGAGATTGCCTTCTGAGAATTTTTTCAAGGGCTTCCCATAGTTGCCAAACAGGTTACAATTGTATTATAGATGACCAGTCATATGAACATAGAGTTGCGAATTCGTTCTCAATCGTCTAATTCCTCTTCACCTTCGAAATAATCTAGATTCTCCTCGTGTAAATACCTGGACAAGGACCTTCTCTCCGTAGGCTTGTTTGCAGGCGACCATAAATTCGTGAAGTAAATCGTCATACTCCTGTTTGCACAAACCCATCCATCAAACAATGAATACTGTCACTGCGCTCAGTAAGATCAACATCAATTAAAGGCATATCATTTAATCTTGTAGAAGTTTGTCGTGCAAGAATAATTTTGTGCTTGGTGACGCAGCTTGATATTGAGAATTAGCACAAACTAAACTAATATTCTATGAAGAATAGTGCACTCATAAAAATTCCAGGACTAGGTGACGAGTGTAAGGTTTAATCAATAGAATTTCAATATATAACCCATCATTGTCTAATTGCTAATTTAAAAAGATAAGACAGCCCACTTCCAAGAGCGAGATAAACATGAGGTTATGTAATTAAAGAATGTTTACCTCCCCTGTGGCTCGCTTGTGGCGTAGTCCGATGTAGAAAGGATTATCCAGAAGAGATTGATTGTTGGTACCCACGTCAATAGTTACCGGCAAAGTCTGCCTCATTTGCAACACCAAGTCTCAAACCCGATCAGTTTTTGCAAATTTCTAGACTACATAAACGCAACAGATGTACACTACAAGATGTTACGCCATCAATTCTTTCAAACTGGAATTTATAATCAGTGTTGTCAGTACTTACAGCAGAGGGTCGGATTCCACCAAGGGCCACGTATAGAGCAAGCTTCCCAATCGGAATCCCCATTCCCTAACAAATTTGTGAAAAATATCACTCACAAGAATGATAGGGAAGAGTTCTATAAAATGGTATAGATAGCTCAAAAGTGAGCGAGTAGCATGCCTGAATTACGAGGGACCAAACTTCCTGCCAACTGCTATCACAAAGCAACAATGGCTAAAAGACATATGACACAACCATTTTCACCATATCTGACTAGAGTTGCAGCAATGAATTGAAGACTAAAATGAAAATCGTCAATGCGCAGAATTGCGTTAAACTTACCTGGGATCCAAGGTCTCCAAGTCCAAGAATGCGTTCGCCATCTGTCACAACAATGACCTGCACGTTGGGTTCTGGCCAGTTCCTCAGACAATCCAACACATGACCTCTGCAGGAGAGAATCAATTATGTCAATCTTAGTGGTAATCAGTGCTCCTACATAACAAACATATTTCACCAAAATCAACATTGCCGGAGTCCTTGCATATAAAAACATTCATTCCAAATTCAGAGAATATCGAGCATCTTCTCAGTCCTGCACTAAATAACCAGCAGTAAGACGAACAAACACTTACATCCGACCACACAAGAACGAGAGAACATGGTTCAGAGAAGATTACACTCACTTGTCCTTGAGAGAGATGTAGAGACCATGAGGACGACGGAATATATTGCCAAACTTTTGGCAAGCTTCTCCCACTGTTGGCGTATACACGATTGGCAAGAGTTCCTCCACATGGTCAATCAGAACCTTGTAGAAAAGCCTCTCATTTCGTTCCTAATCCATGTTGGCAATTAAATTACACACATCATAGCACCAGTATGTTAGCCATACTAAATGACCGGTGTTCCTAAATCTAGAACATCAGATCTAGGACATTAAAGTACACAGGAACCAACCACTTATTCATTGACCCATTTGGTCACAAAGACCCACTTTCTTAGTCAATTGCATTCCTTGCATACCGGTAAAGACTCAAGAGGTACGAAACATGAAGAGGTCAGTAGTAACTTGAGACATTATAAGCACCTGTAAGTCCATCACTTCGACATACTTCTCAAGGTCGGTTTCGTACGCGCGCACATTTTCTAGTATGCGATTGATCTGTCACCAATAAATATTACACGTTGTCATTTTCTGAAGCACCATAGAACATAAATGATAAACAGTCGTGCGCTTCATATATTTCTAACGTATTGTATATATGATCTGCACGAAAAATAAAAGAAAATGCAAGCAAATTAGACGGATCTCATAAATAAAAACTTAAAAAGGACGACATGGAAGTTCATTTTTGGACCATTGATCTGGAGCTTGCCTGAAGTTCCTGATCCACAACGACAGGGGGAAGGAGACCCCTCAAGTAGTGCGACTCTCGCTCCTTGTCAGTAAATGCAGTTCCCTTGTTGAAGCGGGGATCCCTCAGAAGATCTACCCCACTGAACAGACCGATTGTATACACGACAAATAATCGCAAAAAAATATAAGTTACAGTTTCACCTGGAACCAAGAAAATTTGCCGGCAAGTTTTCGAAAAACCTAATTCAGCAAAGAGATTTAAGTGAAATGGTTTAAGTATAGAGAAGCGCATACCTTGCAACACTGCGGGTCCATGGAGTGAATGGCTGGTTGTCACTAGCGGCATCTTCACAATAAGTGTCGCCCATACCACCGCCTCCAACAATCCCGGAGCTGTTCACGTCCAACACGTCCGGTGCATCGCGAACTGTCTTCATTTGGTTCTCCATGGCGAAAATGCTCAGTAGCCCTCTGTATCACAAGCCAATTCCCAACCTAGACTTTCAATGTTTTGCATGCTTCTCTGCATTGAAAATCGAAGTCCAATCGTCGAACAACAGCCAGAATGCGACAGACACCAGAAAATTCTAATCCCCAGAAGCCTACACGTGAAGCTTAACAGGCATCAACAATTAGACACAAGACCAGACATACCCATAACCACTTCATAAGAAACCCGCAGCTGAGAGAGCAAAAATTGCAACAAACAGGAAATATATCATTTATTCAATTTACAAATTCCAAATAAAGAGAACACCTAGACGATCAACGCTGATAAGCAACATGTAAGCCCACAGATCTTGAACCTCTCAGAAATTCACTAACAAAACTAACAAGGGACATTCGACTCCAAATGTCAAACGGCACTTCCAGCAACTTTCAAACCTACTACTCTCCCGATTCAAAGAGCGGAAGCTCCTAAATCCAAATCCAGCTGTCTTCTCTTGAATCCGAGAATTCAAGTGCGGACAACAAAAACGGAAACAAAAAGTCCAGTACAAGAGCGACGAAACCCCGGGCGTCTAGAACAGAGAATCCAAGCAAATGAATCTAGCGATGGCGCAGGCAGAGTGAGAATGACGTCCGAGGGAAACAAATGCCGAAGAACTAACAACAAAAATACTAACTCCAAATAACGCTCGACAAGCCTCCTCCTCTCTCAATTCCAGGACCGCAAGCTCCTAAATCCAGCTCTCCGTCTAGTAAATGCAACAATCCAAGACCAGACACCAAGACAGCTCATAAAAATTCACCACAAGCGAGATAACACCCCGGGCATGAACCCGAGCACCTGAAGCTGCCGACGACGATAGCAAACCAAATGTAGAAAAACGGACAACAAAAACGAACTCCAAGTGGCTCTGCAAACCTCGAATTGAGAAAACGCAAGCTCCAGCATCCAAATCCAAGACCAATCCACGAAATACAAGACGTCCAGACACCGAACATCAAAGATCAAAAATCCAGTACAAGAGAGAGACAGAGCCCGTGGCACCTGAGATGGCAGCGAATCCGAGCAGCCGATGAGGCTGGCGATGGCAAAACGAGGTCCCTAAGAACTCCTCGGCATGGGCCAATATATACATGCAACCCTAGGCGTACAAGTGTTGCTATCGCTGCACTCCCTCCACCATGGAAACGTTTATTGCGAAGCAGTTTTTGCAACGCAATGCAAAGCACCTCCGTAGCATCTCCCGCACCCTCTCTCCCAATTTCCTGAACCCCTCGGTTCTCTACGAAATGTGTACATTACGATAGGTGAAATCTAGGAAGCTCCTTGATGGTGTTGGTTGCATGCGTCAGCGCTGTGTGTGTAGAGCTGGACTGGTCTCTTCGTCTGGGTACAGTGAAAGCGATTTGAGAGGAATACACGAAACCGTCGCTGAACCCAAAACCGATGTGGTCTTGTGTAGTACTCCTAGTATGTAAGTTATTCTTCTTTTGGTGCGTTTTAGGAGAAATCCATGGAATGTGGTGATTGTGTTGGTTTTAGGATATGGTGTTGGTTATGGGTGTGCATGGCTTGGTAGTGTCTGGCCCGCTTTCGCAGCTTTTGTGTATAGTACGTTACCGGTGCCGGTCCAAGTGCTGCGCAGGGTGATTGATGTTTTTTTTTTTCTAGAAAGGTACTCTTGGCTTTGGTTTTTCTCGTGAAACTCTACTTTTTGCATGTACTGATGATTCTTGGGTTCTCTACGTACAGTCATGCCTACACTGAGGGGGTAAGATCGTCCACGCTAAATTCTAGGTACAATTTCGATGCTTTGGTGATACAACTCCTTGTGATGTAGCAAAATCTTCTACATCCTAGCATAACTCTACTTCTTGAGGAGATTTACAAGGTGAGTTAGCATGCCAATTATTGCTATCATGCAAAATTTTCTCCCCTTGTTCTATAATGCAATTGCAAAGGCCAATTGTGACACTCTTATTCTTGGGTGTTGTTGAATTATCTTAGTAATAGGTAATTTAATCCCACCTCTAAAATCAGAAGTCTTGAAATGGATTCCTTTGCCATGAATTTCAAAGCATCCTATGAGCTTGTTGTAGATTACAAAAGTAAACTCTACACAGTAAATAAAAATTTAAATTGGTATTTACACACTAGTCCAATGCTGTCCAGGACGACTTGGGCATGACGACGTTGGGGGAAATGAACGTCGCAGGTGAACCGCCGTTCGCCAATGGAAACCTCCGGCCAATCAGTGACAAGCGAGAACAGGGTCTTCCCTCCGGATCGATGGCACGCGGTTCAAATAGTGTGGATTGGGTCCACCAGCGGGCTCGAACAGGCTGTGTTGGGGCTGCCCTTCGCTACGTCTTGCTGCCCGACTCGGTGTAATTTTGCTCCTCCTGGAAAGGTCTCCATCTGGATGGAAAGTCCACCAGAGTCCCTGTAATTTTTCGATGAGGAATTTGTAACTATTCTCAGCGCATTTACTGAATCCTCCGTTAATTCCGAATAAAGGCATATTCGCAGCGACTGACGTGGACGTATCCTGCGATGGCTCCTGTCAGATGTTTATTGCTTCGCATTCGCTTCATCCATCGTCCAGGTGGGATGGCTTCTGTCGAACAGGATGGACGCTTGTTTCTGATGTACGTGCAAAAGGGCCCGCATGCGTAAACTCACATGGAGTACTGTCACCTCGCTCAGAACCCATTCCGTCAGGAATTTGAACTCAGACAATTTACAAAGAGAATGTATTTCACTTGAAATCGAATTCAGACCTTCGGGTCCTGGACATTTGGAGTGCATACCACTTCCACATACTATGCCAAGCTGTATTCTACCAATGACTTCGGTGTCACATTCTCCTCCTAAACTTTACCGATCTCCTAAATACCCTGATCCTCAACAACTTTAGGTACACACGGAGTATATAAACGATCGTTATCAGGGGACTCTACGACTGCGTCCGCACAGAGTACGCTATGACCCAAAAATGTTAGTCTCCTCTTCGTCCTAATACTGGTTATCATCAAAGTGCGAATCATCCTCTGCACGTCTAAGAGTTTCCTCCAGTGCAGCCACTCGAGCAATAGAGATTTCACGTTCAGCTGCATGTTCGATGTTGGGAAAAAGAACCCCCATGCCCTCCGCTTCATGTCTTCCCATATGATTTAGAATTCCCTGACCTGCATTAACTTCGAATGCATCGGATGAGTTTCCCACCACACGGCGCGACCTCGGCTCGTGTCTCAGTACGACACTCCAACCAGCCGTTAGAACATCTTCTACAAAGAAGACCTGCTCTGCATTACTCGGTAATATGTATGGATTTATACGCCGTCTATCATCCCGAGATCGTAGGTTACAGGTCCAGAATCCCATGGCATCCTTTCTCACCATTTCATGCTTTATCCAGTCTGCTTTCATGATGACAACTGTCCACCCAGAAAATGAGACTCGGTAAATTTTTTTCAATATACCAACCTCTATACTGTCCACCACCCTCTCGCTGACAGACGTGCTCAAACCAGAGTCGAATGTCGTGTATGACCGGGTGCTCTCGTCTTCTAAACAACGGAACAGGGCACCATACGCCCACATGTACTCGTGGGACTCTGCGGCTGCCGTCGGTCGACGTGATAGTTGGACCAGCCTCTCGTCGACAGGAAAGTCAGTTGCTCTCAAATATTGCACGTGCTGCTGCAGCCACTCTGGGAAGCGGGGAAGCGAAGTCAACCCCTCAGGGTATGTGATTGATCTCCCGGGCTGGCGACGGCTTTGTGCCTGCCTGAATTCACGCCTCAGTCGTTGTCTTTCCTCGTAAGCGTGAGTGTATTCCCTGATTTAGGATGCTAGGACTAATAAGTACCACTTACCATGTTCGATGCATAAACAACTACCGAGGATATTAAGCAACAATACAAATAACGAGATACCGAATTCTGCTGGGAAAAAAATTGGTAGCCGACTTACCCAAGCAACTCCGCAGTAAACTCGGAATGCCTGATAACGTACTCGTGTATGTCGTCCATATCGTCTTCAGTAAGAGTTACGGACTTCATTTTCCCCATCAGTAGTTCCCCTGAATCACGTAGTTCCTCTTCGGAATCCCATATGCGGCGGCGAGAATGGGGGAAATTGGAAAAATATTCTGTTGCAAACCCGAGGGCTTCATCGTCTGTATAGCCGGACGCCATGCTAGCCTCTGGACGTGCCATGTTGCGCACGTAACTCGCGAGTACCCCCATGAATCTTTCCACTGGATAACACCACCTCGTGTGCACTGGACCGCACTGTTCTAATTCTTCCACAATATGGACAGTCAAATGCGACATGATGTCGAAGAAGCTAGGTGGGAAGTACTGTTCGAAAAGGCAAAGTGTCTCCGCAGCGTTGTCTAGGAGGCTGGGAATTTGCAGAGGGTCTATAACCTTCGCACATATCTTCGAGAACAGAACTCCCATCCTGATAATAGCATTCCTCGGACCGACATGTAGACTCCCTCGAATCACTGCTGGCATTACTTGCTGGAGGAGAACATGATGGTCGTGAGATTTGAGTCCAGCCAATCGGTCCTTATCTGCGTGTTTCTGTAACGAAGAAGCAAAGCCAGTTGGAGTGCATGTGCTCCCAACAATGCGTAGGAAAGACCTCCGCTCTGACTCCGAGAATACGTAAGGTGCTCGGGGTTGTACGTAGCTCTGAGAATCCGGACGAGCCTGCAGCCATAGGTGGGGCATTACTCCAGCTTGCTCCATATCCTTCCTTACGTCCTCGTTGTCGTTATCTCCAAAGATATGCTTTAGAATGTTAGCTGAAATATTCCGTTCGGTGTGCATTACATCTACTAGATGTCTGATCGGTAGTTCCTGCAGAAATGTAGATGCAAGTTTCGGTTAGAAAGACCACAAGACGTCGGATTGTGAAGGACTCGTACTCTGGATATCTCTCCCTCACATCCTATATGGGATCCTGAAGCATGCAAGTCGTTACATGGCAAAACATCTAATTCATTAATGATTAAAAACACATCAGAAAATGTAGCACATGACACGGCAAAATTGCACTAAACAAATTTCCGTCATGGACTGTCGACATGGCCAAACTAGTAAATGGAGAGCTAGTATAGTAATACACTACCTTCCAGTACGGAAGTTGATATAAAATAGACACCGGATTCACGCCGAATTTCCTCGCAGGATCTGAACTCTTGGGTGTGCCACCATTGTAGAGAAAGGTTTGTCGCAGCCTGCCATGCCGGATGGTCATAGCACCGGTAGGCGGCGATGGAGAGGGGGAATGGTCAACTGATCCTCCAAAATCAGTAGTGTTTTGCCGAAGTGGGTGAGAGGGGTTCAACCACCTGCGGTACTGAAAACACGAATAGATGTTCTTCTTCAAGGCAATGGATCTTCTAGAAGTCGTATGCTCACCACAGCACGGGCAACCAACGTATCCTTTCGTAACGCACCCAGAAACGACGCCATACGCCGGGAAGTCGTGCAGTGTCCATATCAGTACGGCTCGTAAATTAAAAGTGGGCTCATTCCTATATCTTGAAGCATCAGCCGTGACAACTCCAGTCCGTTGCCATAGCAGCAGGAGCTCCTCGAGAAGGGGCTGCAAATAAATGTCGAAGCAGGAACCTGTCACAGATTGGGGACCGGGAATTACCATGCTCAATATAAGAAAACCCTTCTTCGTGCTCAACCACGGGGGTACGTTATAGTTGATCAGAACAACGGGCCACGTGGACCACGTAGATCTTTTAACTGAGAAAGGATTCAGCCCGTCGGTTGCCAACCCCAGCCTCACGTTGCGATGCTCCTCTGTAAATGAGTCGTCCAGTGTATCTACAAATTTCCATTGCTTGCTGTCTGCTGCGTGTCGCATTTTACCATCGTCGCTCTTGTTTGCACTATGCCAGGTCTGCAGTGCCGCAAGCTTGGGCGTGCTGTAAAGACGTTGAAGCCGGGGGATTAATGGAAAGTACCTCAGGACTTTCTGTGGCACACGTGACGCTCCTACACGTCTGTATCTTGGAGCCCCGCAATTAGGCTTCGAACAGGTCTCTCTGTGCTGGTTTTCTCCGCGGTATAGCATGCAGCTGTTCGGACAGACGTCGATATCGACGTGCTGCAGCCCCAGTTTCCTCAACAACTTGGTCGCGGCATACTCACTCCCCGGTAGAGTGTTGATCTCCGGTAAAACCGAGTTTTTCAAGATGGTCAGGAGCTCGGTGATGAACGCAGATGTGCATTTGTGTGTTCTGCAGGACTGGAGGATTATCATGGTGGCGCTCAAGCTACTTAAACGGGATCCTGCGAACAAGAGAGTGCAGGAGCTCTCCTCTAGAATTCTTTGAGCGGAGGATACGGGATCTGCATCGCCATCCAGCGGAGGTTCCCTCTCTTCCCAGTCATCTTCTGGCCCTACCGGTGGTGGCAGATCTGGACTCAACGGTGCAGGACCTACATCTGCCTCGAGTATGTCTGCATCACCTTGTTCTTCAGCCACTCTTCTCAGGTCTTCGTACTGGTGGAACGTATTTTGCACAAGACCCGTCATGTCCAAATTTGCGTCCGTTTCTGGAGCACCCTCCCGAAGTAACCGTGCTCTCCCAAGACGTCCGTATTCGTCCTGTATATGGCTGTCCCACTCGTCATCAGAGGAGTCCTGTGGCACCCCCTGGAAGTTGGAAGATGTTAGGTCGTTGTCAAATTATTAGAGACAACTATCACATGAAACCGAAGTCTCGAATTAATGATAAATACCCGGGTCGTCATAGGACAGAACATTCGAAATAATCAACACACACCATTACATGGCCCAGATTAATGAAAATATTGTATGCTTCAAACGAACATCATTCGGCAATTCCCTAATCGAAATAGTAGAAACCGTGAAGCTCACAAATCCTATATTATTTCTTCGATGATCAATGCTCGACAACTACCTCAGAAATGGACTGCAAAAACTTTCATATGTGTTTTCGAAATTAACAGTAGACAGTGTGGATGCGAGCGACGTCGTACCTGCGTTCGCCCCCTGTAGTATGGATGGCGACCAAAGTCCCGTAGATGTTTCTGGCTCATTAGCGAAGAACGCCTGGATGAGGGGGATCCCACACATATGTTGCAAAAACATTTTACTAGGAAACTATTATTTCGTTCCGCCAATTCTCTTTCCCTTGTTAGGAGTTTCGCATCTCTCGCTTTGATCCTCTCAGTCGCAGTGCATGGTAGTCTCCCTCTGTTCGCCATGTCCTCTGCATAAGTGGACAGTGCTCGGATTTAGGCATGACTATATCATGCACGACATCTTGAAGCAGGTACGATAAATTACGAACTCAATTCAAATTCAAGTTATGTTATATAAAACAACAACATGCGCCATAGCCTAGCCATATGTAATGAAGGAGGTGTAACAGTTTAGGGGAAAAAAACGCACCTGCTATTATGTCCATTTAATGTGCATTCCTCACACCTACAATACCTCCGTTTCCCAGGGCAGTGACAACCTCCCGCGGTCTCGTATGTCTAGGAGCTGAAGTAGCTTACAACCTGCTATGGCATGAGAGGAAGACGAAGATTCATCAGTAGTGTATGGAAGCTCCATTTGTTGTACAACAACTCCACAAGGACGACGTCCTCTATTAACAACCCAGAAGCTCCTCGAATATTTACAGTGCCATCCATGAACCGACATTGGCCATATACAGTAATGTCAACCTCGACTTAAATGAAAAGAACGAGCGCGCCTGGACGCACAGTACTTAGTAGAATAGGAGTTGCCGGAGGAGTACAGATAACACAATACTGGAACACAACGTTGGAAAATTATTTCAGTTACAATATCAAAACTCACAGATTTTAATGACCTGGCGCGGAGTGGTCGCCTACTCTCTGCCGCAGTTCCGTAATCCACCTTCTCCGTAGTGATATCGGTACTCGTTTCGTCTCCTAATTGTCACAATCTTCTGAAGATGTGAGCAGCGATTTGAATCCCCGGCTAAACAGCAACGTCTTCCTCGAACATGTAACTCCGTTCCATAAATGAAGGTTTAGGGTTACAGTACTCCCGAATTGGTGATTAGGTTTTCTGCCAGCCACAGCAAGAGTACCCACATTGGGACTTAGAATGTCAATCTTGCATGGCGAGAACTGTGCGACTTTGGACGTCTCCAGAAAACAAACAAGAAAGTTATTAATATGGGGAGAAGTGCCGTCATACCACCTAACCCTGACAGTTCCCCAATTTTATCGAAGGCATTCATTCCTGAGGCCGACAATCTTAGCTGCACATGATATTCCGGATTAGAATCGGAATCGCCAAGTGTGGTGTGTTGCATGCTTGGCTGCTTGCACCGCACTTGATGCTCCAAAAAGTTGCCTACTTTAACGACATACGCCTCGAATAAAAAGGTTCTGGATTCTGTCAACGCTTGGCTCAGAAACCATTTACGAGTACTCCTCCAAAACTTTCGGGCTTCCTTCTGAACATATTAGGCGTACTCCCCTCTGAACTCTGATACCCGGCAATTAGGTTTTAGTACGAAGGTATATCATGTTCACCCCGTATACCCTTAGTTCCTCCAGTGATAGATATCCGGAGTAGCAGCTAGACGACTCGGCTCACACCCGCCCGGACGTTCCAGAACTTTCCGCGGTATAAGGTGCCGAACCGCGGGAACTCATAACCTAATCCGATCATCGTGTCCTTCACGAGCATTGAATGCCACCAGTACCAGCAATCTTTTGCGCGAACCTGCAATTTCTCCAAGCAAGGGAGCTGTACTTAGAACTCGACCGCAATGTCGTATCTGAGGTGGTTAATAAATGCATCTATGTCGCCCTCTTTATTGCTGCATTAGTCCAATATCTGTACTGTAGTTTCTGACGAGGAGGTCATGTGTGGATTAGGGGATTCACGGAGCCATTCCAGACATCAGCTCCTCTCGCAAGTGTGGTTTCCCGAGTTTAGAGTTCCTTGAGAATCAATGGCAGAGCGTGGGAAAGTTCGATGGGAAAGGTGGTTTCTGCGACGTATGCTTCTTAACCCAACTGGCTTCCTTCCTGGTGATCCTGGCAGCCGCCATATTGCACCGAAGAGAGACATAGTCGCACGGTATGGACCTGCATTGGAGTACGTGGAGGGAGTCGGTGGAAATGCTGTCAGATACGAGCTCCGGGACGAGGACGGTGAGGAGTACAACGAGTACGTGAAGGAGCTGTATGAACGCGTCCACCAACGCCCAATCCACCGCCGGTTTATTCCGCTTCACTTCGCGCGTGGACTCGTTGTGGAGGCCAATGGCGGGGAAGTGAACTGGGTGACATTCGCCATGAACCGCTGCTTCACTGCTCGTAAAAGAACACCTTTCGCTCCCCTGGAGAGATTCCGGAACCTTGGCGCACCACTCCCATGGACTCACGGGAAATGTGTGCCACTCGGGGCCCCCCTCCGCAATACTAACCGGCCATGTCCCGAACATGCAGCAGTAAGTTTCATAAATTCTGACTTCCAGTTTCCGCAGTGTAGGTTATACTTGCTTCTTTGAGACTTTCACTTTGCTTACACTATAGCTCTGATGAGGTAATGCTTCATTCCAGGTCCATGCGCACGAAGAGGAGCGAGATGATACACCAGAAAATGGTGAGGTCCCATGCACGGCTCCTCTGTTACGACAGCGAAGACAGACAGTTGGAGACGATCAATGCGCCTGCGGAGTAGACAATGACTTCGTCGGGGGACTGCATGTTATAGGCGACGACATATTTGAAGCAGTGAGAGTGAACAAACGAAAAATTCACAAAGAGTTTCTCACGATAGCCGCAGATAAGGATAAAGCAATGGCGCAAATTCTACAGGCACAAGACAAACAGGTGAATTTAAAGAATAAACACAAACAAATGGTACGCCACCACCGACGTGCAGAGCGAAATCTGAAGAATGTGGCGGACACAAAGAAGTTGACAGACGCTGAATTGGAGACCGCCCTGCTACATGGCCCAGACCATGACACGGTCGTCAAACTTCGACCTCTTGCAGGAATTTGTGAGGTAGTTCTGAACTCTGCTACTGTGGAGCTCGACAGGGCTACTCAGAAATTGCGACTGCTTGAAAACATGCTCGAAGCTGCCCGTTCGAGAGTTCAGAAAATGGTGGACCACTACGAATCAACGGTCAGGCAGCAGAAGAAGACGATCCGTTTACTTGAAAGGGGCGATGCTATGATGGATGCAGTTACGGAGTTCATGGAGACTGAGCGTAAATTTCCAGAGTAACAGCACCGCCCTCTGCGTTATCGGTATGTTGCCCAATTGCCGTTGGTTTATACGAGGCATACGTCAACACAGTCACTGTGGCCTTTGCCTCCTTCATTCCTATATTCTCCAAACTTCGGACATGGTAGCTGGACCAGGTCTAAATTTCTTATTAGTGACGTACCCCTTCAGGTGACCGGATGTGCTGAACGTTGAGTGCTAAGAGTCGGTGGTACTGGATTATCTTTGGATTAGATCACGTGCTATCCTTCGGTGACCAGGATCGGTTCCTATGGATTTACATTTCCCGATCATTTTTTCCTTTTCTTCCTGAATTCCGGTTTTTCCTCAGGTGCACCAACCTACACGGACGCAGTTTATATAATCTGTAGGGAACGCTTACACACAGACCCCTTTCAGTTTTATGACCAGTGCGGGAAATGTAGTACATGCACAGCGGTTGCCACTTTTATATTTGTTTTACGAGTTGGTGGCACAACGTTCGAATTGTACATAAGCATCGATCAATATATGACTTGGTAGGAATAACATTCAACACAATTTACAATCCACGCCCTGACAACGACGTCGGACTTCACTACCAAGTACAGTACAAGCAATTTCAGGACTGCTAATATCTCCCAACCGTATGTAGTGCTCATTAAATGAAATGCAGACCGTGTTACTTAAACAAGGTCATAGAGCTACACACTCAGACATCGGGTCCAAAGAATCTGAAAGAAACAAGTTAATTGGTACACCGCGTTCACTTTCTAGGTTCGCAGTCGACATACTCTCGCATCCTTCTACTTCGGGGACCAGCAGTCTAGGTTGTGCTCTCCCTCATCAGTCATGTTTTCAAACCACCAATTCCAAAGCCCGTGTGCATCCTCGTCAGGACTTTGAACTTCCTCCAGAGTAACGACCCCTTCATCCTGGCGAGAGATGTCAGATCCACCTGCTTGAGTTCTGTATGTGGACAGTTCACGCCCTACCGGTTCCGCTTCCACATGGTCTCTTACTTCATCTCCTCTAACCCTGACGATTCTGTCACCGAATAACCATTGAATGTAGTTTACCACTGTCTCTGGAGTCCTCATAGCCCACTGACATAGTCTTAACGCCAGTAAGGTGCCAACCAGAACCACAGCATAACATACGACCGTAGCTACTGTGTAAGAGATCGTGTCTGCGCTTGGGTATGGACCCATCAGAATCTCCCCCCCTTCGTCACAGAGAGCTTCCGTTTCCGAGAGCCACATCAGAAGCAAGACTAGTGTCAGCAGATCCCTCAAGAACTCAATGCCGCACGCGTTGGTGGTGCAGAAACCGTCTATCAGAGGCAGTTCTGTATCCCCGAGCGACAACATAGGAACAGCTACGGTGGCGGCCTCAGCAACCCTACCGTCAGGAGTGTCCAGTCTCCGAGGGTCGATGGTCCTTGTTAACGTATTGGTAGCAGGAGTTCTGCCTAAACCTATGTTACTGTCGACGATGTCGGTACGGAGAAACCACCATCTATCTACACAGTCCTCCTCCTCGCAAAGGATTCTCTCGTAATCGGGCAAAGAGGAGGTCTCCATCTTCCTGTGTCGCAGCGGCAGTGCCAAGACAGAAGTGGAACCACTGCACTAGCGCACTCCCCCACATAATTTTCATTCAGGTGCCGTCCCTACCCCGGCGGGCCCTGGTCACGATTGAATGCGGAGCAGGAAATCACCTCTAATTTGGATTCTGACATCGCGTAGCGACAAGAGTGGCCAAAAAAAGATAAGTGAACTCGTCATTTGTAGGGGACCATTACGACGTGCTTAGTCCCCCTTTGGGCTCGCCATGGCCAATCGCACAGCCGCCATTACACGAGCCTACTGCAGGCTATTTGGGGCCAAGCAGCGTCGTCAGGTGAGAGCGCCGCTTCAAGGGACGGATTACCCGTGAACCCTAACCTTACCTTCAATGACGTCCATCTCCGAATGTGGGAGCTGCTCCGGGGACTCTGATTCCGAAGAGTACTTATTGCATCGACCAGATGTTGCACTTCCTTTTAGGCAGCGGGACACCAAGCGATGTTCTAGGGCATTCGACTGCAAAATTATGGCGTCCGCGAGGCCAACCATGAGCGCTGCTCCTCTCCGAACAACAACGACTCCGGCTAAACAGGTACGCGGATTCCGGACATCGTGAATGAGTATCTTTCCAGTGGATGTGTTGGAGATGTAATTGTTGAAGTCGGTCGTTTCAGTGGAATCCCTAAATTTTGTTATTAGGGATAGGGTTCAAAAATCGAATTTGAGAATTTGCGGAATGTCAGGTCCATAATGTGGCATGTCCATTAGAAAAATATGAATACCATAACGACGAAGACTTCAATTGAATTTACGTAGGTGTAAAAGTCTACAGAGGAAGGTATCCGCCATGATACTAACGCTCCGGCAAAGTTATAGATTACCTTTTCTTCTATTATGCGAGTTCTTGCCTGTAATTGTTCAGAGGCCGTCCACATTACAATTGATTCCCTAACTGTTTTTAAGACTGTATACATGAACCTTGGATACGCAGATACGATGTCGTTGTGCTTCATTACATCCCTGACAATTAATTTTCAGAGTGGCCATGGCTGGTTGACGTCCATTAAACCGACGAAATCTGAAATTACTGTACAACCACGCAGGGAGAGTTGGTACCCAACCCGAGGAGGCAATGGTCCGTGAACGGTTCACCTGTGAACACAGCAACTACGGGATGGACTCCAGAACTTCTACACCGGCCACTCTCGGAGCCGGGGAGTCAAACAGCGACCACCTTCGAACGCAGGGCGGGGTCCTCTCCTTTTCTTCGTAGGCTACCGCAGATCATCCCTCGTCCTGCACAGACTGCTCCATCGTCAACAACCGAACATGTAGTGACATGTACGGACACGGGCGGTGATGGGCAGCAGAAGCATGCTCGGCGTCCCCGCAGCCTTGCGACGAAGGAAAGAGAATCAATGGCAAAGAGACATGCTAGAAATCTGCAGAATGAGGCGTATGCAATGCAAAGAATTGCCCACGCCGAGGGTCGCCAAATCAGGTACCCAATCTTAACGAATCCACAAGGTGAGATAATTGGAAATCGAGGAAAGTGGGAGGCAGCAGTACGATCGATAGTAGAGTTAACAGTCGACCGCAAAATCAGAGAGTATAGAAAAGAACGTGCAGAGTGGAAGTGGTTACTTAGAACAATACAACGAGAGCTGGATCTACGATTCTCCTTTGTTTACCCTGTGAAACCCGGGGAGCTCTCGTCGTATTTGTCGATGATCTTGGCCAATGATAGGTATAAGTGGCACAAGTACTATGTCCATACATCCGGAGGACAACATCAAGATTGCCCTAATGATGCGTTTGCCATTCTTCGCGAATTCTGGGAGAGTCCTGAGGGGAAGGCGAAGACTGAAGTCATGAAAGAAATCCGCTCTAAGGTGGGCAAAGTGGTTCCATCGTGCAGTGATTTCGACTCTGACTTGACACCGACACAACAGAGGAGGGCTTCTACGGCATCTGAGGAATTCCACACTCCTAGCTCCCAGCCAGTGAAGGTAACACTCCCGTCCCATTAACGCTGTCGGAAATTTGATTGCCTTTCCATCTTCAATTTTACTTTTATTAGTACTGAGGTACACAGAAAGTAAGGTGGATACAGTCCAACTTCTTCAGTCATTTGTATAAGTGCTATGAGGTTCTGCATTCCAATTTTGTCGCTGGTTTGCTGTAACTTTTTCCTTCCTACATGCAGTATGCGAATCCGTACGATGCTCCGTTGTGTAGCGATTGGGTCATGGACGCCACAACGGAGTATGCTGCTACATGCACACTCGGATCCCAGGCACATTCACCGGAAGTAGTGAACTCCACGTCCATGCGGCAGGTAATGTGTAGTAGACCCTGTTATCCTTTTCCTGATTGTGATATTGCGCACTTCTGTTTCGTTCCCATGATATATACCATAGCGTAATGTATCGTGACGACTGTGTAGGGCAATAGCAGTTTGCAACAGCTTGTTCCACGCGATAAATTATCTGATTCGTGGAAGGAGGGCATCGAATCTCGAATGGATTTTTTACAAAATAACCTCACAGAGCTTCTCGAACTCATCAAAGGCGGTGCCGTATCGAACAGAGGGCCTGCTGTAGTAGGTGGCCAGTCTAATCAGGAAGTTGAGAAAATCAACGCCACTACCGCTACAGATTTACATGAGGAGGATGCAATTTGTAATGAGCATATTCCGGAATCGCCCCATGTCACTCAGAGTAAGCTATCTTTCACTGTATATCATAACTATACGGAGTTTTATTTTGAAGTATATTCTGGACATTGCAAACCATGCAGTTGACGGTATATCAACAAAGTAATTATGTGCCGTTTTTTTTTCCCAGTCGAAACAGAGCCGTCGTTGGAGAACCACGTACGTGACATGTCACCCCTCAGTGGCGAAACGGTACTGCTACCTGTGGACAGAGCTCCACAGGAGGAACATGCGTTCTCGGAATGCGCTCCCACAGCAACATCACCTGATAGCTACCTGGGAAACAACACGATGAGCAAGGGCGTCCATCACTCCGCAGACGTAGGTGAAGGCACAGCATGCGACACACATGCAATCCCACCTTCTATCACTGTCCATCCCGGTTCAGGGGTCCTCACTCGTGGAGTCCGGCAGCGAAAAGCAGGGATTTGCTCAAAGATACCACCTGAATTTCAACCTCCTCGGGATTCCTCAACACTCATCCCGGCGAAGAAGACAGTGTGGATTGTCCACCCAAACCACGGGGAAGTCGTGGTTGCAGCAGGAAGGACAGGGCCGGGTCCGAAATCCAAAATTCTTAAAGATGGACCGCAGTGCCCTCCAGGAGTACAGTGGGTTCATGTGCTTCGAATTTTCAAGCACTCGGTGCCAGTTCTATACCCCTCCCCCGCCGACGAACGACACCACCTTGACTGTGCACTGCCTCCAAAGCGTGGACGACATGAGTTGTTAATGTGGGATTCTCGCTGTCTCATCCCGTACAAGGTCCAGAATGCTACGAGCAGCTCGTAATGAGTTTCAGTCTCCTCTGAATATGTAGAATGTAAGTTTTCGCTGCAACTCCCCTCTAGATTCTATAGCGTAGTAGGCCCTGAGTCCAGTCTGTGCCACAATGTGCAGCAATGATCAGAGGTCGGACTGTATGTTGCCCTGCACTTCGCAGACATTAAATAAAAAAATCGATCTCTGTCTGTATCACAGACAGGGCCCGTTCAAGTTTCGAACTGACCGGTCGAGGAGTAGGATTATTTTTAGTAGAGCAAATATTGTTACGTGTTTCCCTGATAATCGTGTGAAATTTTTTATGAGAGGGTGCAGTGGCAATCGGGTTCTCTACATATAACTGTATGGGCGGTATGGATGGAATATTCCCGAATGATGATTTAACATGGTCCAAATTAAGCATGCCTAAATTAGAACGGTGTAGCGTTGAAATCTATATTTATGAAATCAGAAATAGGTAGCCAAAAGTGCACCACTGGTGAATGCAGGCGTGCACCGGTTATCAGGCGTGTTACCGGATATCAATATCCGGGCGCACAAAATGTAGGTATCAATAGCGAAGACATTCAACCGGGTATGAACAGCAATCAAGAACTCAATACACCGATCACAATCCGGGCATTTCTCATACCCTCGTAGGTTCTCAACCCTTAGGAGAATCCGGGTTTACAACATTCATAACCCGTATATAAGCCGGGTAAGAGTACAGTGCGTTATTCCACAAATGACCACTCGGGAGAATCGATAGTTACTCTGTCGATACTGAATGTAAAAGGCAGGGACGAAATCCATTTCAGACAAATCCGATGGAAAAAGAGGGCAGCGGAAAAATGTACTCATGTTGCCCGGAGGGAAAAAATAATGAGACCCAGCAGCCCGTGGCCCTACCGCGTTCGAAAGGAAAGTGGCTCTGACACGAGACCACTTCGACGGAGGGAAAGCTGGCCCGCGACGCGCCTCGTACGACTCCCACTCAGTCGTATCCACCGTCAATGGGAGCCTCGCCCCCGCCCCTGATTCCAGTAGTGACACCTTTTTCTAAAACATTTAATTTGAAGAAAGACCACCATTCTACAATCCAAAGATTCTCCACTCTCACTTTACCAACCAAAATATTTAACAACCCACCATTCGAGCTGGCAGTTTGAACCAGTGAGTCAAGCCACTGCCAATCCGCCATGTAAGAGCCCTCAAAATCCTTTTGACCACAACTGCGAATAATTTGACCAATCCATAATCACATCCCACCTGTACCGAACCAAAAACCAAGCGCCAAACCAAGCCCCAAACCAAGCCCCGTTGCACCGGCTTCTTTGCCGAGGCAAGACGGAAATTGGAGTGGTCCTTTCGTCAGTTCCAACCGAGCGCCAAACCAGGCACCAGACCAAGCCCCGTTCCAGGACGGAAATTGGCGGGGTCCTTTCTTGTCAATAGATCAGATTGGTTTGGGTTTCCGCGCGGGACGTCACCAAAGGTTTCATAATCTCATGCAACAGTGCCACGAGAACTATCCCCAAAAGCGACTCACTATCCAAAACCACTACACAAATATCTGTACACTTTATAGATCTTGTACACAAATATGTCCGCCCTTGGTGGATAAGAGCTCTTTTGGGGTACAGTGCCGGTTTTGGGTGATGGTTGTCTTGAACTGGTGCATGCTTTCAGAAGTACGTCACTTGTGAGAGTGCTTGGTTTGTTTCGGTCAATGGTTTGTTTATCCACTTGGAACCAGTCTTGCAGAACATCACAGGTAACTTTATTTCTCCCCATCGAGAGGTGCAATCGCTCGTTCGGTGGGTTTCATTTTGCTGCCCTTCCCCATTTCGGGGTCCTAGGTTTTTTTTTTAATAAAGTCGGAGCCGCACGTCCCAAATTATATTGTAGATGTCCTCTTGAGATTAGTAGGACCCTACTCAAGCACAATAATAGGGGCAGAGATTTGCCCCCTCCCCCCCGGTCAATCTGGCTTCCAAGCCACCGCTTGATGGGACGATTTAGACAAATCCGCTCGGTTGCCAGGTTCAATGGGTTCTATTTTTTCCGTTCTTCCCAATTTTGGGGTCTTGGATTACTTTTTGGTTTTTTATTGGCTAAATTTAAAACCTGGGGCCACAAATTCCTCTTCTGAAGTCCTCCTAAGATCAGTTGGACCCCGCTCAAACATAATAATAGGAGCAAAGATTTGCCCCACCCTCTCTTTATTTTCCCCCATCAAGAAGTGCAACCTAACCATTTGGTCTGGTTCGGTTGCTAGGCTCGGTGGGTTCCATTTTGCTGCCCCTCCCCGTTTTGGGGTCCTGGGGTCCTTTTTTGGTTTTTTTTTTTTTATAAATTTTGCAGCCGTAGGCCTCAATTTACCCTGAAGAGGCCGTCATGAGATCACTAGGACCCCCACTCAAGGCAAATAATAGAGGCAGAGATTTGCCCCTCCCCTCCCCACCCTTGCATCCGACCCACCCCCGAGCACCACTTGATGGGGGGAAATAGACAGATCCCCTTTTCCGAATTACCTGGCCTCCGAGCCATGTTCAATGGAGGGATTTAGACACTCTCAAACATCGCTGTGTCAACTTCAAATTTTTACTGATTTCTTGATTGTCATGGGGTTGTGTGTTTGTGCAGACAGATAGCAGGATGACTTCGGATGTGCTGTGGACAGTGGCAGAGTGACTCCTTTGACGTCATAGATAGGGGTTTGGGGAAGAGCACCTGCAATTGCTGCTTTGAGAATTTTTGCACATGTGTGGCAGTGAAATGAGCTGATGTGTCTCTTTTTCTATTTTAAAATGTACTCTAACTGCAAAGAGTTAATAGGGTAACACCATAGCACATTCAATCGTCAGCAAACGAATATTCTTTTTTGTAAAATTAAGGTTTTGTTTCTAAACAACTGGATTTCTCAATTTTTGTTTTTTATCAAACAAAAATCAGTAGAAATAGCCTTAAATGGCTTAGAAATAACAAAATACTATAAAAACTAATTTACTCTATTTTCATTTTTATGTTTTCATAATTTTCTTTTTTTTTCTTTTTTATATTTAGAATTATTTAAGAACAAACATGTTATGGGGTTATGGTATCATTTTTTCACATGAATATATGTACATGTTTTGAGGTGCAATGATAGGTTTGTAGAATAAGTTTTGTTGTTCATGAATGGTGGTATAGTAGCAGAATAAAGACCATGAGGTTATAGCAAGTTAAGAGCTTGCAAGATTAAGGTCTTTCAAACTTATGTCCTTTCAAATTTGATGATGGAAAGTTTGCACAAGTTTCCATAGTATTTAGAATTGTGTATTTGAAAAGGTTTGTTGGGCGATGTTTTTCTAACAAAGAATGTTCATTGGATTATGATTAAAAAAAATAAAAAACTATATTATATCCTATTTCAATAGTTACATCAAAATTTTACATATTTAGAATTATTTGTATTTTTAGAAAGATGGCAGGTAACCGAAGATGCTTACATTTGAATCCAAAATGTTAGCATTGAAGCATGTGATTTCTTACAACGAGAGAAATAATATCATTACATTGAAAATATATACTTCAATTGTAAATATGACTCGAGTAGATAATGTTACAAGATCTGAAGTGATATACAAAGTGAAAAAAGTGAGTGAGTATGCAAATAATTCTATTACGTAGTTGGATGTTCTACAATTCCCTAATTATTGTATTCATCATTTGTCTTGTTAATTTTTTTTTAATAAAATCAGCCCTTTTTTAGTCAACAATCTCATCCACAATTTATCTCTTTGATTTAATTTGTGATTATTATTGGAACACATATATAAAATTATTTTAATTGAAGTATAATTATTAATATTTTTAACATTGTTGTTCATAGGTAGCTTTGCCACTATATTATTTGTTCAACTCTATCTCTTTTCAACAAGCAAAAGTGAATTTAACCCCCTAAAGGACTAAGAATGATTTCACCTCAAAACTATTACTCTGTATATAATACCACTATGGAAAACAAGTTAATTTTTTGACATTATGACATTTTTTAAAAAATTCAACAATAAGATTTTATAGTTAATATAGCCAAAAAAAATTAAAAAAATTGTTTTTACTATGTTAACTATAAGAAACAACATTGTTCTAACTCTAACTTATAGCTAACATAGTAAAAAACATATTACGAGATCTTAGCTCCTAAATACCAAAAACAAGTTATTTTCAATCTTTGCTAAAGCTCAAAATTCAAATGTCTTTAATTTTCAAAAAACATGGCTTTGTGTTATCAATTGAAGAAATTGGTATTGCTATAGCTAAATGACTTGAGAATTCACCAAAAACAATTCAAAGGAAGTAACATCAATACTTGCTTCTCAAAAGTATAAAAAGGTGGATAGAGGTATGAAATGATAGTTAAACCTAAATCACTATCTTTATTGGCATAAAATATAATTGTATTAATTCCAATGGTAAGTGTATTGAATCAATTGTAATCTTTTCCTTTTATTATTATTTGAAAATTGTTGAAACTGAATTCAAGATAAGACTTCAAAGTTTATTTTTGGTTAGTGCCCACAAAAAATACTCTTTGTATTATTTGATTGACTTATCAGAATGCAATGAATCAAAGCTTTCTACATTCTCTTTGAAATTAGTTGAAAATAAATGTGAATCACATTGTTCCTTAAGTAAAGAAGATTCTTGTAAATGTCTCTTAAAACAATTATCAAAGATAAATAAATCCTTTTATCATCAAAAATACTTTGACATGTAGTACATTCAACTATCTAATGAACTATTATCAAATTACAAATTTTATGTGTGAATTAGTTTTTTTAACCCTTAGATCTTTAAACGAATTCAAAAGGTTTCTTAGATCAATATGTTCCTAATTCTAATATTTTTAAAATCAATCTTCTTCACGGAAAAAATATCAAATTGTATCAATTAAAAATTAACATAATACGCTAGGATTTAATTTTTAAAAAATTCTTTTAAGTAATCACTACATATTCTACAATTACATTTATTTTGTTCATTTTTTCAGTAATTTTTTGATTTAATAAAAAAAATATTGCTTCAATTTATCTACGAACAAGTAAATTTTTCAATCCATTTATAGAGTTAAATTCATATAGTTGTTGATTATTTTCTTGTTATTAATAATGTCTCTACTTATTTCAATTAAAAGGTATGATGTACTATAATACTTATGAAATAAAATTTATATTTGTCTATAATAAATCAGATTTTAATCATTTATTTGTGCACAATTAAATGTACTCATTAATGTAATATAATATTTCTACAATAACACGTTTGTTTATAAACAAATTTACTTACATATAATCAATTTATATATCTTAGATGTAATTTATCTATTTTTTTACTTATATGTTTTTGGAACTCAATTTGTAATTTGACGATAAAACTAACATTTTTTAAACAAAAATAATTTTACTCGTTTCTTTTCTTTTTGTTTTCTTTCAAATGATTGTGTGCTTGAATCTTAATGATAATGTAGCTTAATAACAAATCTTCAAAAAAAAAATTAATGAAGACAAAAAGGATCTTTAGGTCTTTGACCTAAATGATGTACTAAAACTAATTGTATAAGAATAATCATATATCAAAAATTTAATAATGTATACATACATTGGCATATCGTTACATTTAGCATTTGACTCAATACTTGTAGGATTGAGCATTTTTATTGTTACATTAAAAACTTACCTAAATAAATATAAAATTCTATTACTATAAAACAAAGTCTACTAGACTTGAGCATTTTAATAATTCAGTTTATTATATTATTCTTTAAAATTGTTTGTTCATTATGGTTGATTGATTGAAAAGTGTTTTGAAATTATCACTGTGCTATAATTGAATTTTTTTTACGATGATTAAAACTTATGGTCGATGTATTTGAAAGCACTATTTTTAATACAATGAGTAAAGGTCAAAACTGAATAAATGCAAAATAATGACAAAAAATAATCAGTGTCTCTGAAGATTATCTTAAATTGGATTGTTTGGCAGCTATCTAAATATATGATTTTTTATCTTAACAATAACATTCAATGAATTACATTTTTGGACCATATTTGGAATGCAAGTGTACAATACATTAGTAATTTACACAAAACATACAATAAGTGACTATGGTTTTTGGATGTTGCATGATTTTTCCACATAAAGATTCATCTATGATTTTATGGATGATATTTTGTCCATTCTATGACACAATAAATCCGATTATGAAGGATTCTGTGAGTAAAACTCCTCCCTATGTTAGATATATTAGTGATATTATTTTTGTAGAAGCTTGGAATATACAATGGCAAAAGAATAAGTACAGTGAAGGATTTAAATATCATTGTTCAAATTCATTTTAATTTTGGATTTAAACTATAAATTATTTTTAAAATTAAGAAAACAAGTCCATTGAAATCAAATGCTCTTATGAAGTCTAAATGTTCTATCTTATATTTTATTTTTAAATAACTTTATTTTAGACTATATGCGTTTTTAAATTGCAATTGAAATTATTTATTTTAGACTATATGGCTATTTAGACAATTTTAAATTTGTGATTTATTTTTAATTTCAAAAATATTTGTTAAGAATATATGCATTTATGCAATTTAAATATGGTTTAAAATAATTTCAGACAATAGTTTATTGAATGTAGTTCAATGTTATATAACTTATAGCATATTTTATATCCAAAAAGGAAAAAAAAAACTAAGTCAATCAAGCATCCTTAACTTTCCAAAGTATGTTTAAAATTTTAAAATAAAATTGAAAACAAACTCCATCAATCTACATGCTTTTGTAAAACATAATTCAAATTATTAAATAATATAACAAAATATAGATTGAAATTTTATTGTATGAAAAAAATTGAATATTATGTTTAGAATGGTATCAAGATGAAGAAAATTATGAAAATTTCATACTTTTGATATCAGTTTTTAGAGCTTATTGTAAATACTTGAACATTTGGAAAAATTAATATTAAAAATTCACATTCATACTATGAAAATAGAAATGAATGTGATTGAAAGACATAGCTTCATTTAATTCAAAATTTTTATCTAGATTTAATAGTGAATTATTTACTAAACTAATATGAAAACACATTTCATTTTGAAAAATGTAATTATATTTTGCAAATAAAATTCAAATAATTTATAATATGTTGAGTTCTTGATAATTATTATAAATACTTGGATTATATATAGGGTAGAACACAATTCTTTTATTAATAAAATTTGGCAATAACAAATTTTGCCACTTTACATCACAGATATTATCATTCTATGATGGACCTTTGCATATTATACTATTTTATAATTTTTGGTACTCAAGGCAAATGAAGAGTATTGATTGGATTTCTTGATTTTTAAATTTATAGTATATACAAAACAACAATATAACCATGAAGGATTTGCAATTTGGAGTAACAGAGGTATGATACAAAAAATGTTGAAGCAGAAAAAAATAATTTGGTTATCTAGGATTGCACTCTCCATTTTTTAGAAGTACCTTCACTACGAAAGAAATTATTCAAGAGGAACAAGTTGAATTGTTTAGAAAAAAAACAATTTATCTATTTGTGGTCGTTGTTGTGCATTGTAATGTCCACAGAAGCTAACAACTACACGACAACATTTCTGTAAACAAGAACAGTTTGAATTTTGAAAACGATGATGACAAAAGGTCTTTATGAGGATCTGGATGGTTTAGGACTCATACATAGGTGGTAAACATTAAGTTTGAAGTTCACAATAACCTTATTTTCTAGGACTAGGAGTATATTGTATGAAGGACCATTTCAATCTTTCTTCTTTTCCATGCAAATAGACCAACATCACATAGGGCTAAGGTTCAAAAATAATTTGACAGCATTGATTACCACCTTTGCTCAAGGGATCTGCATAAGTCTTTAAAGCTGAAGTAAATCCATTGATTTCTTATTTCACCTTCACCATACATGAAATTCAGGATGTCACTTACTAATGTGGAATTGGAGATCAGTTCATCTCTCTGCCAATTTCACGTAATTGTCATGTGTTCTACGCAATTTCATTCAGATGACTCCTGTGTCCCGCTCCCACATTCCTTTCTGTTGCACGGCGTTGTCTCTTTTCCAACGTAGAGCTACGAATGTCCTCTCGTCATCCAGATGGTTTTTTCCCGTAATCTTTATGATATCTTCCAAAGCCTCTTTCAGAACGTCTGAATAGTCTAAACTATATAGTTGACTCCATGCAAATGATTTTTAAGAAATTAAATAAAACTTTCTATTGTTGGACTGTGAATATGAGGTAAAAGACTAAGTACAAGAGAATGAACATTACATTAAGTTGAGAAGATGTAGAGCGAGGGACAATGCTCCCTCACTGTGCATAAATATTAGCTGGAAGGTCTAGCAATTTGGATAACTACTGGATAAACTACGTATTAACTGTTCTTAACTTCTAATCTCTCACGGTCATAGGTCTTGTAAGTACTACTAACTCTACAATCATAGTTTCTATTCCGAACATTTACACTTGTGAGAAAACAGAAGCTAGTGCAAAATTACTTAAGAGAAGTAGTGGATTGTGCTAATGATGCAATACAATCTGCCCAAATTGGATCTTCATCTTCTATTACTTGTCATTTTTATAAACTACAAAAATCAGACTTAGGAAGCTAGAAAGATTGCTAAGATGATATTTGGTGAAAGCATTGATGTTAAGTCATTATTATACATTGTGCCCTGTGAAAAATGAAACAATCCAAAATTTGAAAATTTGGTGTTAAAGGTAAATTTGAGGCTAATTCATTAATAGATTATGGTACAATGAAGAATCAATGACATTAAAATATATTGGTGATAATATATGGATAAAACGAAATATAATTATAAACCATTAAATCAAAAAAGCCTTGATTATACAATAATCAATAAAGCCTTGATTATACAATAATCAATAAAGCCTTGATTATACAATAATCAATAAAGCCTTGATTGTACAATAATCAATAAAGCCTTGATTGTACAATAAATCAAGATTTAATTTGGAGTAGTGGTCGTGTTCTAAATATGAGCTTTCAATTCTTCGATGGAAGTCTATATGGAATTCATTATCTAAATAATACAATTGAAAGATTTATTACGTTTATTGTTTGGAGACCAATATGGAATGTATTATAATGCTTGTACTTAAGTTTGGAATTAAAATCAGGTGATGTGTCTTATGAAACGGTTGAAAAATTATCAATCTAATAATTATTCATCATTTGCTTTTCTTTTGTAATTTGATGCCTTATTGTAAAATGTGTGAATTCAAAATGTGGTGGTAATGTGAATGTGGAAAAAAATTGAAATTAAACACTATGTCTATATAATAATTTAAGACGATAAAAATTAATAAAAATTGATGTTTGGTTAGATCTTTTTTTTTCATGAATAGAGATAGTGAATGAATTGATTTTTAGAATGTACAAGATTGTTGTTGTAGTGGAAGTATTTGTAACTATTGATAGGGTGATTATGGAAGAGTGAAAAAGTGTAGACTAGAAATACAATTTGGATTTTGTAAGAGATAATTGAAATTTGAAATTGTGATTGTGAGTGGAACATTGACATCTCTTGTCAAAGATGAAGCATTTATCAACTAGTCAATAAAAAAATTACCTCGAAAGCCAATCAAAGAATGCAACTAAGAATACAAACAAAGTTAAGTATATTTCTTTTAAATGTAATATGCTATTGAAAGTTATTTCTTAAATATTTATAGAAAAAATATTTGATTATTAATGGTGATTCCAATTGGTATTTTTAAATCAATGGTGAATTTGTAATGAATAAATGTCCCTAAATAAGAACATATGTCTTTAAATACCATATATAAACCGGTAGTTCTCCACACACTCCTGAGGTTACCTCACATGTTTCTATATTCTGAGTCAAAATAACTTGACCACTCCTCGAATTCGTAGAGAGCTCCGAGAGAGGTGGAGAAACTCACATAATTAGGGTTCCAAATGGTGCAGAGTCTGTCAACACCTTCTATACCCGGACACCCGGTTTTACGAACTGCATCATTACTACGAATAGACATCTTCATCCATATAAAACATTCATCTAAACGACGATCATCATCCACGTGTTCCAGAGAAGCAAATACGAAACAGAAAAAAACCAAATAAACAATCACTTGTGTGTTGCTCTCAATTCCGCTGCCGCCATCGCTATCGCCATTGCCATGGATTACTAGGAGCCGGTTTTCGCAACCACGTACCCGCATCTCCACCGAACATCGCATCCCTGGGAAGCGCCCGCACCTGCAGCAACTCTCCTCGCTCAAATCCGTGCTGAAATGGTGGAGAATTCCGGTCACTAGCTTCTTCGGATCGGTCGAACAGGTACGGTCTCATCATCTCGCTTCGTTTCTCATCTTTTCTTCATGTATCAGGTTCTGTGACTTCATTTCTGAAGCTAGGCTACAAACCAGACGGAATTCGAGGTTGTTGGTTTCGGTTTGGTTCAATTAGGGTAACCGAGGGTTTCGCATAGAGAATTAGAACAGATGAGGCTCAATTCGAGCTCTGCTGGTGCTGTTAAAGCGTTGAAGGGAGGTGCGTCTTTCTCTGAGCGGAAGAAATTTATGAAGTCCTTTGACGTGTTGTTAATTTGAAGCCAATTGGTTTTGGCATCCGCTTCCGATCTTGTTTCTTCTCTCATGTTTGATGAGTGCGTACGCTTCTGTAAGAAGTTCTTGCATGGCCGTTGTGGCTAGGGTACAAGAGCGGACGTGTATCCAGGAGGAAGGTTGGTTTGAGTTAGGGTTACTGAGGGTTGAGTGAGCATGGAGAATGGACGAGAGGAGGTTCAATTTTAGTTTCTGCTGTTAGTACGTTGAAGAGAGGTGTGTTTTTTTCGGAATGGAAGGAGTTCGGTCAAGTTAGTTATTATATCTATTGTCAATCTGAAACCAATTGCTAGTTTCTATGTTTGTAGTTTTCGTGTTTTCAACTGTAGTTATTTTTTGTTGCTCAGGGAAATGTTTGTGTTCCTGTTTTGGCGTGGAGAGTTTGAATATCTAGGGTTACAGCTGAGGAGTAGAGGTTTGTGGAGTGATTAAGGTATTGTTATGGCGCTCTCTGCTTCAGGGTGTGAGTTTATCTGAGCCTTGCTTTTACTTCACGGTGAAGTTATCTGAGCCTTGCTTTACTTTTAGTGCGTTGAAGAGAGGTGCGGTCAAATTTCGGAGGTTCTCTTACAGATTGTCAATCTAAACGCATTGCTAGTTTTCCATGGTCGCGTGAGGTGTGTAGCTTTCTTGTCTTCCAAAGGTGTGTTCTAACCGCAATTTTGTCGTTGTGTTAGGGGGATTCTCTGTCTTCTCTCTTTGGTTTCAAGAGTGCGCTTAGGGTTTCGGTTCAGCAGTAGGAGTTTGTCGACTGTTCGAGCTCGTTCGGTATGGCGCCGTCTGCTTCACGGCGGGAAGGGCGAGACCGTTCGCCTTCGGCATCAGACCGACATCATCATCGGGAGCACGGTCGTTCCTCGCACAAGACGTCGAAGGACAGGGAGCACAGCAAGTCGCCGAGTAGGAGCAGTGTTGACCGGGGCGATCGTCACCATCGTGCGCGTCGCAGTCGGAGTACCAGTCGGGATCGGCGGGGAGGGAGGGGAGAGCGGAAAGAGCGGAGTCGCTCTGCGATTCGATCGCCGGTCCGGTCACCAGTGAGGAGAAGCTCAAGGAGTGTGAGTCGTGATAGGAAGGACTCGGTCAGGAGCCGGAGCAAGAGCCGGGAGAGGTCGAGGAGAGATGTTCACAGGAGCCGGAGTCGTAGTAGGGATCGGCGGGACGATAGGGATCGCAAGAGGAGGGGGGATGATGTGAGGGACACGGAAGACAGCCATGGGCGAGAGAGGAAGGAGAAGGACAGTGAGCGGGAGAAGAGCATGGAAGTTGAGAAGGTGAAAGAGAAGGAAGCAGACAAACATAAGAAGGCATCAGAAGGTGACGCAACTGGAGATATTGAAGACGGTGAAATTTATGAAACCCTTCCGATGGAGGAGAAGCCTAAACCGAATGGTAGTGGTCTGAGTTCCACCACACAAGAGATCAACAAGAAATTGGAGGTTAGTATTCAAGTGACTCCGTTACTCTCCTATGTGTGTTTATTCTTAACATGCAGTTGCTTATTAAGATCGTATGAACAGTAACTAGTCCTGAGTTTTATTACTATTAGTCATAAGAATATCTGTGTAATGTATTCTCGGGGTTAAGACTTTTCTGACGTTCAATGCTGATAAATCGCAGCCTTTGTCTTTGGAGGAGATTTTGAAGAAGCGAAAGGAAGATGCAGTACAGCAAGCAAAGGTATACCCTCTACGTTTACCTTGTTGGATTGTGCTGGGTGGCCATGGCATACAAACTTGCATTTCTATCTTCTGAGTTCCTAGAGCAACTTCAACCTACAGGTGAACATGTTTGAACTTGTAGGTCATCATTATTTTAAAAAAGCTGGTAGAGCTTTATCACTCAATCTTATTTTCTTCAAGACTGCGGTAAATCGAGGCTCTGATTGACGAGCGCAATATGCACACCTAAATTGCTTCTAGTAGTTGGGTAAAATGACGGCAATTGTATTGGGCGTTGCGACGAAATCAAGATATGGGCTTAAGCATATTAGCTTTTTTATTTCCGTTTTAAGTTGAATACTTCGTATATTTTAAAGATGCGTTTTACCTGCTCACTATGAGCTTGATGGTAGTAGATTTTCTTGGGTAAGGTCTTCCGCAGTGCTGAATGCTCAGGTGCATTTGGTTTCTGATTTTGCCGAGGTATTGGATACAGTGGCACAGGGTAAAAGACCTACTTCAGACCCTAACTGACTCTAATTCTTGGGCAAAATTTGGGTAGAAGTATAGTTGTGAACCTTTTCGCGTATGACAAGAAAGAGGAATTGGTCTGCCTTTTACGTACAGGTTGGTGCAAAGTGGTGGGAGCCGAATGCTCGATTGCTTGAGTTTTGCAGGTGTGTTTGGATATGGATTTATTTACTGTTGAAAGATCATGAGGGAAATCTTTGTCTTCAAGGTGTGGGGTATGGGAACCTCTGTGTCAGGCTTCAACAGTTTCGTGTTACTTTCTTCTGCTTTTCTAACTCAAAGTTTTGGTGTTCACAGCCGGTGTTTTTGACAAAGGCACAGAGAGCAGAACTTGCATTGAAACGTCGGCAGGAAGAGGCAGCTGAGCAGCTGAGAAGGTAATGTTCTAATGTGTAACTAGGTTTTTATGCTACATGTGCACTGTTGGTCCATGCTTCAATCTAAGCTTCCATCTAGCTTCCGAGCACCTTCGTTACTGGTCTAGGAAAGATATTGCGCGCACTATTTGTATCCTGGTCAGTAAGCTGGACTGATTGTTTAAGTGGCTTGCATGCAGGAACGAGGAGTCTCGCAAGCTTTTGATGGGTACCGAAAATAAAGGCAAGGGGCAAGAAGGTCTGTTTCCGAGTTGCGTCCTCATTCTGTTTTTCTGTGCCTGAGCTGAAGCTACCATTCGTATGCAACTACGTTGTGGAATGAATTTGAGAATTATTTTGAATGTCAAGGATTCTATGATAATCATGTTCTTGAAGCTTTTAAGTTTTCTGATATGGGCCTGTATTGGTTATTATTGTTTATTTTTGGTCGGCTAGAAGATTGACTTTGAATTATTGAATACAGACAAAGATCGATCTCGTGAAAAATTTCGTGAAAGAGACCGTGATCATGACCGTGAGGCTCGCGAGGCCCGTGAAAAGGAACGAGACCGTGAACGACGAGAACGGGAAAGAGAGCGTGAGGAAGAAACAAAGCTACGTGAGAGGGAGCGCTTAGAGAAACAGGCTCAGCGAGAACATGAAAAGGAATTGGAGTCTATCAAGGAGCAAGTAAACACTTCAACCTACCTTTCTCTTTTCATATGTTAAATTTGAGTTTCTGCAAAGTAGTATGTGAAGTGTAGACTGACCACACTTGGATGCATTTGTTGTGCATCATACTGCCGTCTCCCTTCCATCATACAGGATCGATTCTTTGGAATGCCATGCTGAGTTTTTAGGTTTGAAAAACACGTTTGCGTCATGTAGCTCTTGGGCATTAACATGGGTACTAACTTGAGGCACAATTTCATGGGTGCAGTACTTGGGTGCTAAGAAACTGAAGAAGCGGGTTGTTAAGCCCAGTGAGAAATTCCGCTTCTCGTTTGATTGGGAGAATACCGAAGATACGTCAAGGGATATGAATCCTATGTAAGGCTCTTTCTTTTATTTCTTTTTGTTTTTATGCAGGGTTTTTAGTACATATAAATCTGCAAGAGCTACTGTAAATACATAAACATTGCTCAAGTTTTTGCAGGATTTTAAAGCTGCTATTGTTTAAAATTCTGTTTTTATGTTTATGTCGGGTAATTGTAGAATTTTTTTGACTAACACATACGTCAAGATTTAATGTTTTGTGTATGGTAATGCAGATATCAAAACCCACATGAAGCTCAGCTTTTGTTCGGGAGAGGGTTTCGAGCAGGCATGGATCGACGTGAACAAAAGAAGGTATGTTCGACAGTTCAATAGTTCAGATGAAATTAAGTATATTATCAGTTCTTCAAATTGTTATGCAGAATTTTGCATGACATTGTGTTGGTGGTTGTGCTTTCCAGTTGGCAGCCAAGAATGAGAATGACTTGCGAAAGGAAATTCGGGTATGTCTCATGACCTCACTGGTTTTCAAAGAATCAAGCCCTGCTTTTATTGTTGTTCTAGGATGCCCTTACTTGGATTCGTGGCTAGTTATATCTTGAGGAAGTATTTTAGCATCCGAAATTATAATTTGGATATTAATATCATTTGTCTCTCTGTCTAGTCTATTAGCTGTTTAGTATGTATTTATCATTCATGTGCGTCGCAGCAGTTGTAATGATCCCCTTGCCAAGTCCTGGTAGGCTGGTGTGTGTCATGCAATATTGTCCTCCGAACTTACAAACTGAATTCTTATTCTTTTGGCTTGCACTTCAGTTAAAAGATGGAATCGAGGAGAGGCCGGAAGAAACTGCGGCACAGAAACAAAAAGAGGAGGCAGCAGATATGTACGATACATTTGACATGCGTGTTGACCGGCACTGGTCTGAAAAGAAGGTTACCTTTTTTGCCATTTACTATGAACATGAATTTGAAGTGATTATGATAATAGTTTTGGGTAAGAATGCATGATGTTGCAATTGAAGATATTCTAGTTTTATGCTGTAATGTAGTGGAATGGTGGAATGCCATGAGGGATATGCCCCTTATTTTTATGAAAATAACTTTTCCCATGGACATTTATGTAGGTCGATGAGATGACGGAGAGAGATTGGCGTATTTTCCGGGAGGACTTCAATATTTCGTACAAGGTAACCAAAAATACACTAGTTCTCAAATCTTTGGTTTCTAATATTCATACAAGGTCACCAGAAATCCACAAGTTCTCAAGTCTTTGGTCCCTAATATTTCGTACAAGGTAACCAGAAATCCACGAGTTTTCAAATCTTTGGTTCCTAATATTTCGTTTAAGGTAACTAGAAATCCACGAGTTTTCAAATCTTTGGTTCCTAATATTTCGTATAAGGTAACCAGAAACCCACAGGTTCTCAAATCTCTGGTTCCTATATTTCGTACAAGGTAACCATAAATTCATAAGCTTTCAAATCTGGTTCCTAATGTTTGAAATGTATAGTATATGCGGCTTTTCTTCGGTATACCGGTACCCTCCCTTCCTTTGTTTTTCATTTCATTCCGCAAGATGAATGATTTTGTAGCTCCTTAACGATTTGTTGCTGTGTAGGGTTCACGCATTCCACGACCAATGCGAAACTGGGCAGAGGGTGCCTTGAGTCCAGAGCTGCTGAGAGCTGTTCAGAAGGTTGGGTACACAAAGCCATCGCCTATTCAGATGGCTGCCATTCCGATAGGTCTTCAGCAGCGTGACGTCATTGGCATAGCCGAGACTGGTAATTTCAAATACTCTCAAATGATCTTAATAATTTGTTTCTAATGATTCTATTGCTCTTTGATTCAGCTATTTTCTGTTAGCAGTGCGTTACTCTAAAGTTGTTCTATGTTGGTGCGAGTTGTACTTGATAGTCATAGCAGATTAAATGTTGCCGAGGCATCATCTATGTCTTCTTGTTAGAAGCTCTGTTCACCAAATTAGGAGTCCGAGATTTGACGTTAATTGTGAATCATATTTCAGGTTCTGGAAAGACAGCAGCATTTGTGTTGCCCATGCTCACCTACATTTCCAAGCTTCCTCCAATGACAGAAGAGATTGAGGCAGAAGGTACATATTACCATGTATCCTATGTGTTCTTGTTTGGATTCATTTAATACTGATAGGGCTTTTAGTAGGTTTCTTAATGGTTCATTTTTTGGTTACTAGAGTACGCAGGGACCGATCTTTTTAGGCTTCTTTTGCACAGTCTTACTGGCATATGCTGTGCCAGATTACTGTTAAGAATCTAGACTGACGGTTCCCCTTGAGATTAATGAAAGTTTAATTGTTATTTTTTTACAGGTCCTTACGCGGTGGTCATGGCGCCAACTAGGGAGCTAGCACAGCAGATTGAAGACGAAACTGTCAAGTTTGCACATTTTCTTGTAAGTTCACTAAGAACCAGTAAGAATGTATAGTGCAATGGTGCTTTTCTCTGACACATTCTACTATTAACAATATAGTTGCATGTGTGAGCTTTTTCTTATATAACCCTGATCTTATCGGAGGGTAGTTTTTTAGCATATTTAGCATATAGAGTTTTTGATAGTGGATTCAGATTGTTTGTTACTGCTGGAATGAATTCTTGTTGCGTGTTGAAATAATCTTGAAATATGATTGAAGGGCTGGTTGTGTAGACGCTTTTCTTATGCTTATGTAATGCATGGTGTCATTTCTGGTTGCAGGATATTCGTGTTGTGTCAATTGTGGGAGGTCAATCCATTGAAGACCAAGGTTTCAAGTTGAGACAGGTATGGTAGACCAAGATCCTACTCTTGAATATTGCATTTTTATTAGCAGTTTACTTTGTGTTTGTAAATATGTTATTTATTTTGTGATTAAGACACGTAAATTTGCTTTTGACAGGGTTGTGAAGTTGTGATCGCAACACCTGGACGACTTATTGACTGCTTAGAGAGGAGGTATGTATCAAGCTTGGCAGTTGTATCATTTATGTGTTTTCATTTGATGTTTATTTTTATTTGCAGTTTCTTTGCTATATGGGATATTGCTGCATCATGCTCTTTTCTTTTTGTGTTTTTAAGGTGTTCGTAATCGTTTTGCTGAATAATATTTTGTGCATTTTACTGCAGATATGCAGTTCTTAACCAGTGCAATTACGTGGTTTTGGACGAGGCTGATCGAATGATCGACATGGGTTTTGAGCCACAGGTAGGAGATCCAAATGTCTCGCTTATATTATTTTTCGTTTTCTTTGAATACACTTGCGAAAAATGTGTCCCACCCAATTTGAAACGGTACTCCCTGTAGACCGTGAAACCTTTGTCTAAGTTGAGGCGTAATCGCCCTGGCCTGCTCCAGTCTCTGCTGTTGCGTGCTTTTTTCTGCCCAGTTTATGTTTTGGATACGGAGGAGGGAGGCAATAGGAGTAACAAACAAAGCGTGCTATTTTTGCAGGTGATGGGGGTTCTGGATGCCATGCCTTCAAGTAATTTGAAGCCAGAGAATGAAGATGCTGTAAGATCCTTCACCTTGTATTTGCTACATGTAGTTGCAGTTTTGTTATTTGAATGCTTTATTATAATTTTCTTCTTTTGTTTGTCTTAGTCACGTATTTGCTTCTGAGTGGTGTAGTTTGGTATTAATAAATGTGGAACTAATATGGTGTCTATTTTGGAATTCAGGAACTTGATACACAAAAGATTTACAGAACAACATATATGTTCAGTGCAACCATGCCAACTGCAGTGGAGCGTCTGGCACGGAAATATCTTAGAAATCCTGTTGTGGTGAGATTTTAAACCCTATAATTTCAATGTCTTTTTATTTTATTTTATATTATCCTTTTACTTTTCTTGAACTCGCCACTATTATCTCAGTACAACGTGTCCTTACTCAAAGAGATACTAGAAAATCTACATTCCAGACAAATTAACTCTTTTCATATATGGAATTATTTTAAAGTTTTGAGGCGGTTTTGTTGGATTTTCTGTAGGTAACAATTGGAACGGCAGGCAAGGCTACAGATCTGATTACACAGCATGTGATAATGGTCAAAGAGAGCGACAAATTGGATAGGTATGTTGGCAAGCCGAATTTTAACTATTTGCAACCTTGATATCTAGACTCTAGAGTCTATTTGGTCTATTCATTTAAAACCATGGCATTTAGTGTTTTTTTACGTTTCATTCTATCTTGTGTTTGCTGTATTTAGATGTATTGCCGTATTACCCTTACAATCTATTGCTTGAAATTGAGCTTTGTGTCTTAAAATTGAGTCAGCATTCTTTGTTGGTATCATAAAATTTTAGAATGTATTTTCTTTTGTTCCCTATTTTGTAGAGCAATTTTTATGACCGGACTGATCATATTTTTTGCAGATTGTGTCGTGTCGTGAACGAGATGGGTGACAAAACAGCCATTATTTTTGTAAACACAAAGAAAACTGCTGACACGTTGTCAAGACAGCTTGACAAAAATGGTTATAGAGTTACTACTCTTCATGGAGGCAAGACCCAAGAGCAGCGTGAGGTGAGACTCATACTACTTAATGAAAATTTCTTTCTTTTTAAAATTAAGTACATACGAAAGTTGTCAGTAGATTTTGCTAAGAATCGGTGTGAGCTGCTTTTTCTTATTTACATGTTGCGTGATGTGTGTCCAGGTAAGCTTGGACGGGTTTAGAAACAAGAGGTTCAACTGCCTAGTGGCCACGGATGTTGCCGGTCGTGGTATCGATATTCCGGTACTTGACCAAGAACTCTTCAACTCGTTACCAAATTTTCCTTCAGAAAGTATCTTAGTAAATGTCTTGATCTGCTTTATGTCGAGCTTTTCAATTTTTGTGATTTTCCATTTCCCTGGTTTTAAGAGGTATACTGCCTTATAGTATTTCCATTTAAAACATAGTGTGATCGTAAAGAATTTACTTATCCTGGACATGTAATGTTCTTGCAGGATGTAGCACATGTAATCAACTATGACATGCCCGGAAACATTGAGATGTATACTCACCGTATTGGTATGTTTTCTTGTTCATAACCTACTTATATTAGTGGAGGGAGAGCTAGATGTTTAGTCATTTTTATCAAGAGATTAAGGATTGTCAGGTTCTTTTCAAATGCATTAGGCCCTGAAAGTGAGATTGCGAGTCATTCATTACAAAAAGGTAAAGCAGGCACCGCTCATTTTATTACAGGCGACCAAGGTAGGAGCATTATCTTTTTCTACTAGGTCTGCCAACCACGTCTTGGTCATTGTGACTGAAATCCTGAATTTCATCCTCTATAGGTCGTACTGGTCGTGCTGGCAAGACGGGTATTGCTACAACATTCTTGACACTCCACGACTCCGACGTCTTCTACGATCTTAAACAGGTCTTCCCTCTTATCCTTTCCTTTATCTCCACAATAATTACAACATTCTTTTGACTCTGATTAGGAGTATTTAATTTAGGACAAATTGACACGGTAATTCTGAAATTATGAATTTCTCAAGTTTGAAAGTGTCAACGTTATCAGTTTGGCTTGGTGTAAGAGTCTTTTTGTGTTTTCTGACAACAATATTGTGGATAATTATATATCTGTGTGACACTATGTGTGTTGTATGTGTTGTTTTGTTCTGCAGATGTTGGTGCAGAGCAACAGCCCGGTTCCGCCTGAACTCGCTCGTCATGAGGCATCTAAATTTAAGCCAGGTTCGCTTCATTCATGTATTCAACTCTTATGTATGTACTTCTCAAGTTTCACAGCTAGTCGTATCTAGGATGACACACTCGTACTTGCATCCTGTACCGGAATTGGACAGAGAAGCCGTGGCTTATATGTGTCATTGGTTTTCTTGTTTTGTGCACCGTTTTCCGACTTGAAATTTCGCTAAAATGTTTTCCTTGCAACTGGTTGCAGGATCAATACCAGACCGTCCTCCCCGGAGAAACGACACTGTGTTTGCAAATCACTAGTGTGGGACAAAGTTGGGGTGGAAGTGACAGCATCGCGTTCTGGATTCTTGGATTTTGGAAACTCATGTATTTCGGCAATATTTCAACAAATAGTGCACTCTGTTACAATTTGGAGCACATTCTCTTGATGTAGAAGTGATGCATGAATACCAGCACAGGCTAGCGCGGTCAGATTTTGACGTCATGTATGTTGGTGAGTTGGAAAACTCAAAATGGACCAATTACGAATTTGAACGTATTTGAAGTGCAGAACTTGGTGAGTAAATTGTGAAATCACCAGTAGGCTGTCTACTTTTGTGGAGTAGTGCTACTGCAATCATATTTGATCTCGACGCAAGTCTATGGCTTCCCATTCGCAGTCAAATCATACAAATCATTGTACTGGCAGTGGCTCCTCGTTTAGAAAATTTGTATGGAACATGAGTGAACTAGAACTGGAATTTGCGTACAGCTTAAAGGTCCACTTTTCTGGATCCATTGTCTTGTGGCGTGGGAGTTTTCTTTAGTGTGCTGCTGATTTCGGTAGCCGGGTATGTCATTTGTGTTTGGTTGTGCCTTGTGGTTAGCGTCAAAGCATTCTGTATAATAATTACCTGGGTTTAGAACGTGTGGCGGGATTGCCTTCTGCTTCTACTGAGGACCACAGTGAAAGATGGGAAGACGTTGTAGGGCTGGTGGATTACGCATCCATGCATTTATGGGAAAGCCTTATGTTTTGACTTTTTTGCCCAGTAAGATAAACTCCAAACACAAGTTACCGACTCTGCAGATCTTAGGATTCAAATCTGAACAAAAATGTCAATAAAGAAGTAAGAATCGATAAAAAGCGTTCATAAAGTATGGAATGAAGTTCCCTTAAGGTATACACACCTATGACCAATAACTTAACCCCTAAACGTCTAGGTGTACGATTGTGGGCAGCTGTACGTAGGTGATGCTGTGTCGGGCATCCGTGGTTTACACTGACGGGGAGGGGAAATACCAGGCGCCGAACTTCGAGGGGTCAGGCGCAGCTCAGGGAGGACAGGACATGCGAGGGGACGAGCGAGGGCGCCCGCGCTGCGGTAGTTACTGGGAACAGTGAGGGGAGCGCTCGCGGTGACTGGGAACAGTGAGGGTACGTTTGAGAACCAGGCATATAGACTCCTAGTACGTGGAGACAATTATCCAGGTGGTTCTACGAATTAGAAGCTAAGAGCAACGGTGACAAAGCATCAATATAAATTCCCCAAAAAGTAATATAATTTTTTTTTCCAATATTCAATAAAAAGAAAACCTAAAAATATCAAATATTCTTACTATATTCCTTCACTTTATACTCTAAAAGTTATAATTTCTTGTATATTTATCTTATAATTTTACTTTAACTTTTACTTCTTAAGTACACTTTTAAATACAAGAAAGTAATAGAATTATATTTAAAATAGTTAATGGTTGAAATTATCATAATATGGATTTATAAATATAAAAAATACATTTCCCCAAGTACTTGGGCACCCTTAGTAGTTACTTGGAGTACTTGGGCACCCCTAGTAATTACTTGGAGTACTTGGGCACCCCTAGTAATTACTTGGAGTACTTAGTAGTTACTTGGGGTACTTGGGCACCCCTAGTAGTTACTTGGGGTACTTGGGCACCCCTAGTAATTACTTGGGGTACTTGGGCACCCCTAGTAGTTACTTGGGGTACTTGGGCACCCCTAGTAGTTACTTGGGGTGCCCCAAGTTTGTGACCTAGGGACCCCAAGTCATTGGATTGGGGCCCAAGTTTGCAAGTTGTTATTTTTCCTCAAGTTATTTAAGAAGATTCATTTCAAACCATGTAACAAGTTTGAAAAATTTGTCATATAGTAGTTACAGTAGTAATATGTATATGTTAGCATTATGAATGATTTTGTATTTACAATTGATGGAGGTAATATTTTGGTATCTGTGATCCAATTCATTTTTGAAGGGAACCAGGGCCTAAATTCACTTTTCAATCAATTAATAATCATGGATGTTGCTATGCCAATGAATCAAAAACCCAATTTACGGACTTGTTCAAGTATGGTGAGGATATCAGAAAACTCTTCAAAATTTATGGAACTTGATGGTGATTACTCATCTGCAGCAGTCAGTTTGGAGATTGTATGTCTATAATTATGTCATGCTTGGGCTTGAGAGTTCTCACGGTAGGCCATGGGACAACATGAAAATGCAGGCTGCAATTACTCTACAGGTGTGCAATTTTGATCAGCATGTGTGTCCCAGCTCAAAGCAAATTCCAAGTACTCCAAGTTTGTTGTGACCATGTGCAATTTCGATCAGCAGGTGTGTCTCAGCTCAAAGCAAATTCCAACTAAAGCTTACTGGAGGGCAAGGTTGTTTCAGATAGTACAGTATATCCAGATTTTTCCAATGAAACATGGAGAGTATACATAATTGGCAATTTCATTTGAGAATGAAAACTCCAAAGACATGAGTAGAAAAAAAAAATGCATAGTATTATGTATCTTTATTTTGATAATTGAAAATGAAACACATAAAGAATGACAAAATTGTAATCATATCTTAGAGTGATGAATGACAAAGCATTCACCCATACAAACCGCTACATTGCACGTAGGACAATACCATTGGCGTCTCTTTTTGCAAACCACACATTGACGTCGCAAACGTTTTTCGTGCCCACTCCATGCCATGGTGTAGTGCAACTTCCCTGGATTTGGGACCATCGCCTCGGGCATACAAGTCGGTTTATCTACGGGCACCTCGGTCAAAACATTAGCAATTTCTATGTAGAAATCCAAGTGAGAGATAGGTTTAGATCCCCTCCTTTCCATCACTTTCTTTTACAAAATATAAGAATTCAAAAATGATTGATCTAAGATGTGAAAAAAAATCTTATGCCACCATTTATGATCTCTCCTTTGCAAGGAGTAATAACCCCTCAATTGGTCATGAACATCGACACCTCTCATGTGTTCTTGGTAATGTAACAGAACCGGGGACGCGGGGATTTGAATATTACTCCCTTCATGCCAACGGGTTATAAACAATGACTTTGAGGTGTCTACCGGATTACAAGCAGTTGAAAGCAAAGAAACATGTTTATTGTCATACCATGTGACGGTGGACATCCGACTGCTCGCATGTACCCTGTACCAAAGTTGCCCTCGATAATCCGCTGCTGGTGAGTTTTTAAGCGCTTGTGGCCACCCCTTGCGGTTTGTTCTACAAGTCCCTGTGGCAAAAATTCCACGCTCCAGCAAACTCCAGAACAAAGTGGGTGAAGTAAAAAAATTGTCACAGGTGACAATGTGGCCCTTACCCTCTAAGCCAGCCATCAGGTTCAGAACCACTCTCCCTCCAACATTGCCTTCTTCCTTGGAATCACTTGTACCACAGTATATCTCAATTCTCTGCACATACTTTGAAACAAAATTAGCCAAGCACCAAATTTTCAGACCGTATTTAATTGGCTTAGCTTCCATGTATTGACAGATGGGGGCATACTTACCAGTGTATTTGATCATCATTTCATCTACACAAACATTTTGCTCAGGATTGTAATACAGAGAACATGTTCTTTCACTAACCATTCCGTTTTAGCTAGTTTGCTGTAATCTGGGTTAGATTTATCAATTGCAACTGTTCTATTGTCTACTAAATGCAAACATTGCAAAACATCCTCAAATCTGATTCTAGTCCTGCATTTTGCGATTCTCATTAGGTGCAAAATCGGGTCACGAAAAGGCCGTGTAAGCGGCACGTGAGAGAAAAAAACAAGCGCTGCCCGCGTACTTTTTGACGTGGCACGGCACATGCCACTGTGGTGCGAGCAACCGCCACGGGGGCTCGAACCAATGACCTCCCCGCGAGGCGTGTAGAGGGCACAATCTACAGTGCCGGGCTGACACCATCTGCCCACTTGGGACCAAACCCCGAGACAAGTCATTCATGTCTCAAGAATTATTCCTTGGAGCATTAATCAGAGTGCGCCACGCAGTTCTGTGCGGGTAGCAACTCTGGCACCGGCTGCCAGCGACAGTGCGGGGGGCAGCAGGGAGTTCACCTAGAAAGGGCAGGCTTACACGGCCTTTTCATGACCCCATTTTGCACGTAATGGTTTGATAAAAAGAAATCATCAAAGGACTGTGACCAATGCAACCTAATGTTCGGTAATTTTTTAGTAGCCATAAGCATTAGAATGCCAAAGAAAGTTATAAGTTCCTTCACTGTCAATGGCACCCACTGTGCACCTCCACGGAGCTTGCCTGAATCGTTGCTTGAGGCTGCATACAAATTTGTCATTCTCACTATTTTCACTAACATCTGGTTAGGCCAAAACAACAAGAAAAAATCAAGGGGGTTATTACATAAACTCAGAGGACTTACCAACCCTAGATTGCCCCCTGACCAAATTGGGGTGGGTATATCTGCAAATGGTGAATTCCACATACCTGAGGCAAACGGTTCGTTTACAGGTAATTTTGAAAACTCCTCAAATGACAAGTTACAATCCAAACCTAGTTCATTCACTAGGTTTGATGAATTTATGAACCACTTCTTTGAGTTTGGAGTCAACTCTAAGTTTTCCAATTTGTCTATGTCATTGGAAATCTGTGACGATGTTTGACCAGGGATGTAAGTACAGTCAGATGAATCGTTGCTACAGGACTGGGGGTTCTCAGTTCACAATTCCAGAGTTGCACATCACTAACTTTACCCATGTCTATGTTCTCATCAACAAGCTTGACCACCGCTTCTGGCACATTGAAGGTTCCCCAAGGCCCGAACAAAATCACCCTAAACATATCGATTGCTAGAAGAGGATCATAAAACTCACCAACAACAGTACTCCAAAAGAATTCCAAAGATTGAGCCACACTATCCAGTGGAATAATCAAGTCCAACAATTCAGACCTTGGAACAATGCAACTTCTACCAAGGCATCCCAAGTCAAATATTGGTTTCAACAAGTTTCTACATTGATCACTTCTCAAGGTCACATTTCTACTAGGTAAACTCTGTGATGTCCAAAGGAGCTCAAAATTGCTTGTAGCTTCACTATCTAAATTACAAATTCTCTCGTCCTGAAGTGCCTCCAGGAGCATGTCCACCGTCGCTCCTTCTACCTGCAAAAAAACACCTTCACTGGCATGAGGATTCTCAAGCGGAGAATCCAGAGCCGAAGACTGTAAACAGGGAACAGTAGTTTGAGGTTCAAACGCACCTGATGGAAGTGGGTTGCGACGTTTCCTCCCAGGCTTGTCTGCCGTTGCTAGAAGCGCTCCACCAGGCAAGGTCCACAAGGTTCTCGGCACCGCATGCACCGTTTCCTCTACCGGCAAAGTGCCTTCTCCCGACATCTGCAGCCGCTGACGAACCGACCTGGGTCTCTCCATGTGCTCCGCTTGAGACCGCTTCTGCTGTCCTGCGCGGTGGAGGGCCTCTGCAGCCTCGTCCGGTCACCAAACCTCCCGAACGAATCGATTTACAGAGTCACTAAATCCGTATGGCTCTCCTTCACCTCGTCTCTCTGTCCAACCTAGAAGCGATGCGACGTGCCTGCGGAATAGGAAGTGATAATTCCTTGGATCGAGCGACGACGGCAACGTAACTCCGGGCGGAAGCGGCAAGGTAAGGAGATAATCTTCGTCTAACAACAACTTGCACTCATCAATAGTTGCGAGGGAACTCCGTTGCTCATCAAGAAGCCAGTTTCGGAGACACTCACGGAAGTCACTACCGTGAGCAGAGCGCCTCTCTGCAACCCACGCAGGAACCATCGCCACGCCGTTGAGAGCAACGGCTCCCTCCAATGTCCTCCGCCCCGGACCTCCTAAAATTGGCTTCGCTCCGCCTTCAACGTCCTTCCCCGTCGCACCCTTTTTGCAGACCCGTCCCTACAACGGCACTTACAATGACGAGGGAGATGGTGCTTCAACGACGCGGGCAGCTTCTACTCCTCCAAACCGTATGCGCGGGGAGCCAGGGATTGAAATTGTGAAGTCTGCGGTGATCCAATGCTACCGCCAAGAGTCGCATCGAAGACGTCGTCCCGCTCCGACCAGTTTGATCCCGCGCGCGGGTATTCACTCCCGACAACGCCGGAGCTACAGTGCCTCGAAGTTTCCGCTCGGCCCCCTCGGGTCCGCCCAGACGTTTATCGGTTAAGCATTTCAGCATAGTATATCTTGGGTTTTCAATGAGGAGTTATTTTTTCGTGCGTAGTATCATAAGGTTCATGAAGAATGAACATTTTTCCAAAATTAATTCAGTAAATTTCAAATTACTACAAATTTTTTTGTCCAAAAGTTAGGTTTACCTATAACCGACATATAGGTGTACCAATGACCGATAACAACAAGAGTAGTGGACAACAACATGTATATAACACTCAGAGAGGCATTCTATTGGAGGATGCATCCTAAATTTACTGTTCATCAATTATTGGTTACTGGTTTTCTATTGCTTTGCAATGGAGAAGCCTACGAATCAGTCATGGGTTCATTAACCCTCATGGGTGTGTATACCTTAGAGCAATTGAAACGCTTTACTTCAACTATGCCCAATCAGGTTTACTTGTATATATTTTTTTGTGATATTAACCCTTAAGTGCCCAAGCATGTTTTGGGTCTCAAAACCTCCAAAACAGTGATTTTTGACCACCTTGTAGAAACGACAATTTGAACCAAACAAATTTGCTTTGTTTAGACATTGAGCCGTAAGATCTTGTATCAAACCTTCTTAAGAAGTACTGATAAAATTTTCAGCCGTTGGATGTTTACCATCTTAGAGATTATAATATTCAAAGTTGCAGAAAAACTTTTTTTGGGCATTGGCTGAATGACATAGTCAAAATGGTGCAAAGGGGGAGTTGAACATTGTTACTCCAAACATTTTGCTCATATTTTTTTCCATGTAGGTAATCAAGTTGAGTACCTCCATGGAAAATTTGAGAGACTCATTCCTTTTCTTGGCTCTCATAAAAATTATTTTCTAGAAGCAGGTCAGAAAACGTTAATATAGTAAAACATGCATGACGTCACGTATATTTGGTTGTAGAAAAATCTGAACGGTGGTTAGGTGCCATTATAAGTTTTCGATTTTTGAGCGAAATTATTTTTGAAAAATTCCAAAATCTCAAATTTTGACGAGTTTTGAAAGAAGTAATTCAAAAATTACTGAAAATATTGAAGCTTGTCTTTGTAATTTTTAGAGGCTGCCCTTGTAAAATTGGTATATTTTTTGACTTGGGTCTCTTTGGAATTTGAGTGGTGGTTTGGTCATGAACATATTTCAAGAATTGTTTTTTTAAAAAAGCCTAATTTTAAGTTGCCCGTTTCGGACTTGAAACCTAAATTTCCTAGATGAAGGTCTTAAAATTGGAATTTGGCTTTGAAAATTTTACCACATACACTTTGCAGTACAAGGAGCATCCAGTTAAAATCTTAGGCAAAAATATCAATTTTAACCCCTTTATCTAGACTGACCGAAACAACAAAAAGCCATTTCGACTTTCGTAGGCACTTAGGGCCGATTTACATCTAGGGGCCGGGCCAACTTTTCTTGAGGCCAATTGCTTGAAATTTCAGCCCATTTTTGGGTTGGGGCCGGCCTCAAGTCCTCATTATAATAAGATTAGAATGGGGGCCGATTTTCCCATATGTAAAGGCCTTCGGGCCAAGAAGCCGGGCCAATTCAATAAATCTAGAAAAGAAATCAGTTATTAATGGTGGACAGGAAGGAACAAATAAGGATATGGTGGGTTAGATTGTCATGGGCTCCTTCGTCGTAGCTACGAGGTGGTGGGCTCAGTACCCCGCGGCTCAAGAGTCAATGTGATTGGTTGAAGAGAGAGGATTTTTTAATGTGAAATATGTTTTCAATTGAACTCTGACATTGGCCCCGAGGCCAAGAGTTGGCCTTCCATTCTCGGTGCCAAGAGTTGGCCTTCCATTCTCGGTGCACCCAATTCACCGAGCTCGGGCCATGTCAGACCTTGCATTTCTTGATTAAAAAAATTCTGCCACCAACTTGGCCCGGCCCCTAGGTGTAAAGGGGTTGGGGCCAATTTTTTCCTCTCGGCCAATCACAATTGAGGATTTCAGCCCTCAAAGGGGCTGAATTGGCCCGGCCCCTAGGTGTAAAGCGGCCCTTAGGGGTTAAAGCACATTTCACTAGCATTCCAACGGAATTCGAAATTACAAAACCCATCAATTTTTAAGCAAGTTCTTGTATTCCAAAGTTTTCCAGTTTTTCCCATTGTAACTGGGACTACAACTGGGATTTGTAAGCATTGTGTCCATTGTACAGTTGGGTAGAACATGCTTACAAATTTTTCTTTGGAGGAAATTTTTACATGAAAAGTTTGAAAATTCATTGTGAACTCAAAAATGATTGGATTTGAAAACCGTAAAGTGTTTTAGAATCACATGGGAGTGTACTAAAATATTGTAATAAAATATCAATAACTTTTTGTGATATCATTCATCATATTACAATTATTTTTTACACCATCTACCATTAATTACTCTTACTTTTTGTTTCAATTACAATGTACATTTTAATTGCTAATTGAAAATGAGCTTCCAAAGTTGTTCTTGGGATATTTAAGTCTATACTTGTGGTATCAAAAAGACTTCTTTTAAAATTCTTTGGTTTGGATTTGTTTCTTATCAGTTTCCAATTAAAACATTAGGTGGAAAATAAATCTTTCTTTGAATTTGGAAAATCACCAAGTCAAATCACCAAGTCTATGATATGAGAATTTACAAATCTTCCATCCAATTTCACACTTGTATAACTCTTTTGAGTTTTCTTTAAGATTAGAGTATGTTTCTTATGTCTTCCTATAGACTTTCATTTATAAGTGGAATTTGTTTTAGATCAACCACATTTTCTTCTTGGTTATAGTTGAGGTAAAGCTCTTTTAAGTACATGAACAATATTCATATTATTGTTTAAATAGTACTCCCTCTGTTTCTGAAAGAAACCATGGTTTCCACAAAGTCTTTGTTTCACAAAGAAACCATGATTTCATTATTACCAAGAAGTCCACCGTCAAGAATTCAAAGGAGGAAACTGTGTTCAGCCAAATGGCACTTGAAAACCGTGTTAAGCCAAATGGCATTATGACACTTGAAATCCGTATTAAGGCAAATGGCACTTTCAATTAAAATTAACAAAATTCAAGGCGGCGTCACTGTGCTTAATACTGGCCTGAAATGGAAACCACGGTTTCTTTCAGAAACAGAGGGAGTATTGATAGTATAATAAGAGTTATTTGATAAACTTCAAGTAATAAAATCTTTTAAATGCATCAAAGCCCTTCACATCAATTGATATCTTGTGAATGTAACTTATTCCATCATCTTCTTTCAGCTAATAAGCTATAGGGCATCAAAATGTGCCCTATTGTTGTGAGTGTAGATTTTTTCTATTTGCTAAAACAATAACATCATATTAGTTTACTTGGTACTATTCCGCACATTTGGAACTCCTTTAGTTTTGATATTAAAGTCTTTCAAGTCCAAAAATTTGTACTAAAAGCTCTAGATTGTTCACACATGTATTATAAACCGTGTAATATTTCAAGAAAAAATATCACCTTCAACAAGTTTTATGAAATTATTTTAAAATCCTATATTTTCACCTAATCAAATTCTCACTTCCTAAAAATTGATGGTCCATACTCTTACCTCATTCAGATCGATAACACTCAAATCCAGTACAAACATGCTTTGTACCTTTCGAGTAGCCAATTAGAAACTGCTTGAGCGTAGTTCGTCAGATGCAGCCTAGTAACATGGAGATCTAAACAAACAGAAGAATCATCTACTTACACATCAATTTGAGACCTGAATGAATTCTAACATTCACATTTCCTGCCTCTAATTCATCATTCACTAGTAGAGAACCTGACGTTTTCCATTTCAAAAGTGTCGCTTCTCACTTGCGAGAACGCGGAAAAGCGCTCTTTTTCTTGTCCTATGTGACCAACTCTACTCAACAGTGTTCATAATCCTGAAAATAGTAAATGGAAAACGTCAGGTTCTCTACTAGTGATTGCAGGCTTGATTACACAATTTCTAGACAATTTTTCTGATCGTTCAACCGAGATACATATTCTAATCTCGGCCGCTGCAACATCGATCAAGACGTACCGCAACGAGAAGGATGACCCGCGTGTTGTATGTTGTACTCCTCGCCGGTGATTGTGGCAGCCTACGATGGGATTCAGCTGCTAGATCAGCTCACTATGATGCATGAGTAAGACGACCGAGTGAGAAGTTGCCGGCACCAGCCTCCTTGATTCTGAAGTAGAGTCACCGACGAGGGCAGGTTTGTATCGATCCCTTGATCATACAGCACTAGCGTGGGATGTCCTGGCCGGCGGAGGCTCCGTTTCCAAAGAGGCGCGCGCCAACCGAGCCTACCGAGTCTGCGATCCCTCTTGCTATCCCGCTTACGATCTCGCTTGCTCCAGGTGTGGGAGGTCTGCATGCAAATGATTTCGTGCTTCGTTAGTGCTCTATAAAGCACACTACTTTCACTTGGTTTCCTAGTCTCCAGCTAACTCATTGCATGCAATTGATAAAATGAATCTTGTTGTGAGTGCTTACCGATCCTCTGTCTCCAATCGAAACATCCTCGCCGTACCGACGTCACCACTGTGCCCACAGTCGGCCACTGTGATCTTACTGTACTTCGACATGGTATCTGCGTTGATTTTTAGGTTGGTGGGCTTGAAGTATCCCGACCCCTCGCTACTAATTTGGTAATCTACCTCTATCTTTTCGTAGGTACCGTCGTCCCGAACTTTGTATGTGAACGACTCGTTAGGGGCTAGGGTTTGCAGATACTGTATCTTGCTTGCAGTCAAGCCATAGCGGTAACTGAATTTAAGCCTCACATTAGAACCATTCACAAATACGATCTCACGTTGGGCCATAGTGCCCGGGCGCTGTGTGCGTGCAGATCACAAGCTCCAGAACAACTTCAAGATCCTCACCTGCCTCATTATTCACAAGTCAAGGGAAAGGAAGGGTATTAATTACCAGATGCACATGTGAGCTATATCACATTCCGACGACGAGATGGGACTCTTGCAAATGTAACACGATATTGAATCCTATGCACCAACATAAGACACACTATCGAACCCTCTCAAAGCAACAACAATAATCTTTGAACCCTAAGTAAGAGAACCCTCTCACAAAACAAAATCATTCTGAGTTCCTAGTTAACCAATTCCAGAGAATGATGTCGTACCTCAGTCGCTGCCGTGATGATGATGCTCTACCCTGTTGAGTAACAATATGCACCAGCAGTATGAGAGCTTGGAGATGAGCTCAATGAAGGCGGAAGGAGAGCAGGGAAGAAAGGCGGAAAACAGGAAGGATCAGCACGACGAAGAGGTCAATGTGACTGTCATTTAAGTGTTATCATTCATATATATATATATATATATATATATATATATATATATATATATATATATATATATATATTTTAATACTGAACGGACACCACTCCTCACTGGGAACTTCACATTTAGCGTGGTTGCAAAATATGGCTAGATTGATGATGCTCTAAGATAGGGTTACTTGCTTCCAAACCCAACAGGATTTTAGTCGAAACCCTTGCCAATCCTAACATGTGCCCCTTCGTTGCTTGTTTTATACGTCAATACTGCCATCGTCTTGAGCTTCCCAAGTTTGCCTGGCCGGGCTTTGAATTTTTGGGTTACTGGGGACCCACTTGCTCGATCGCGATTCTGTCCAATTCGATGGCCACAGTAGAAGGAGACCTTGGTTGGGAAGCTATGTCTCTAGTGCAAATTGAGTCGAAACCGCGACTTAGACTATCTTTCAAGAGGTGGGAAGAAAGCTTCAAAGTGCTCCAAACTAGTATCGAAAGCAAGAGAGCGAGGATCCTGGCTCACAAGAACGAGATGTATCTGTTGATTTCTTTTTACTTCGTTTTTCAAGGGGGGTTGCTGAACATTCTGATTTCTAAAGCAGACACTCTCAAGTGCTTCCATACTGTAGTCGTCCTCCCCTTGTGCGTTCTCGCAACCGTTGCTATCATCCGCACTGTACACGACAAGTTCCATGACTACCACAGAATGAAGCTCAGGCTCGAAAATGCAATTTCTGAATCTAGAGTTAATTCTCCTCGCCCTAGTTCCATCAAATCCAATTTGCACGTGGGAAGTTGAGAACTGAAGTTCAATGGTTTGTAGAATTTCAGCTCCTTTTTGTTTATTGACAGAGTGTAGCTTCTGAATCCATTGTAGGAACTGGACGCAAATATATCCTTGATGCTGAGGCTGGGAGCAAGTTTCTCATTCGCAGCAGATGACGATAGGCAAGGAATTCCGGAGGCTACAACATCTTCAGCGAATAACCCAAAATGGTACAATGAGGAAGCTCACTACTGCAAGGTTATCGGGTTCCTAATTGCTGTCTCTTTTCTAATCCTGGCTTTGTGTTTGTACACCTGCATAGAACGATGTTAGGGTGTTAGGATGTAGCACTGTAGTTGGGGTGTGGTATTTTAGGATTCTTGTATTCAGACACGCCCATCCTAGGAGTTTAGTCCCTCTCTCTAATTCACTTCACTGTCTCTATGTCCTTGGCGATAGAGGCCGTGCAATAAATCAGAGTATATTGATCACTAATAAACTGAGTCAATATTGTACAAAATGAAGCACTGATGGGCTTTGTGCTCTATTTCATTCAATCTTCTTCACTTGGTCACAAGATAGATTAGGAAGGACCCGAGTACTTTTGGAGGGGTTCAAAATGAAATGTACGTTTGGGTTTGCAAGATAGCAGGAGGTTAATGGAAAAAGACAACTTGAATCTTTGCTTAGATATGAAATCCAACACATCAGTAGGAAAATCATCACAGGATACAATGTTTGCAGAACCGTGTCCAGATTTGCAATTCCTTAAACCTCATGGACTGAGAAGACGTGAATGACCTCCGTCCATCAAACGTCAACGTTATGCCTTCTAAAAGGCTTCTGAAGCAAACATGTGAGCTATGGCCCTGAAGAAGTTCAATGGGAGCATTCAGCGAGACCCCCTTAAGAGGTTCCCAAGGGTCCTACTGGAAGAAGGCTCGGTCGTCATTATAATTTTAACTATTTCTTCAAATGTAGGCCTCTCAGAAGGAGTTTGATGCCAACACTTTTTCAGCAGTGCTTTGATCCAAGGCTTGATGTCGCTCGGTAGTTTGGGTGTATCGCCACGAAGGACAACTTCGTAAGAATCCTGTGCATGTCTTTCATATTCAAAAGGCGTAAGACCTGTTAAAATTTCATAACAAGTCATACCAAAGCTATACACATCCGATGCCTTCGTGAAATACTCGAGATCCAGATCATCCAGATTGCGTAGGATCTCCGGCGCCCTCCAAAAGCCAGTCCCAATAGTCCCAATTGAGCATTCATAATCTGCCACCCAGCAGAATAATGGATATTCACGTGTAACCGGCTCACTCCCCGTCAATGAGTTGGAGATCAACACATTGGCTGCTTTGAGGTCGTTGTGTACTATGCCGTCGCTATGCAAATCCTCCATCGCCATTGCAATCTGTAGCATGCATAGAATAGCAATGTCATCACTGAAGGGTGCGTTGTTGTTGTCTGGCATTTTGCGTTCACAGATGAACTTTCGTAGATCGCCACCATACAGTGGCATCCTGAATGCAAGTCTTCCGTTGTTCAACGAGACTATATTCTTTACATTACAACGATGTCTACAGTTCCGTCCTGAAGGCATCCCGCCGATCCGAACATTCTGCTTGAGCAATCCCCTAGGTATTTCATCCCGTAGCAAGTCCAGGAGTGCTTTGTTCATCTTGAAAACCTTCAACACATGACGTTCCCTGTTTGAGTTGGACTCCTCGATCTCCTGGTTTTCTAGAAATATCTCCGCTTGCCCTCCAACTGCAAAGGGTTTATCAGCCAAAGTCGAACCGTCCATTCTCAGAAAGGAACGACTCCAATCTTCCTTCAAAAGGTGAAAATTCAAGTTTGCTTGCACTTCGGCAGGAGTCTTCTTCGCTGTATACGAATTCCACTCTCCCTTTTCAAGAGATTGGAACAATTGCTCATTTGTTTTCGATTCCCACTCCTGACCTTGCAGATGATTCTCGAACAGTTGCTCGTCTGGGGGGCCGAGCAGTCCGTAAGGCCTCTCTGACGTACCCTGCTCGTTTGCTTCCGACGTTCCAACTGTTGCGGTTGTCGTCAGTTCCGTCCAGTGCTCTTTCGAAGCTTCAATTTCCGCCTCCACCTTGTCGATCCCCGGCCTATTCATGAGTTCCTTCATTCTTGCAATGCTTGGCGAAAAGTACTCTGAAGCAGAAGGTGCGGGACGAGAAATTGAACTCGTGCACGAATTTCTGAAGAGTTCGTAGATGATATTAGAAGCGTTGAAGAAAATTCACGACATAGGCTAACGCAATGAAAACGCAAAAGCAAAGAAGGAAAATGGCTTAGGGAACTCATCTTCATCACAAGTAACAGCCTCCCAAGGAACAAAAATTGGAAAGAATAAAAGCAGAACTCTAGAAGATATTGTACAGAAGCCGAGGAGGAAGCTTTAAGTTAGCCAGGACAGTAACAGCGAATGTTTGACGCAAATTAGTAAGAGCTCCAAATCAGCGAGAAGACCACAAGAGAAATCATGACCCACAAGAAGAGTTGCTAAGAGAACTTCGCTGACTCATTAGAAATTAACAGAAGGCTTTCGCAACACTTGTGCAAACCTTGCAATATGGACACCAGGAAATCTTACTTGACCGACTCAGATCGTGTAGCAAGTTTGTGGCCGACATCATTGCGAATTTCCAACCTGCATTTATTTAGGAAAAATGTCAATTTACTTCCAAAGCTCAAAGAAAAACTATGAAGAGACCATCATTCTAAGCTCATTCTAAGCTCATTTGCGGCTAGAGTACTTGTTTAAAATATTGACTTAAGGAACTAAAACAAACTGTATGTAAATCATTGCTGACAAAATGTTTACAAAAGCATTACCTTGTGCGAGCTCCGCATTCAAACCCATTCACAGAACCATCAGCCAGATTTGCAATCTCCCATTTTGGCATTGCTTTCGTCAATGCTTCACGATGGTCATGGACTTCTCGTGTTGTAACCAAACGATATCCTGGAGGTAATTGATCACCTATGGCAAACAATCTGAAGGACATCTCTGACTTAACCTGGGTGGCATTGGGATGTTCAATTGGATCTTGCTGTGTAGAATCATGTAAGGGATCATGTTGCATGGAACCTAGTGTGGGATCGTGTGTAACAAGATTGTGACCCACATCATTGCGTCTCTCCGACCTACATTTGTTTAGAAAAAATGTCAAACTTTATGGACTTGAAGGAAATTCTAAAGAGACAATCGTCTAAGCTCATTCGCAGGTACAGCAGTTAATTAAACTATCGACAAACAGATTATCTAAATTGTAACCTTCAACGTATACACAGAAGCGTGGGTAATTTTTACCTTATGTGACCTCCATGACTAAGCCCATCCACCGAACCATCAGCCAGATTTGCAATCTCCCATCCTGGCATCGCTCTCTCCCATGCTTCACGATGGTCATGGACTTCTTGTACTGTAACCAGTCGATATCCTGAAGGTAATGGATCACCTATAGGAAACAAAATGAAGTCCATGTTTGGCCGCCTCCTGTTCTTGCACAATGGTCAAGCTTGTAAGGTCAGATCTAAGTATAAATTCTAGTCATTTGAGACGCATCTTAGGTTTAAGAAGACAGTGATCCACCCTGTGTATGTAGGTTCAGAGTTTGGAGATGAAGGTTTCTGACATATATGTAATTTAACACCTAAAGAATAGTAAAGATCATTTTAGAACACTGTTAAAAAAAGATTATGTATAGGGCTACAGTACTAAGCAACATATACTAGTCGACCATCTTTAATCGTGCAGGGCACTCACCTGGAGGGTCCACGACTTAAGTTGCAGAGGCAATTCCAGACAAAGACACAAAAAGATTTTATCTTGGCCATCGCTGTGTGAGTCCTCAACGACATATCTAAATCCAAACTCCGCCCCAAGAAACAAGCGCTATCGAAGAAGTTGCAGCTACGTCGATAGAAGCAGATCACACTCGAGCGATCAATCACACGGGTCACTAAATGTAGTATCACTTACTGATCTTTCACAATAGGAAGCACATGAACTCTAGTGTTGGGTATCCCATCCGTGTTCCTGCATAGGAACCAGAAGGGCAGACTCTGAGATGATACAAAACAAGTGTGAGGGAGAGGAAGGAAGGATGAAGAGTTAAGCTTATACCGACCATGACCGAGTAGCGCACGCGGATTCAAGGACTTAAAAAATTTAAAAAAATTTAAAAAACTGAGTATTAATATCTTGCAGAACCATTTACCTTACAAAGTTAGTAGGTTGATGACCAGGCTCCATCTTTTCGGTTCGATACTAAGTTAAAGCACGGATTCTCAAGCAAGCACACAAGTGCTGGATAAGAAAAGAATAGAAAAGGGGTTAAGGTAGAATGACCTTAAACCGCGCGGCCCCCAGAAGCGCAGGGTAGACCGCTCCTGTAGCCGCTCATGGCGTGACCTTATTGCGTGCACAGCACTTTCATAAAATTTCATAAATAGTGACTCGATATGGACATGTGTAGGGAGGTGGTTGGTTCATGGTTCATGGTTTATTAACTCTATTTTGCACGGTTTTAGCTACATGCGTGAGCGCCACAAAGTACTCATCTGCCGGATAAAAAGGAGAGTCTACTAATAACTTTAAGGTCATGTACACTTTTCGCTTCAAAAATTTGTAGTAAATTCAGTTTTCGCTATTTAATTCTGGAAATTTCTGCATTCACTCTCCCTCCTGTTTCCGCTTCGAAGAAAAATTTCACGTCATGCACTCGAAGTCTAGAACCACGCTCAATTCCTTATTCGAGCGGTTTAAGGTCATTCTACCTTAACGCCCGACAAGAAATTCCGATGACGCCCTTGACCATCGATGCTCAGAGACTCGTGAACAGCCATTTTTTTATTTTTTACAGAGGTATTAGCGACAGGCTTCCTCCGCATGCTCAAGTTTGAAGTGGCTAGCGGTTTAGGGGCCGGGGAACTTGTGGCTACTGTATCATTTTGACGAGGCTCAATGGCGACACTTAAAAAAATAAAAAATAAAAAATAAAAAATCAGAATTTCAATAAATGGCGATTGAGAGTTAAGGGGGTCGTACTTTGGGCGACAACGGAAACTCCCGGGTATGAGTTCTGGCGAACCCACGCGTTTTCACATTCTAAATTTAAATTCTCCTAAGGGGAGCTGAACCCTAGCCACGAATGGCCCCGCTCAATGCAAGTAGCAGACCCCCCACCACAGTTAGTACTATTTTGTAAAAATTTGAAATCACAAACTCGCCGTCATGGTGAAAACAGAGTGCTACTGATCTGCACCTCTTCTCACCGTTTCATTATGCCATGAAGAAATGGCAGAGTAGAACGGGAAGTTTTGCAATGTGAAGAAGTCATGTGCATACAGTTTCACGCATGCATCAAGGTGATCACCAAGGCGGTTCCGGACCTTAGACTTCATAAAACTTAGTGTAGAAAATGCTCTTTCATCTTCTACATTGCCGAGCACAGCCGTGATTGCCACTTGGGCTACCTTAATGAATTCTAAAAGACTAAAAGGCCGCTCAATATGAGAGCATTCTGCCCCACCCGCAGGGGGGTCACTTCGAGTATATTTGGGGACCCACGTGCGGCGGTAGGGTATTTTTTGGGGGCCTATTTACCTCCTTAAAAGCATTTTAAAGACCCCTATTATTACATAAAGCAAAAAAACTGCCCATATTATCATACCTATCATTACTTATAATATGTATGTCACGGGAATATATTAGAGGCTATTTTCTTTGTAAGGAAAAAAACTAACTTAAAAAATAATGAGAGTACAAGTGAGTAACAAATACCTTATGGAAAAAAGGTTTAAGTTAAAACAATGCATGAATACAAATACATGGCAAATACATGCATGAATAACAAGACATTAGGGTTGAAGAAGTTTTGAAGAGATTGTAGGCAAAGTATGTGTTTAAAAACACAAACATGAAGTGCATTTATCAAGTATGAACATAAATATATGCCTGATTTAAAGAAAATTACATTCTAATGCCTCGAGGAAGTGCCTTCTTGAACTTGTCAATGATATCCACTCACATAGCCAATATGCATTAAAAATTAACCCCTGATTTGCTACTACTTTCCATAGTAGAACACATCAAAGATGAGCAAAACCTAGTGCACAAGGCAAATTTTTTTTAGGATCCCATTCTTTTGCCCGTAAATTGTATCTACCTAAAATTTAAGAGACCATATTTTCCGGTTCCCTATATTACTTATAAAGGACATATCACTTTTAACGTCCCCTAATTTATATATACATTTCTTATAAATTTTACCCATAATTATTTAAATGTACCATATATTCCGCCGTACGTAGGTTATTAAAAAACGGGAAGTGACCCCCCCGTGGCCCCACCTTTGTCTACAGTTTCGTCACCGGGTTGTTATGATGCGGCTCTTCCATGGCACTTTTGCAATGAGATTTCATCGTGAGTTTAAAAAGTGAGGAGTGCACGCTAAGTGTTCGGCCATCAATGAGGGGATCCAATTGCTTCAGATCCGGCTCCTTCTTCGAACCAAAGTTCACGGTCCTACATACACCGTAATGCTCCTTCAGAGTCTTGATGAGCATAAGGAAGAGATCATCACACTTTGGCTGCAGCCATTACTAAGGGAACACCACCTCCAACGCATTCATCAATTCCACTTCCGGAAATCTGAGGTCCAGCTCAAGCCCTAACAGATTTGTAGCGTCTCTGCACATCCCTTTCACCGAAGTGATGATGGGTCGCATATCGGACTCCGAAACATGGAGCTTCTTGCCTGACAACGGACATATGAAATGAGTTGGGTACGTATGATCAGTCACCCAAAATGAGAGGTGCATATCACCAGTGTTAAGGTCTGTGACCCACTCCTCAGCAATGGCATAGTAATTGTCGTTCACAATGTCAGGGAACATTCCGAAATGCTGTTGTAGCGAGGGAGTGGTATCATCAAAGTACATCATGTATAATTCAAGGGGAGAGCACAATAAAGTGTACCACAAAGTGCAACATGTGAAAACTAGGAAGTGAATATGAAGTGTGCTGTTTTTTATAGCTCAAATCTGATTTTGAGCATTTTGGTGTAGTTTTTGAGCATTTTAGTCATTTTTTAAGGTGTCATAAGGTATCTTATGGGCATCCCCATAAAAAAAACATCTTCAATTGAAGCTTAATTTGATCACTAGTTCTAAATCATGAAAATAAACTTTTCAAAAGTTTTAACTTCTTCATTTGGGGCCCTCTATTGTCTTTAGAGGATGTTTTTTCCAATTTAAAAAACAATGATCGATGAAAAAAAGCGCACAAAAAGTACCACGGAAGTGACCCTACTAAAAAACATCCTTGCGGTGCTTTTGGAACCCTAAACCAATTAATGAGTATATGAATTGACTATTTTAAAATACATCTTAAACATAGAGAGGGCCCCACTTCATCAAAAGTGATTTTTAGATAGTTTTTGATTCTTTTTTAGCCACTTTTTCAAAAGACTGCATTCACTTTGCTTGGATTTAAAGCCCTCACACAATAACTTTAAATTGTTTACTTTGCACAAAACTTTTTCAAGTTGTAGAAAAACAAGTTGAGAATCCATGTTAGCAAAAAGAGTTGACTTCAATTACATCTTTCCATCACTTTTGTGTAATTTTTGCAAAGGGACTGAAACTGACAAATAGTTAAGCACTTTTTTGGTCCACTTTATTGCGCTTCTCCCCTTCAACCTCACAAATGCGCACAATAGCCAAGTAATGAGACACAAAACAAGGTTTGATTGGGCAAACTTGATAAGGGAATCAACAGACTCCAGCATTGGCATGATACATGGCAAAGCAAGCAAAGTTCCCACGTCACAAAGCAAATCATAGTTTCAACGAGCACTCTCACTTCCACCATTTGCTTATGAGTCATCTCCGGTTCCTTGACTGTAGTATCCTCACACATTTTCACAATCAAGGTCTTGTATTCTCCCATCACCTTGCGCAACGGTCCCAACAAGGAAATCCACCGCGATTCACATTTTGGAGCATTCTCAACCCCTCTGTTTCCACAATATTGGCGAGCTTCTGAAACTCCAAATGACGTTTTGGGCTCAAGCAAAAGTACGAGTACATGGCCTGGCAGGGTGCCTCAAGATTTGCCACAACCGGCAAGTTTGAAAGAGGCTCCACGGCCAGGTTAGTCCTATGTGCCATGCATTGCACCCCGAACATGAAGGGGGCTGCATGGGCCTTCATGGTCAAGGTAACACCGTTCCTGCATCCTTGAAACACTGAGTCGCCATCTACACCAAAGCAGACAATGCGAGACGCGAGAGCAAGGCCATCGAAGCCAACATGGTGCTCAACCACAACCTGAATAGCTGCCCCTACAGCTAACGCTGTATTTCCCTCATGCAAACATGACAGACTCAATAAAATAGGAACTCTTTTAAAACTGATACACAAATAACAATGTATTGAAAGCCAAGACTGCCCATGGGCAGTAGTAACCTCATCCGCAAAGAGAGAGAGAGAAACCTCGCACCAGAAATTACCCGTTTTGTATGCTGAGCCAACGTGATGGCAACGTGACCAGCCATCTCCCAGCCAATCGACATCGACCAATGCTTCTTCGGAACATCAAGAACAGTAAGGATCTCAAAGAGACCTCAAAAATCAACAAAGTCTGTTATCAGACGCCCATGACTGAGCAAGAAGAAAACAACTCGAAATTGGATCAATTTTTGTCGCCGCTCCTTCACTGCACCCACCTGTACCTGTTGCACAATTGTATCCCCCGCCCTCCCCTATTTTCCCAGGTAAATTCTCTCGTTCTTAATGTGAGCATTTCCGGACAAGAAGTAGTATTGACCTGCAAGCATATGCATCTCAAGTGCCCTATGGCGGCCTGCATGTTTCCAGAGGTTATCGATTTTGGGTACAAGTAGTTTATCACGACCCTCAACCTCGCTATAGACCTTGCATTGGACTTGCCTCACATCACCATTCACAGACACGACAAACTGAGCCCACAGCAACCTCGCGGCCCAGGTATCCTGCCAATGCCGATTTCACTCATACACACGTCGGCGGGCACAAGCAAGGTCATGCGCAAGAGAGGCCGCGACATGATCCAGTTCCTCGACCTTTGAACCCACGCCGCGGCGGGCTCGAGCAAGTTCATGTATAGAGGAAGCAACGAGGGGATCCAACTCCTCAACCTCAGAGCCCGCATGCAACACTCTCACCGAACTCAATCCCACCGCGATTGGGGGTGGAGAGGAGGCTTTCATCAGCCCGAGGTAGACTACAACTGCCATTGTTGGCTTGAACCTGCGTCATCTAAAACTGAAGCCCGTCAATTTCCATCCGGAGGGAGTCCACTTCGTCACCTTTTCCGCTACCGCTGCCATACAGGAATTTGGTTAGTATAGATTGCTTGGGCGCCATGAGAACAACGAAAATTGCACAAATGCAACCCCAGTGTCAAAACACCACAGCCAAAATACAAAATGCAAAGGGAAAGAGTGTAATTTGTGTGTCTCGCAGGTGGGCTTAAATCTGTGATCCATCGCGCTATTCTCCTTGAGCAAACTCTCCATCGCTAACAGACTCCGCTCCTAAAGCATGCAGGCTCCCTGAATTAGAAACCAGAAGGCGGCAAAATACAAATCTTGGAGGGAAGAAAGCAGGCGACACAATCGAAATCGGAAAGAACACGCTTGAGAGCTACAAACATGGCGGAGGGGCCCAGTTGTGGCGAGCGCAGAATGAGGATCAAGGGCTTGGCGAGGTTTTTCATTTGGGAAAGAAGGGTGGGCGATGAGGTGACCAAATGAGAATGGGTTTGTGGGCGATGAGACGTGGAAGGGATGAGGTGGAGTGGCTCTCACCCAGCCATCACATCTGAGATGGCGGCCAGTCAAGTCCATCCAGTCACTCAAAATCAGTTTGTATAATTTGCCAACTCATTTGCTCAGTCAAATATTAGCGATAATTCACTAACAAAAAAATGGCTGCTCGTGAAATGAGTTCAAAATTACCGCCCAACAGCACAAAAAAGGAAAAAATTCATGATTTCACGAAAGACTTTCCACCACAATAGAGTTATCCTTAAAGTCACCTTGTGTTTTAAAAAGATACCATGAGTTTTGCTTTATTGTATTTTATTTTTTTACTTCAAATAGTTGGGAGGCATAGAAGAACTCGGTGGTCTCACTATATTTGGTGTGAAAGAGCTTGGTGGTCTTTAAACTCAAGGAAAACTAGTTTTTAAGGATGGAATGATGGCAAAACTAGTTTTCCTTGAGTTTAGAGACCACCAAGTTCTTACACACCAAATGTAGTGAGACCACCGAGTTCTTCTATGCCTTCCAACTATTTGAAGTAAAAAAATAAAATACAATAAAGCAAAACTCATAGTATCTAAGTCAAATACCGGATGCTTTTATAAATAACTCTAATGGAATATCACAATAGTGGTAATTCAACTACAGTATGGCAGTTTTGTTAAATGAATACATTATTATACTTTTCTTCTATTATTCTTCTCCTTCATTGCCGCAATGACCACCGCGGAAGGACCTATAAAAAACTAACAATCACACTTTCAATTGTATCTAGGGAACTAGTCAAAATGAATAGTGAAATTCTGATATTATGAATTTCACAGTTTCGAAAGTGTCAATGTCATCAGTTTGGCTTGGTGTAGGAGTTTCTATATATTTTCTGACAACAATATTGCGGATAATTACGTATCTCTGTGTGACACGATTTGTGTTATATATGTTGTTCTGTTCTACAGATGTTGGTGCAGATCTTGGTGAGTACATTGTGAAATCACCAATAGGCTGTCTACTTATATGGAGAAGTAGTGCTTCTGCAATCATATTTGATCTCGAAGCTGCAAGTCTATAGCCTACTCCATGAAATTCGGACGTGTCGTGGCATATTCTGGTTTGCCCAGAGAAGTGAGATTACCGGCCGTAGTGTACTAGCAAGCAGTGAATGACCAAAGAGCCCACACATGATTGCAACTTTCCATTACGACAATTCATTAACAAAGAGTTTCCATGCATGAAAAGCACATGTGTGCAAATCTTGAGTCGAAGGTTATGCTAGGTAGAGTATTGGGCATGGTCCACTGCGGGTTGTAGCGAGATTGTCCATGCAACCTACCTCGTCGCTTCGCGACTTGGTAGGTAGCATGAACAATCCCGCTACAGCCCGTAGCGGACCATGCCCAATACTCTACCTAGTACATAGCTTCCGGATCCACAAATAACATAGACTTGTGTTTGGTTGTGCCTTGTGGATATTAGTGTCAAAGCATCCTGACAACAATCGCCTGGGTTTTGAACCTGAGGCGGGATTGTCTTCTGCATCTACGGGGGACCACAGTAAAGGATAAGGTGAAGTTGTAGGACTGGTGGAATATAGCTTGCAAACCAACCCATCCATGCTCTCATGGGAAAGCCTTTTGTTTTGGCTTCTCTGCCCAGTAAAACTCCAAACATAAGTCACCTACTCTGCAAATCTTAGGATCCAAATCTGAACAACAGTTTTTACTCTAACATGCCAGCTGACCTGCTGGCCAAGCCTTTATTAATACTCCAAGGTGTCACAGATGCTGGCTGTGCCTCCATCGATACTCCAAGGTGTCACAGGCCTCTATTGTTTCAGCGTCTGAGACATACATTATCATGTACTGTACAACAAATGCATCTGCCCTGGATTGTCTCGACCTCGTAACACTCACTTATTGTAACATGTGAAAAGCTCAAACCATACACTTCACAAACAACACCATCTATATCCGACATTATATGATTCGTCTAGTACCTGGAACAAACTCTAGATACCGAAGTCACGCTGCAGAAACTTAGTTCTCAGTTTCAAAACACTCCAGATCGTTCTGAAGTGTAGTATAGGCACAGTAAAGCAAGGTATACTTCGACCGTTCGAGGAGAAGATCGGTCCGTGCAAACGAACACCGAACTCCTCATTGGTCTTGTTGAGACCAGATTCACTTTTCCATAGCCAGCTTGCTGTCGAAGTCCTTTGGGTGGTGGTCGTGCTGATTCCAAATGACCTTGTATTTGAGCGATGCATCATTGGGGTTGAGAGGGAAATTGTAGTTACATCCCTCTTCGCGATCACTCTTCTCGCAATGACACCCTGAGCCAATCGAGTATTCGCACCCATTGTCCGCATCGCACCAGCCTGCGTTGTAGTCAGCAGCACGTACCACGAAATCTCTTGATACACGGCGAAGAGCAGATGGCCCATAAGCCCTGCAGCAAGCTTGGCCTACCTCGAAGTGGCAATCGTTGTTGTAATCGTGGCATCCTTGGCAGCGGCGGATACATAGGTAGTGTCCGGTTGGTTTTTTCTCTTCGGTGTACTCTGGGACCATCATCTGTGCGTTGTTGTTCGCTTGTCCAGTTGTCATCACTAGTGGACACCCGGTTGCTATCCAACCTTCATAATATGCCTGCAGATAAAACACTCCATTTCAGAAACGAAATATATTTATTCTAATTCGGTTAACACCTTGTCACGGTCAACAAGGAAGCAAGATCTGACTCTGTTTCGTGGAGGAAACGTTGGCTAAGTCCTCAGATTTCAGATAGTCGTTTTAGTTTCAAATTGCACCTAAAGAAATTTATAAAGTTTGTCACATTACCTGAAGTCCAAGAGCCCTCTTTTCATCATCACTGCCTTTGTCACACCGCTCAAGCAAGAAATCCCAAACTGGCATAAACTCGTAGCGGACAGGTTGTTCATCCGCATCATCTTCCTTGAGGAATTTCTCTATCATATCTTTGGTGACCATATCTCGCTCCAGTCTGTTTCTTGTAACTTTGGTTCCTCCTCTCACCCGTTTTGTGTCAAAGGCACCGGCGAGTTTTGAAGCCATCTCCCTTTCGTGTTCATCGTAGCGAGAGCAAGCTTCAAGGGCGCCATTGCTGCTCTTTCCCTCTGCCTTCAGACATGCTCTCGCCTCCATCTGCGATTGTTTGTAATTGTGAGACGGGTTTGCGCTACTCCAGCTTTGATAAGCAGCTCCTGTGAATGCGGTATCCACAATGTGTGAGCCCCACTTGTTCATGAAGTCTCGGTACGGCCTCCATGCATGATCCTCGTGTGCATCTTTCAGGATAGTCGGCAGCTTGCGAAAATCTTGCTTGAATTCGTCTTTTAAAGGGAAATCATTCAAGTTTGAGCCCCTTGGGACGTAGGTTTTGCTGTGAAGTCGCATGGCATGGACTACAGCAGCATTTACGTCTTTCTCCTCTCCAACCAGTCTCTTGAACTCTGATTCCACAGAAAAACAAACTTCTCTTGGAGATCCTTTGATTCCCATCTCACGTGCAATCTGCATGAGCAACCAACATTACATATGTCATACTTTGGAAAAAGAACTAAATTAATTTTGGCAATATGAGCAGATAGGACTCTGTTTGTGATGTATCTGCAGTACTATTGGCAAGAACAATTTGAGTATTAGGAGTTAGAGATCAATCTTGAATCGACATGCTAAGGATCCAATTTTTAGTTACCAAAACTTCTTTTACACTCGATGTCACGTTGCTGCACATGCAATGTGACATTGTCTCCAACACTAAGCAGACGGAGAAGTCCCATTTGACCATACATCATTATGTCATCGAAGTATGTAAAAAATATTAGTTACCTCCTTCCTCAACTGATCACTATTCTCAAACCACATGGAGTGTTGGTCAGTGTGGTCTATCTCAGACGTCTTTGCAAGATCCAGCAGATTTTCTGCATCAAAGATGAACGGGGCGGAACTGAGATCCTTCTGACTGTTCACATTTGGTAAGTAGACGATCCTTCCCAGGCTTTCAACAGCAGCCCTGGTCTTCCCGGCATCGACAGATCCTCCTCCGAGGACAGCCATAAAGCACAGCAAGCAGAGTATCCATCTGAGAACAGGGACAAACATGGGATTAGCTGTGAGCAAATTCATGTCTTTCTAATTCAGCTGCAGCATGGCGAACGCATTTTGGTCATCAATTTGGAAGGGCAAGTTTGTAAGCTGAGTAGTACACATTCTAATCATGCAAAACAACCGTTACGGTAATCATGCTAATTTTCATCAAGTTGTGTAATGTATCATATGGTTGATTAACCAAAAACAAATTGCATTAATCTTCCTACTAAACACATTCGATATACATAAATGACCATGAAACAAGGCGTGTGCTTCAAATTACCGTGTCAGTGATAGCCGATCCATGGCGACTGTGGACAAGCAGGACGAACTTCCTGAGCAGCTAGCTCTTCACAACACAAAACTGGGCTCAGACTCGCAATTGATGTGCTCCAAATGCAATGATCCAGATGATGGAAAGAGAGAGCGTCTCACTGAATTATATAGCCAGCAGAGCAGCACAAGATTTTAAATAAATTTAAAGTATAGTCTGACAGTCATGGTTTTTTAAATACAACGAACATGCATGGACGTTTCATGTGCGATCAGCTTGCCGATCAGTTCACCAGCAGAGCCGTGACACTTGCCGGAAAGCATTGGGCTGCCATTGTGGCCATTTCATGCTCCATGCTGAGCCGAGTCATTCATGTCCTGTGTGTTATGGCTCATGTATGGGTGAGAGTTTGCTCGCAAATTTAGGCTCAAAGAAGTTCAAACACGTCTGCAGGATACCTCGTAGCCCTGTACAAACAGTGCTGCAACTAGATGGTGTCCACGCAGATAGGTACTGCATTGGACTTCACATTGCCTTTCGTTGTGCCTGATGAGGCATGTGCACCCACTTTGCCACTTTCATGACCCGGGATGAGCTCTCCATGAATCTCCAAGAAATACACTCGACGTGAACCCCATGCATAGATAACATTGGTTTTTGGATCCGATGTGCGATGAAGTTGCTCCCACTAAGAAAATACAATAAACTATTAAGGTAATAGATACTTTGTTACATCGGGACTAGAAATTTGCTTTTGAAGTAGCATCAATCCAATGAAAATTTCATATATAACTAAAACATAATTATTGAGTATCCATATCTACCAATTAAGAATAATTTTCTTTCTTTTTCTACTTTTGTCCATTAGGCTAACTTAAAATACTACCCATATTCTAGGTGGAAGGTAGAATTTTCACTGAATGCCATAAAATAGTTCTGGAATTGCTGGGACTCCTTACCTTACTTTTGACATTGTCAAAAGCATCCTATTAGAGAGTTGTATAATATAAATTGAGGCTACTGGCTTGGTATTTGTGCAATCCATGCAAACTTTTTAAGCCCGGAGTAGATACCAGAAACGACACTTCGTTTATCGGGTTTTGCCATAAGCTGTCCGTATTGGCTTAGCCGAGAGTCTGACACACTTATCCAAACAACTTGTGGGCTGAAAGATGAACTCCTACTGTTCAGGGAATTTTTAACATTTGTTGAGATGGCCTTGTAGATTATTGTGCTTTTAAGGTAGCGGCACCCACTCCCGTGAGTGTGCCCACTGCCGTGCACTACATCGGCACCTCAATCTGGTTCACTTTGAGTGGGCACACCAATCCGGTAGCGTGTAATGTGTGTCCTGTGCTCACGGAGTGGCACCACTTTGACGCGGTCAGGAGTGCCTCACCACTTTCCTGTTTGAGCGACCAGATTGTACTCAAATCCTTTTATATTCATGGTTTTTTTCTCACGATCCTATGTGTTCTGTATTCGCCTTCTTTCCTATTTGGTTGCAAATTGTTTCCTTATTCTACAGCTGTGCAATCTATCTTATACCCACGGCAGTGGGTGCCGCTACCTTAGAGCATCCGCACCCGTATGCAGAATATTGGGCCGCGATGCTCTATTACGGGCCCGGGCGGCGGGCTCTTTTAACCCCCACCAAGACTTGCAGAACTGGCAACTCATGAGTGGGCTCCTTAACTCCTAAAGTAAAAAGGCCTCAAAACTGCCAAAAACCCTCAAAATTAGACTCTTTCAATGCAACGTGTAAGTTTTCAAGTTTTGATGTATTTTGGAGGAAATAACCGTAGGATTTAGTACATTACTTGTACATGTATATGTACTTCAAATATTAGATTCAAACTCCTTACCGTTTGTGAGATCGAAATGTTGTAAGTTGAAAGAAAAGTTTTTTTCCCTTCTTCCAAATTGGGTTTCAAGTGTTTTGTGTGCCAAAAAAAATTAATTTCAAAAGCAAATTAGATGTGAGGCTCTTTAGATTCTTGTTCCTAGATGAGTTAGGAATATGTCCATGGAATTGTTTCCCGCATACGACCTACAAAACCTAAAGAAATGCTTGACTTTTCACATGGAGGTATGCTAAAATTCAAATGCAAAGGTCGGTCTATGATAATAAAATAAGGCATACGGAGAAATATTGGATTGAAAATCCGAGCAGTGAGGTCGTGCCTTCAAATTGTATTTACATGTAGAAAAAATAAAACTTGAAAAAAGTAAAATCTCAATTTTTGGTAAATTTTTGAAGTTTCTATGATCAAATTAATTTTGGGCAGATTTTGAGCATATCTCACCCTCCATGGAAAAACCAACCTGGTTAAAAATAGAAATTTGGGACCCTATCATCAAAATTGTAGTCTACTCGTAAAACTAAATTTCTGAATGATTTAGCAAAAAAATACAAAATTCTATTTTTAACTAATTTGGTTTTTCCATGGAGGGTGAGATATACTACAATTTTGGGCAGATTTTAGCATGCCCGAATTGTGTTTTTTAAATTTTACTGCGGATATCTCTTAATGTATGAGGAATTTTGAAGCATGAATGATTTTTCTAAAAAGATATAAAAATTTTCCATATTGTGCCAAAATTAGAGCTATATCCGGTAAGATTTGACTCATAGGAAGTCTAACCGGACTCTAGTCATACCAAAACAGCTGAGTTGATGCTGTAGGGGTTAAAAGACCAGCCATGCTTGCCAGTTTGATGTACTTGCATTGGTTATAGCGCGCCCTTTAGCGTGCCCATTTTACACTGATTATGACAAAGATTTGCTTCTATTTTTGGGCCGCGTTGTTGTTCCTCTGCCCCTCGGCCCACCTCACCAGCTCGAGTACCTTAGACCCCACTGAATATGATGTAGCAACTACAGCCGTGGCAGCGCCAGCCCGTGCTAGAGCGAGCCCGTGCTAGAGCCTTCCACTTGAGCTTTGGCAAGTCTAAACTGGCGAGGCAGGGTGCGGATGCTCTTACAACCATACAAGGTGCAGTTGCATGGCACACTGATAAGGTCCTTCCAAATCCATTTGCCTTCCATTTCCATGTCCCAAAAAGTGGCATTTTTAGGAGATATATGAATATTTTATAGCTGTCATAGTTGAGGAATTCTGAAAAAAGAGACTTAGGTCTATACATGATAAATAAAGAAAATAGTAATTCACATTCACTCATCATAAATAACATTAATTGTGAAATTCTACAAATAAACATAGGATGATAACTGCATAGCTACAAACTAATTAACATAATCTTGTATAAACATGTAACAAATAACAAATTGAAAAAATTGTTTTTTCAATTTGTTTTCAATAGTTTATTTATATCCTCTTCAACTCATCTAATGCAAATCACTTAATACAATTGTAGACTTTAAATAGAGTAATACACTTCTCAAGTGGCTATTCCAATTAATCATTTGAAATGCATTGTTTAATAGTTATTCAATATAAAAATTAAGACTCAAATATACAATAATAACATAGTTCAATTTTCCAAGTACTAATTCTTGCAATTTTTACTATGCATTAGGAGAAAAATGGGGTCCCAAAGGAACTCTGTAAGACAGCTTGTGGTAAGTGAACCGCTACCCAAACATTCCTCCCTATGAAAGTCCATTACTGCATGTCGTTGCCCGCTGATAGCGTTAGAAGCGACGATTCTAGGAGTATTGGTAGCAATGGTAGCGTCGATTCGTTGGATTCCTTGCTAGACCCATGGAACTGCAGTGTTGTATCAGCCAGATGGCAGCATTGGTGCCACCATCAAAGTGTACCTTTTGGGCTCAATTTTTTTTAGTTGTGTGGATGTCAAAGGCTCCTTTGAGAGTACTCATTTCTCCTAATGTTACTATCAAGAATCTACTTATTGATGGTTTTCTGCCAAACTTAAATAACTTGTACTTCTTGTTCACACCCTCAAGCAATGTCAATTTGACTTAAGTCTCACCATGGATTTAAATGACCATCCACCACATACAATGCACATCTAGTCAATTAGACCTCAAGCATACACATCATATTCAATAAACCACCAAATATAAAAATTAATAACTATTTCAATTAAAAATAGTAATTCAATTCTTATCCTCTCCACAGTACTCCAATTAAAGATTGGTTTAAACTTAGGCCAAACTTCAAGAGGAGAAGCATTTAGACTAATGAAAATGCAGAAATGATCAAAGTTTCTCCTCTCGGTCTTTACGTTAAAGATCAAAGTCAAGGCTAATTTTTCACAAAGATTTAGCCCGTCTACATCCATAAACCTCAAATTGAGATGCAAAAAAATTGCAACCCGTCCCAAAACCGGTAATTTCAGAATCAACTCGTTTCAAAGCCAGTAATTTCAAAACCAACCCGTCTATAGAAAGGTTAAGAAAAAAACAACCCGTCCTAAAACCGGTTGGAAATTAAAACACCCGTCCCGTAAAATATATAAATAAACCTTTAACAATGTTTGTAATTTATTTTTTTAAACCAAAATCAAAAAAACATAGACATACTCACCCGGCCTAGCTGCGAAGCCATAATAAATGAAGGATAAGAGAATTCATCCACTTGTTTGAAGGTAAGTAGCAATTAAAAAAACAAAATTGAACATGTTCATAAAAACTACTCCCTCCCTCTCACTAAAAGACCATTGTTTGCTCAAAAAATCTGTTTCGAAATAAGATTGTTGTTTCTAAATTTGGCCAACTTACTTCTAAATTTAGAAAACTCGTTTCTAAATCTGGCCACTTATTTCAAAATTTAGTCAAATTGTTTCTAAATTTGAAATTGCCCTTAAATCTGATATTATTAGCAAATCAAGGTCTTTTAGTGAGACGGAAGGAGTAATTTTTATTCAATTGCTAAGTTAGCCTTCAATTATAATCTTTAACATAGTGTTAAAAAGGTTTTAAATTTTGTCGTTGATCAACCAATGTGTGCATGTGAATTGAATACTTGAAGATTGATACAGTAAGCTACTAGCCTTTTAGCAGCTTAGGCGTTGTTTCGCCTAATAATTAATTAGAGTGCAAAAACGATTAGGCATTTCAAAAAATGCCATCTCAAAGTTGGGCAGTTTTGAATTTAGGATTGTTTTTATAAGAGATGGTGGCTACTTTTACCTTTGACTTTATCCTAATCGCATGCAATAGTAACCTTAAGAACTCAATGTGTTGTTTTGTGTCAATGGGTTTTTGTATGTAGGCCAAAGATTTTTGTGAATTATATCATTTGTGAAAGAAATATTGTAGGAAGATAAAGTGGATTTTGCATTGCGGATTAAGTCAAACGTAGCTTGAATTCATATAATTTTGGACAATACCGCAATTTAATTAATTTTTTTGGCAAACAAAGTCAAGATATTCCAAAAAATTGGAGGAAGATTTTTAATTAATAATTCTCTATCTAAGCTACTGATAGTCTACGATGTTTTGAATAGGTATTAGTGGATTCATTTCATTATGCTTATATGCACATGTCATATATGACAAAATATAATTGATATTTGAACCATTTTCTTTTTGAAAGAAATTAACAAAAAAAATTATCTTTGGAACCCGTTCAAAATGAATTCAACATGTCCAAAAACTAGTTCATTTTCTAAAAACCTATACACTAGAAAAGTTTTTTTTTCATAAACATGTCTCTAGACATGTTAGGGGCCTTGTGAAAAATCACCACTTGCCGAAGTCCAAAGGACATCGCCTCGAAAAAAGCATAGGTGGAAGCACTTTTGGGAAATTATGGCGCAAAGATTCAACCTTGTAAGCAAAGTTTGGGTCAAGCAAATTGCTCGACGCAGACTTTCGTCAAGAAGCCCAAAAAAATTTCCATTAAATTATGCACAAGAAGACAAGGCTCTTGGGCTATTATGAGCCGGTCATGCTCCACAAGCCTTGTCATGCTTCATTAATAAACCTTTTGACAATCATTGGCATTACACCAACGCTACTAAACAAATAAGCTGAATTTCAATCACTCACAACTTTGTCATAACTATGTGTATTTTTTCTAAAATGTCTCCACAATAGAGTTTAAACCTTTCTTATTTTTTCTAGTTTTTTTGTTTTTTTTTTCTGTAAATTTTCTGTAAATTTTCATATATTTGGATCATAGGTCTTGGCCTTTGGACTTCACCTTTGGGCCTTTACACATGACCGGCCAAAGGCATCAATTGGATTATTTTAATATTCTTTTTTAGTCCAAAGGTTTCTCCTCTTCACATAGTTTGGGCCAGGAAAGTGACGCTTCTCCTCTTGACTTTGGTCCACTCTGAACCGACCTAAGAAGGCTACAACAACTTGAAGTTTTAATTGAATCAAAGAAGCCATTAAGGAACTTCACTTCATGAAGTAACTCACACTTAAACTATTTAAGTATAGTCTTCAAGTCTAATAGATACATTTCTCTAAAAAAAATACTACCTTTTAAAGACTATATAGCCTTTAAATTCTTATTTTCACAGTTTTAGGTCCAATTTTCATTTAAGTGTTTGTTTTTTACGCAAATATTATTCTGACTGGATTTTGAAGTCTTCTTCTAGCTTACTTTGAGAAGAATAAACTAAATCAAAACTTAGCTTAGATGAAATTATAAGCATAAAAACTATAATTCCATGTGTAAGCCTCTAAAGATGTTTTTGGCTACAAAAAGTTATTTATACCAAAAATCATTGGATTGGAGCTTAAAGAAAAGAAGATTTTTTATTGATAAATAGCTTTGGTATCCAACTTTTGAATTAACATTAGAGAAGTTAGTTTGGAGCCCATTTTTTTTATAGATGAAAAATTTAGGTAGAATTCAATACAAGATAATAGCGCATATTTTCCTTAAACTCTAACCCATTAAAAATAAGAAACTTAGGAAGTTTGGACTATAATGTTTTTAGTATTATCATTTTACTTATTTTCATTATAAATGGTAATTTTATAATATCTCTTGGTGAAACATAGTCAAAAAGATTTGGGGGTTAACTTGTGAACGAATCACTGGTTTCAACACCCACTAGATGGGTATCTTATTGGTACTCCAAAAAAGAAACTTTTTGGAGGATAATCCTGAAAATTTTACTAGAGCAATTCATACCAAACAACTAGGAAATTTTTGTTTCACAAGGTAGCAAGGCACATTCCCGCTGGACTCCAATTCTCGCTCCCTACTGTTTTAAGGCTGGGTGTCAAGAAACCAACTGGCTTGGTTTTAGAAAGTGTCCAAGAATGTTCTAATTACGACCATGCTTGAAAAAATAAAAATCTTCTTATTGGTCAAGAAGCGCTCTATTTTCATAATCCAACTGCTCATGAAAACCAAGACTCTATGAGCAGTAAGCTGCTATTCTAAACTTACAAACTTAAAAATTTATAGAAAAGCTCAAAAAATGTTTTTTGGGGGATGCCTTTGCAATAGCTTTGCGGAGCATCCAAAAATTATAAACATTTTCTTTCACAAGTCTAAGTATGCAAACCTGAAATCTGGAGGGGAATGAGGTCTGCTACCTAACCAGAGATTTTACAGAGATTGATGTTGTCGTCCCTCAAATTACCACAATAATGGATTCTCCACCAAGTCATCCACTGATGACTTTGCAAATTGATGGCATACTGTAAATTCTCCAGACATATCATGCACCAAGCATCAGTTGTGTACAAGAGAATACATTCATATTTCACTGTGCCCAAGCTAAGCTTAGTAATCTTCCTCACCAACTTAACATACACATTCATGTTTCACTGTGTCTAAGTCTTCCTCACCAACTCCTATAGACATGGCCTCACCCAATTCCCATCGCAGTGTTTCTAGAAGCAGCTCATGAGATATGAATTATGAGATATGAGTCCCATCCTGATGATCAGCATGTCGACATCTTGTCGTCATTTTGGCCTCATTCCCACCACCCCACAGATTCTCAAACTCTCAAAACTTATGTTCAATGCCAGTGAGTTGGATGATCAACCAGAGTTCTTGGTTGATTTCTGCAGGAAAGCTCCAAGAGCTACTTTACAGGAACTTCTGCACTCTTGTGTGGATATTAAGGCATGGCATCCAGCTTACAAGCGAAATGGCGCGAGGTTTCGATCTTTCCTTTCGTGTCTGCGTTGTGAAATTTGGGTTTGAATGCAAATAGGTGATGTACTCTTTTTATGCATCTAATCCTGCGATGGGATTTCGAAGCTGGGATGTGGATTTGCATGCAAATTGTTTTGAAAATAATTAGGGTTTGGATTTTTTTTGAATATGTTTGAGGGTTTGTGGTGGGAGTGGGTGCTCTTCTTTCTTTATGTCTTGCTTTGATTAAGGCCAAGAGAGAGATACTCCGGTTATGAGATGATCAGTGTGAATCAAGTGTCTGTTGGGAGTAGTGATACTAGAGTTTATATCATGTGCTACCCTGAAAGCTTTCTCTCGAAGTTGGATATGTAACTGCTTTCAGAGAATCATGGGGCAGTATGATGGTTAGCCGTGGTGTGGCTTTCATTTTGCGAAATCAACCCATGTTGGGTTGGAAGTGTAGGACAGAGGAATGAGTCTGATCTGCTGATAACCGTCGAAGAGGCTTGCCTTCTGTGACTATCGTTCTAGAATAGGACTTGAAATTTGGTGGAGAACAGAGGTTTGGAGATGGATATTTTCTGTTTGGTCTTGTTATTTCAGCAGGATTTTCTCTATCTCATTGTTTGGAGGAGGAAAGGAAAGTTGGTGATTGATTTGAGGAACGTGGGGGATTTGGCAGGTGACACAGCCTTCTGGTGCACCAGTAGCTCGAAGCTCACATGCGGTGGCCATCGTGGGGAAGAAAGCATATGTCTTTGGCGGGGAGTTTGAGCCGAGGGTGCCATTGGACAATGACATCCATGTCTTCGACTTGGATACTCACGAATGGTCTGTCATGGAGGCTACAGGAGAAAAGCCTTCCCCGCGTGTGGGTGTGGCTATGGTCGCCGTGGACACCATAGTTTACGTTTTCGCAGGAAGAGACAAGGAACACAAGGAGCTGAACGAATTCTACGCTTTCGACACCGTGACTGGAATTTGGAAGCTCTTGTCGTCTGGCTCGAAAAGCCCACCTCACAGGTCAGTGCAAGTATTTGAATCCACTTTGATTCCAGTAATTAGTCATGTCGTGTTCAAACAATTTACATTCACATAACCCCAAATCCTACAGCACATCTGATGGGATGTCATTCTCCAGGAGCTACCATGCCATTGCAGCACACGAGGGCAGGAAACAGGTCTTCACATTCGGAGGCTGTGGTGAAAATGGTCGCTTAAACGACCTCTGGAGCTTCGACATCGCCAGCAGCCAATGGACCAAACTGCCATCTCCTCCTCCAGACAGCACCCTGATCCCACGAGGTGGACCAGGATTAGTCACTCTCCACAACCACGTCTGGGTGATCTTCGGTTTCTGCGGTCACGAACTCTCAGACATTCACCGCTTCGATCTAGACCAACAGACCTGGGAGGATGTGCACTGCAGTGGAGACACCCCCACAGGTCGGAGTGTCTTCGGCACTGCCACCATCGGCAACAAAATTCTCCTGTTCGGAGGTGAAGTTGATCCCAGTGATCAAGGCCACATGGGAGCTGGGGCATTCTCTAATGAGCTGCTCGTGTTGGACACTGATTCCCAAACCTGGAGCCGTGCAACACCGACAGGAGCAGATCCTGGAGCAAGGGGCTGGTATGCTGCTGCATCCTTCGGCAACAACATGCTTGTGTATGGTGGCAACTCTGACTCTAATGATCGCCTTGACGACATCTTCATCTTATCAGTTGAAGAATAAACCATGGAAGCTGAAGAAGTCCATGTCCTGCTCGAAATTTTTCTAATGGAATTTCAGGTGTGAGATGGTTCAGAAGTGATGATGTACATTCAGTAGTAAAATCAGATGATGATTGCATTTCACTTGCTTACTTCATTCTCAGTGCCGTACGAAAATAAACACCCCATGCTAGTTGATTACATGAAGTCGTTAAAAAATGATGGTACTAGGACTTCAGTCAAAGGATGACAGGCAATAGGAGGAAATATTCTGTCCGCTTCGAGGCAGAATATGTATGTACTCTTTTGTTTCAGGGCTTTTCTCCTACATCTTCCATCTTTCATGGCCGCGTAGCGCAGTGGATTAGCGCGTCAGACTTCGGATCTGAAGGTCGGGGGTTCGAATCCCTTCGTGGTCGCTTTTGAAGAGTGATGGGATTTTTGGATGGTTTACTTTGCAAAGTATAACGTTTGCAAAAGTTTTTTCTTTGCGAGGAAGGGGTTGAAGATATGGCTAAAGGCGAGTTTTAACGTCGGTTCAGTTGCGCTAGATCAGGGACATTGTCTTGTTCCAAATCCCGAGGAACGGTTCAGTGCTGTAGAATATGGAAGGGAAACACAGACACAGTGGTTCAGAGACTCATCCTGAAACAATCATAAGATCATTTCAATATTTTCTACACATGTGATGTCTTCCTTAGTTTGTATTCAATAAGCAATCCTGATTTTTAACGTTTTACCTCGATCATTTTCAGACTTAATTCGTGAATCAAATGTGGCTTTACTTGTTTTCATTTCTACAGATTTGTTCATCTGTGTTGTAGTTTTGTAAATAAGTAGTATAGATTATCTAGTAACATTCACTGAAGTTGCTGAAGAAGGCTTCTGCTGCTTCAAAATGCTGCTACTGTCGTGTTCTAACCAATGATTGAGTGGCCTTCCTGAGGACAAGCCCAAAATATCATGGACAAAACCACAGGCGGAACGTAGATGGGTATGAATCTATAATGATGAGAGCGCCACCTCCATGAGCTCAAAGACATAGCATTGAATTTGACTTAAAATTCTCCAATCTCCCCCATACTCTACAAACCATCAAATAAAATCGACAAGCCGCATACGGTATCCAATACTGTAGCAAGCATGCACTTCCATGGAGATTTTGCAAGAATCCAAGTATATCACCTGTTGTTGCATCTCAAGGAGCTGACGTTCCAAAGTCCTCCTTTGGAATATATGACAAACATAAAATGTGATGAAAATCTTAATTAGGCTAGTACCCAATTAACTCAGACACAACGGTACTTGGATCTCCATAGCCGTGACCAACACAAATACCGAGCATCTCATTTGGATGCTTGCTTCCCGAGAGACCCTTTGAGTCTGTCGAGATCAGTTCTAAGCTTACAACGTGGATAACTTCCTTCTAAGATGTATTCTCTCAGTAGCTTACGTCTGTTTGTTGTGGATTCTACTAGAGCAGCGATTTGGGTTGGAAATTAATCGTTAATAGATGTCAGTTATCACAGTTGGTTTTGCTTATTCGTCTATTTATGATACAGATGCAAAATAATATCTGGCTCTTCAACCTTTCAGGGGTTGAAGAATCAAGGAGTTCATACTTTTTGCCTTGAAGAGTATGCAATTGTCTTTGAGGTCAACTGAGAACAAGAAATTGTACCTAAATTAAATCTTTGTGATCTGCACGTCAAGCGTATATGCATATACAATCTCACCATATCATTTACTAACACCTTACATGTCATGTCTAGAATACTACTGCTCGAAGATATTCCTGTGAATGCCTCCGCATTTGTACATAATATGAACTCTCTTGTGAATGGTAATCTTGAACGACAGTACATGAATCACATCTGCAATTGCTAAAGGTGCTTTCTGTAGAACTCTGCTCCTTCAACATGCTTTGACAGACTTGGCTCTGTAGCTTATGAATGCTTTCAGAAAATCACTTCCTACATTTTGTCGCAACACTTTGAACTTGTAGCTCCTAGCTGTAACGAAGTTCCATCATATGAGCATTCAATCGTCTTCATACGCCTACCTGCAGAGCCCCAGCAAACTAAGGTATGCTCGCTTTTTCCAAAAGAATTGACAATTAAATGAATTTGTGTTGTCTCTATTTACTAAATTTTGATCTAAGTTGTGTGACCCGCTAGTAATCTCTCTCAAGAATCCAATTTTTCAAATTTCACTTCAATTGCAATACTTTACAGTTCAAACGAAATCCTAATTCTTAAATTCCACATCAAAAAAATAACCGACAAAACCTAGGAAAACTAGCAAATGAACCATACAGCTACCTCAAACCTAATCTATTAATTCAATAGCATTAAATCCTAACATTCCTATCAACCAAGAGACAGTCATAACTTTAAATTCAAACAGCAATCTCGACAAAGCAACTACTGCTCAACCAAGTGAAGTAAAACTCAAACTCCTCGACTCCTACAGAAAATTGAAGCAATCTAGTACAAAGGATCAAATGCAACCAACATGGGCCCAATTCGTGTTTTATTTTCTTCCTCGCCAGGAAATAAACAACGCCATATTCGTTAAATTGGCTAATCTTGATTATATTGGCCACTCAAATAGTGTGACTCAAATTTAGTATCTCTCTTTATTTGAATATTAGATTGGCCAGTTTGATGAATATGGCGATAAATGCCCTTCCATCCCAAGAAACAAGATGACTGTAATTACTCTGGACTACAAACTGAAACTAAAACATGATGCATTGAAAGCATTTACTCCAAATTTGCACAGTTTTCTAATCAAACATCTGAAGAATGCTTACATTGGCTACCTTTCAGGTGCTCGTAGTGACATGTACTTCTCTTTGAGGCAAAATTCAGGAAGAATTTCATCGCAAGGGGCAGCCCTTGCTTACACATGAGAAAAATCTATGTCACAAGATCAAGAGCTTGCCTTGACCAAAACTCAGCAAAAAGCAGTTTTAGTCTCTCCTTGGAATTTCTACCTGAAAGTGTTTATGACCATTTGCATATGAGCATTTTCAAGGAGACGGTAGGTCATTGTCCAAATTCCTCGGTTATGGCTCGGTCTGGTCCAAATTTCTGGTCCTCCCCGTTTTGGACTCCCAGGAGCTTTTTTTGGGTTATTTTTTGTCAAATTTGGAACCTATGGCCTTATGTTACATTATGCAGATCTTCTTGAGATGAGAAAAGGCCCTACTCATATATAATAATAGGGGCAGGGATTTGCCCTACCCTAGCATCCCAGCCACTCTCGATGGCGGATTTTGACACCTCCAACATACTCCTCTTACATAATCTGTTTTGAATCAATATATTCTGGACTTCTCTATGGAAAACATAGTAATATCACAGCTCTTTCAAGGCAAAGTAGCAAATGCAATGGACCTCGCTGGAGTCTGATTTCTAAATTCCTCTTAGTACAGGTACCCTTCATTTGCAGTGTACTGTGTGATGTTTATAATCTGTAGTTTAATTGAAACAAAAGCATGAATTTGTTTCCAAAAACAAAATACCGGTACTCTAGAATAAGTGTCCGGGTGATAACTTCGGACCATTCAGCAGCTGACAACATATAACATTTGAAAAGTACAAAAAATAATTGAAGAGAATATTGCCTTCCATCTACGGATCTCTGCCTGAAAATCACTGCGGAGTATCATATTCGAGGGACTCAACATCCAGAATTAAACAATAGGGTATATAGTAATATTATTTTTTAACTGTAGCATTCACTTTTAATGACAGAAGGTTGGCTGTGGCCCCAGCATACCAGATGATTGGCAACAAATTCTGACATAAGAAGGAATAAGGCCTCGTTAAAGAAATCTTGTGCTGCACAGTCATAGAATTTACACATGACAAAGGTTTTTTTTTGGGGGGAGAAAATTAAGAAAATTCATTGCAAAAATAGATTATGACAAAGGTTTAACATGGTTACTTTAAATAAGAAAATTCCCCCTTCCAGCCCCTCAGGAGCTGCCCATTCAAAGAAAGGCTCTATCATTGATGTGAACTAAAATATGGTAGTTCAAGCCTTCAAGCCTCAAGATTATCAGAGCATGACGAGCTTCAAGGTGGTTGGAGTATCACCAGCTTTTAAGGTAGCAGCATCAGAAACCATCGCAGCTTTCCAAGCCTTTTTGCTGGTTGAATGACACAGTTGGTGTGGAAAAATACACAAATGTTGGGTAATCATAGAAAATATGGTTTTTAGAAATTTATTTTTTTGTGAATTTTACCAGTCTAAAATCAAAAGTTCTAACAAATGGTGATAGGAGGACGCTAGATTTATTTCTAAGTGAACCAAAAACCAAGAAAGAGTCTTGTTGATTAAAGCTACTTACATGCATCCACTTATTGCTATATGCTATATGTTACTTCCATTTATTAGTGCACCTACGTTGACCAATTGGTCCTTTTGGGTTATTGGTACTCTTATCTAATGCACCATAGCCATATCATTAGCTAAGTCGCTATACTAGATACCCTCCAAGAAAATTTTGTCTTTTCTTTTTGGGAAATAGAAGGTTCATTCTTCAAAAACAAACTTGATTTTGAAACAATTGAATATATTCAAAATAAGTAGATCACTAAATTACATGTCATTAACATGGGTTCCACTCACCTCAACAATGGCCCTCGTTGACACACCAAACAAACTCAAACCTCTTCTCTAATTGTGCCATGTATATGTCCATTGATGAAGGCCAAATTCTTCAAAATGGTTTTCCAATTAATAGACTTGTATGGATTGGATCCCTTGAGTAAGAGCATTTGCACCCGTTGTCCTTAATGGCAACATGCTGCTATGACCATTACAAAGGCTCAGCTTTTAGGATTGGGTGAGCCCCGCCAAGCTCTTAGCAGGCCCGGATGGGCTCCTTCCAATGGAACATGCAGCGCAGGGAAGAGGGCCCTCCCTAACGTACCCTCCCCTCCCCCTCCACAACAACACCCTCCCCTTTCCCCTCCTTCGTCTCACCTTCTCTCCTACACTCTTCCCCTCCATCCATTCTTTGAGAGGTTGAAAATTTGTATAAGTGCAATAAAAATCAATTTTTAACGTTTAGAATGAGTTACTCCAAATTGCTTTTTAAGGAATATATTTGGAGTGATTAGTATCAATTTTAGTGTTGGTGGGACCTCAATGGCCACTTTGCCCAAGCCCATTCCGCCAAATTTGGCATTGACGCTTCCGTTGAAGTGAACAATGGAAATTACCTTACGCTTTAAAATGAGACAGTGTGGGGTGCACAAGGTGCTAGATAATTGTCTTGCATATGTTTTTCCAAGCCTAGTGCTTATACACCCTCTAAACCCTCTAGGGGTGTACATTCCTCATAGAGTAATAGAACATAGCTTCCTACAATGATCGAAATGTGTTTTATGTCCTTCCAAGCAACATTATGTCGTTCCTAAATTTTAAGTACAAAAAGTAGACTACTGGCAAACGTTTAGTCACTACCTGCCACGGTATGTCCAAATTAGCAGTTACGCTCTACATATCAAGGCCGTCTTTAGAGTGAGGCTCACATATCAAATTTTACGCATACAAATGCAATGACTTACATTGTTTAAAGAGCAACATGTAGAAGACCAAAGCTAATGTCTACCGGTATTGCTACCTCTGGTTGAAAAGTAGTATTTGTCCTTGATTAAGTGCAAATTTTGGGGTCTCTTTATTTCCCCCATCCAAGCGTGGCTCTGTTGCTAGGCTCGCTAGGGGCCAATTTTCTGCTCCACCCCGTTTTGGGCCCTTCAGATCTTTTTTTGATTTTTTTTTTAAAAAAAATGTGGCCGTAGGCCACGGATTACATTAGGGAGGCCCCTTGAGATGAGGAGGGCCCCACTCAAGGCAAATAATAGGGGCAGATATTTGCCCCCTCTCGAACCTGGCCTCTGAGCGGGGTTAGACAGATCCCAAATTTTGCCACTCAATTTCATGAAACATAATTGATCATAATGACCATATGTAAAAGATGCAATTATTACAATGTTTACTTCTTCTTTCAGGCTGTCGAACTTTGCTTCAATGCAAAAGAAGTTGTGTAGTTCTTGGTTAGTTGTCTATCCACTAATCACACACCTATGGTATTGGCTTGGAACAGCCTCCAAGTACCCGAGTGGACAAGAATTTGTATCCATACTTCCTCTTGAGACATGGGATCCTTCCCTTATCATCTGCATGTGGCATGCGTGATTGTGAGGATCTACAAATCACACAACGGACCAAATTGCACTCAATGAAATATGATTTGAATGTTAATGAATATCTTCCACAAAATGCATTTTGTTCCTCCAATCAAATAATCACTTCTGGGGAGGTTTACACCATGGACCAAGAGCCGGTTCCATGGAGGTATACAATCTGTGATTGGCTCCTTGAACTTGTCCTAGGACAACTTGGGTATACACCATGAGGGAAAAAGCAAAGTGACCAAAGGAATTAAGGTCCTCAAAAGCCTTAGTAGATAATGTTAAAGGGTCCCCAGATTTTGTGGTGAGAAAGGAAAAAATGATTATCTTATTGCAAAAATAAAGATACAATAGGTAATAAATGTTCTTTTAATATTTTAAACAATTTTTTTTTATGGGGCCAATGTTCTAGTATTGACATTAATAGGCAATTATTAAAAATTGAACACATTCACTTTTTAGTACATAGTCATTTCTCCATGTCCAAGTTTGGTTTACACTAAGTGAGAGGTCCAAGGGCTTTAAAAATTACATTTTTCTAAAATGTGACCATGGAAGTGTGACCACAAAGTTTGATCATGGAATTACTCCATTTTCCTTCGTCACATCTCTTAATCCATGGTGTAAACTGCCTCTAAATTGATTAAGCTTAAACTTAATTGCCTATGTTGCGTACAAGTTGGTCAAAACCAGTCAACTAAGCCCAGTGCAACCCCAATTGTTCACCCTTAGAGCACTAGTAGTGGCTAACTGTACAGCTCCCTGCAAACCATAACTTATCTTTTCACTGAACTAAAATTAGATAATAAAATTACTATCATTAGAAGCGCATTGGAATAAACTTGAGTTATTTCTCAAGAAAAAAAATTGTAAAAATTGGACCTAGGTGAAATATCCCATTGAAAACACCACATTTTCAAAATTTAGAGGGAGCACACTAAAGTTTGCTTAAAAATGGTAAGATCCTCGCACACTCTCTCTAAATTTCAGAAATATAGAGGGAGTGTGGGAGGATTTTTCCATTTTTAAGCAAAATTTGGTGTACTCCCTCTAAGTTTTGAAAATATGATGTTTTCAATGGGACATTTCTCCTAATCCCAATTTCACAATTTTTTTTTCTAGAAGTGTAATTTTCGGAATATTAATTGCGCTTCTAATGATGGTAATTTTATCCTTTAATTTTAGGTCAGTCAAAAGATATGTTTTGGTTTAGAGTGAGCCTTACAGTGACCCACTGGCGATGCCCTTAGCCAAGTGACTGTCATTCATGTATTGGTTGATACAAACAATCCTAATGTGATGTAATCATTTAGTGTTTTGACTACACAGTGGTGTTTCATGTAAATTTTCATGCAGGACTTCTCACAATAGTAGCAGGGGCAGTCAACTTTGGAGACTCCTAGCTCAGTGATCCTAAACTCATCACATAGGCTAGCTGAGTAGAAAATTGTGAAAGCCCATACAATGTTTGCTTAAAAAATAAATAAAATAAAATAAATAAAATTTAAAAAAAAAAAAAAAAAAAAAAAAAAAAAACCCATACAATGAAACCGCCGTAATTTTTGGCATAGCTAGGATGGTTAATGCAACATCACCAATTGCAATCTGCCATCTATGTAAGTACCCTTCTGCACCGCAGAATCTCACAGCATCTTCTCTATGACAAACCAATTGACTTCCTCTGCACTTCAAGCAGAAAACAAAGTTTCCAAGGATTGCAGCTCTTTCCAGACTTTCTTCCAGAATATCAGTGAGGCTGCATTCTTAGACTTTTGGGAAATGGTTCTCATCCTTTATTTTACTGAAATTAAACAAAATCACTACTTCATGGTGATGGGTTTTCAACTTGTTATTACAATTAGATATTTAATTTTAATTTTAAAAAAACTAAGATTGGAATAGAGTTGGACTTGGTAAACTTCATTTTACAGGTTAAGGACAATTTCAAAAATCCAAGTTGAATAGTGTTAGGAATATCAAAATCTCAAAATACAAAATAGCATTAAAGAAGTGGCATTAGAGCCACCTAAAACCATCCATTGTTATTGTCTTGTATTGGACTCAAATCTTCAATAATAGAATTTCAGGGTAAAGGTGAGACTAAGAAAATCCTGTTCATCTCTTTAAAAATAATTGTTTTATTAGAATTTTGATTTTTTTAGTTGATTTGGTATATCATATTAAACAAGATTTCAGATTTAAAATTTAAAAGAAATGAAATTCTGGGGAAAATAAACAATGACTGTTATAAAAAATCCAAGTATTGATATTGATAAAATATATATATAAAAGCCAATTATTTCCCAAAAGCAAACTTACACCAAAAAAGAAACAAGTGGGAATACAAGAAATTAAACATATTTTTTTCATGTTTGAAGAGCTTTGGTTTCACTTACTTGGATCTAAATAAATTAAAGATGGACAAAGGTAGCAATTTTTATCTTTGAGTATATTGGTATTCCAAAATATCATGCCCAAATACTCTAAGCTAAAAGTCAAAAAATTGGTGAAACCGAAGAAACCCAATCAGAAAATAATCAGAACTTAGAAGACAACCTCCTATTTGACCTCCAATTGACTTCCTCACCTAAAAATCTCCAAATCTCAAATCCCATGTGAACTCAATCACCACCTAATCCATTGAATCATACCCCTCACCACCCCCTTGCAATAAACCTCGCCCTCGTCTTAATGACGAGGCGGGCCCTCCCCCTCCTCCTCCCCTTTCTCCTTTCCTCCCTGATCTATTTTTAGAAGCCCTGCGGCCCTTTTTTAGTAATTTTTTTATTTTTAATCAAACCGGGGACCCCGAATTAGTCTGGGGGGACCCACTAGATTAATTTTAGTTAGTTTATATATTTTTTTAAAAAAATTAAAATTTTAATTTTTTTTTTCATCAACATGCAAAATACAGGGGGCTTTTTGCCCCCTCCAATGACAGCCTTGGTTGGGGGGCCCTCGTCATTAAGACGAGGGCGAGGTTTATCGCAAGGGCTCACCACCCTTCATTTCCACCCCCTCATTTCCACCCCCTCATAGTAACCCAATAAACCACTAGTACCCTACGTCGATAGCAAGTTCGTTCATAAATTGTTCTAAAATTAAAAATAGTGATTTAAAAATGAAAAAACAAAAACACGAAAATATTCTATGTGTTTTTTTCTATCATAAAGTCATCTAAATTTATTTTTAATAAATATTTTTGAAAAATAACTAAAAATTTATATTTTTGAGAGATGAATGCTATTCTTCCCAAAAAAATTAAATATTTGTTCAGGCGTCAACAAACTTGCTACAATATCAACATATGGCACTAGTAAGGTATGAACACCTATTTTTATATATTTAAGGAATTCACTATACTTATAGAGGTGGAATGAGTGGCTTACTATTTTTCAGTGATTAACAAGAAGAAAAGACAAAGTTTCTCCATTTTTAGGATATTTATAAGCATTTATAATAATAACTACAAATTTTAGAAGTGACCAATATCGGTTAATTTATAGACACCCTACTGCATGTATGCATGGGTACATTATGAATACTTATAGGGCAATCAAATCTTCATTGGAGCAAGAATTTGACACGCACGCTTCTAGGGGGTGCATGCCTTTAGGTGTTCATTCCTTAAACTGGGAGTCATGATATATAAAGCGAGGACAGACTCTGTACCATTTGGGACCCTAATCCTGTGTGGTCTCTCCACCTTTCTTGGAACTCTGAACAAATCATAGCAGTAGTGAAGATTTTTTGACTCTGAATTTGGAAAGACGGAGGTAACCTCGGCATTAAGGCGGGGAGTACCGGTTTAAACCGGTAATCCCCCACTCACTCCCGAGGTTACCTCCCTCTTTCTAACTTCAGAGTCAAAAGATCTTGAACTACTACTCTGGTTCGCTGAGAGCTCCGAGAGAGGTGAGAGACCTCACAGGAGTAGGGTTCCAAATGGTGCAGAGTCTGTCCCCGCCTTATATACCCGGACACCCGGTTTATGGTAGAAGACAAAATGGCGCAAATTTCAGCCTGGGGAATCTACTGCGAAATTAGCAGTGCAAATAATTTTCATGCATGGGGAAACTAATTAAAAAGTTGGAGCAAGTGGAATCATCATTTTTGGATTCTCCTACAATTAATTATGAATTTTGAAGATGGATTCATAGGTGTTTCTAAAATGGCGCACACCCTATAATGTTTTCCATCAGTACATGGTACTCTTGGGTGGGGAAGCTATTATGTACCTCTGAGGGAAGATGACTAGTGCGCCATTTTCGGCACTGCGCCATTTTTGGTTGTTCTACCATAAGTGTTGTAGGAGGGAGTGAGTGGATATGGGGGAGAAGCAAGCATCCAATGCCATGCAAGGAGCCATGGGGGCTCAAACCATGTGTGATGGTGTCTGTAACTTCACTTATGGCGGACGTCAGATCTCAGACAGACTGAGGTTGGCAGCACACCAGACTGCACTGCACTGCACGTTCCAAGGAGAAGGAGGCCAGGCTCATCGATCGCCGCCTCGGCTGCCATGCACAGCCTGCTGTGCTCTGCTGTGCTGTGCTCGCGTCGTCGAGTGAGTGAATCGCAGCTCCGCCTCACTACAGTACTACTAGGCTGCTGAGTCCTGTCAATTTGGAGCGCCAACAGTGGAAGATCACCTGCATGTGCGTGTAGGTGTGGGTGTTGGTGGGTCACTACTTAACTTAGTCACAATTACTTCACAAGCAGAGCAGATGAGCCTGCAGTGTGGGTCCGGAGATTGCTCGCTCGTCGTCGTCACAAGCTCAGCAGCAACCGCGACGCCTCTCTCATTCAACATCGGTGGCGTCGTGAGTCAGACAGTCATCACAGAGCAGCAGTGGCTCATTCATTTCACCAAAACCACCTTCACAAGGCAGCGCCGTTTAGGTGAAAATGGTTGTTTCTATCATGGGTAATGATTTTGGGTTACGGTACATCAATAGCTTGTTCTTTCACTCTTGAACGAATAGTTTTTTTTTTGGAAAAATAAGATTCTTCTCCCAATTTCTAATTTTTCAAAAGAAATCATAATTTTTTACTAAAAATAGTCTTTTGATGAACTAAAATAGATATGGCAGAAAATAATTTCTCATCTTTTCGTTTTTCCATCCTTAAAATTTCCAAAATTTATTGTTTTTAAATGAATCATTTATGAACAAACCTGCTATTGACATATGGTAGTACAACTTTCATTAGTGATGAATCCCGCGATTGTCTTATTAAAGGCCTTCAACAATAACACCCATTAGTAAAGACAAAAAACTTCCTATAATCATATTGTTGGTGAAAAAATATTTTCAAAAATTAAAAATATACAACTCATCAAAAATTCAAAGTCTATAATTCAAAATGATAAAAAGATGAAAGATCATTACATTAATAATGAATAAGTTTGTATCAAAATTATTATAAATATGAAATGAGCAATCAATAATATTCAATTCAAAGGAATTCACGGCATGTTTCTATCTAGATTTAAATTCTTGAAGAAGAAAAGAATTGGTAATCTTGTAGACCATGTAGTTGAATTTTCACCAAAGTTTAAACTAAGAAAAAGATATGCTAGAATCTATGTTATTTGTGTGGATGAAAAAACATGAAATCATATTATAAAAGTAACTTATTTTCAAATAAACAATTTTCTTTATCAAGACTTCAATGTTTTTATTATTTTGATTGCTAAAGATTTTCTTTTGGTTCCTTGGGGAAATAGATTATTATGCAACATCCAATTTGCCAAATGAAATGTATACCGGAACACCATAGCGCATTCACCACTTGGCAAACAAATACTTAATTTTTTTGATATAGTAGGATTTGCCTCTCAAAAACGGAATTTCTCAATTTATTTATTTTTATGGCAAGAAATCACTCAAATGTGCTTAAAAGGATTAGAAACAACAAAATATATCAAAAAAACAATTTATTCTTATTTCATTTTCATGTCTTCAAATTTGTTTAATTTTATTTTTCTATTTTTAGAATTATGTTTGGGCAAACCTGCTATGATACTACGGCAAACCTGCTATGATACTGCTATGATACCACTTCGCTCCATATCCTTCACACAAATGTGTTTTTGTCTTTCTCTCTATCACTGAGGCTCTGAGAATTTGGTCTCTCCCATGCATTCATTCTATCAAAGCACTGTAATGATTCATTCAAAGGCTGGCGGGGCTAGGTCCAGTGCTCCGTATGGGGAACACCACATACAGTAGATTCTGTGGGAGGGCTGATGAGATGGGAGCAATAACAAGGCAAGTAGATGATCCCACACAACGCAAGCCCTTATTGGAAGTTACATTAGCTTTGGGTAGGTATGTTTCAATGATTTGTGAGTGAGTACATTTTCAAGTCTGCTTTGCTCACAAGGAATCCACTTTCTCCGTCTTAGGACTGTACGTAATGGCAATTCCCATCTACGAGTTTTAAAGGAGAGGACCCTAATGAGCTATTATAGGGGTGAAATTGTAAATTTTTGTGGAGAATACCGGGTAGAGAGTGAGGCAGCGTGGATGGGATTACGCAATGGAGAGGAAAGGTACGGATTACATAGTAGGTAGCTGAGGTGTGGATGTGAGAATGACCCACCCATGTGCCTGACTAGACTGCCAGCAAGGGCAGCCAGGAGCAATAGTACCATGTACTTATTGAACTAAATTTTACAGACATCAATGTAGAAGCACATGTTACCACCTATTTGAGCAACATGAGCCATTCTTTGGAAAAATAACGTAGTGGAAAGAATTTTTACATGAGGACTTCATATGTTCATAATTATGTTCCTGGTTGTAAAAAAAAATGAAAATAAAAAAAATGAAAAAAATATTTCAAGTCCCACTTCTGTATAGACTCTTTTATATATCTGAGGAACTATTTATTTAAGGCTATGTGCTTTTATGTATTGTAAACATTTTGACCAAAATTGAAGACATTGTAATACAATATTTATAGACATAATTTGTAAAATTAATCACTTTGTGTATAAAGATGTAACCAATTTGAAAAAATTCGTGCATCTTATACCGTAGGTTATTAGTAGCTTGGGCACTCTTTTGCCTAATAATTAATTAAAGTGCAAAAAGTGGTTAGGCAGTTCCAAAAATGATTTTTCAAAGTTGGGCATTTCTAAAAAAATTAAAGTATTATGGAGTGGTAGTATTTCAAGGTCGGGCAAACAGTATCTCAAAGTCTAGTAATAATATCTCAAAGTTGGGCAACCATAATTAAGAATTTCTAGGAAAATTAGGCAGACTTGAAAATAATTATTTTGTGCCCAAGCTACTAGTAACCTACGATACTGAAGAAGATAGTGAGTTTAATGATGGAAAGGTGACTAAGCCTACAATGAAGTTATGTTCGAAAGGTGACTAAGCCTACAATGAAGTTATGTTGGAAAGGTGACTAAGCCTACAATGAAGTTATGTTTGTAGAACACATATGCTATTTGTACTTTGAAGTAAGAAATAACTCTCATTAAATTGAAAACTCTCCATTTATATTTATATCTATTTTAAAAATAAATTCATTTAACTAATTTTTTAATGTTAGTCCACTTTATTATATTTGCATTCAATTTAGATATTCAAATTTTGGCTCCACAACAACCTTAATGCAAATTAATATGAGTGTTGATATGAAAAATTGCATTTAAATAAATATAAATGATTTTTTATATTCCTTCAAGCGTGGCAACTTTTTCAATCCTAGAACATCATTACTATAGAAGTGCTATACGTGTGAATGGTACTTAGATATGCAAATCTCAATTTTACAATCTTATAATATAATTATTATAGATGACATCAATAATCAAATATGAAAATAGATGCCTTGTAGATTGGAACATCAAAATATTTGAAATCAAAATTTGATTCTAAAATTAACTTTTGGGCACTTTACAATTGAATTTCTATTGCTAAAAATTGCCCAAAAAATAAATTAAAAAAAAAAATTTTAAAAAAAAAATCAGCAATTAAGGTGTTCAAAGTTGTTTGAAAAAAAAACTACTTTAAAATCAATTATGAAGGAATATCAAACATGGCCTTGTAACTCCAAAAAAAAACCCAATTTTAAAAAGCAAAAAAAAAATCAAAACTAGAATCCTTTGTATTAACATATTTATTAAATCTTCAAACGATCTTGGATTAAATTGAGATTTGTACCACAAAATCTAAAAGTATTAAAATTCAAACCAAATGCTACTATTAAAATTGCATACACTATGAAGGAAAAATTCCTCCTTGAAACTTCAATCATTGAATGTGTTTAACTGGCATTTGGCACCTTTAGAGGATCAAATTAAAAAAATTGATTGTTGTAAATAGATCTTTCTACTCAATGGGCAACTTAGATGCGATTTTATTTCGATAAAGAAGAAAGAAGAGAGTTGACTTAAATAAATGTTCTGAATGACGAGCTCAGTTTTCCATTGGGCAATAGGGTCTTGCAATATAAGTTTTTCTACAATAATAAAGACTTCATGAATAAATAAATAATAGTGGAAGGCACATGAATTATACATAAAAAGATGGGATTCTATTACCAAAATCCAATTAGAACAAAATGTAGACAGAAAACATCCATTCAGTAAGAACAACAAGAAGAACTTGAACAATCATTTTCATTCAAAGGACCTAAATTATTCCTATGAATATTAAGGATTAAGTTGCTACTAAAGATATGTCATTATTATGTCTCATGAAATTATATCAAGTGGTTTGACAAATCTTTTATTCTACTTGATGGAATGGAGGAGTTAATAATTAAAAATTGCCCAAAATATTGCTGGAAAGCAGATGTTGTCAAGTCTTGTCATCAAAGTACAAAGTCGCAATGATTTTTTTAAATGTATATCTACTTTTTATTTATTTATTTATTTATAGTGATAAAATGCCAACATTAAGGCATACAAAACCTTCACTTTGATAGTTTACACATATTTGTTTGAATTTGTTGTATCTATAATAACTTACATTGAAAAAAAATGTAACCTACCAATTTCCTTGTCTTGAAAATTCTATGATTAATAACCTCAAATTATTGATTCTATAAAGTTTTTACACTATAATTAACACTAAAGTACTATTAGCATGCCAAAAATAACATTTCAAACAGCATTTAAAGACAAATTTTCCATCCGGCTTTAAATTTCCTTCTCTATCAAAATAAATAAAAATACTTCCAAATTTCTTTTAACAAAATCTTAGGATCAAACCTTACTTAATGCTAGACTCTACAATGATACATCCCTTTTCTATCTCTTGATTTTTTTACCTTTTGTCCTTCCAACTACTTTAAGGTTGATACAATAGTATGTTGAATAAAAGTGGGTCTTCTAAGAGAGTAATCCAAGGTTTAAATTCAAAGAGAAAAAAGAACTCTTGTTCAAATAGAATTGACAAAAATCTAAGTCCATATACCCATAATGTCCTTTTGAAAATTTGAAAAATCTAAGGAAATGAACAGATATGATTCTAAGGATGTACTACAATTGAATATGACATCCTAAGGTTGGCATTAGGGGTATCCATGGTAAGCCCTTTAAAAATTCATAAGTTATTCATACATTGTCCAAATAATACATTTTAAAGTGCATCGGAATTATTTTTCTCTTGCTAATGTGGTCCAATTTTTTTGAATATACTGAAAATAGAAAACATGCTCAAAACTCTTAAAGTCATGTTTATTGGTGTTACTACCTTAAGTTTACGTTCCTTGAGGACCATGCTCCTAATGCCATATGGCAGAAGATGCCGATTGAGAAAAGACAACATGTACAGAAGAAAGGTGTGCAGATCATCTTCAAAGGAATCAAGCAAGCAGAAAGAAGCCAGGGATTGGAGTCTGCACCTCGAAAGGTGAATAAACATTTCACAGTCCTTTTAGTTCTAGACTTGCCCCACAAAAATAAAAATAAACAAACAAATAAATAAATAAAAAATAAAAAATTTAAGTATCTGGTCCCACATTGAAGAACTAAGAAGCAGAGTTTGTCAGAATTCCTTCACAATCGGTATTTCCTGGCAGCTTGTGTGGTGTAGTGGTATCACAGTACCCTACAAAAAATGAAAAATAGAGTTAACCCCTAAAGTTCTAAGAGTATTTTTCATCAAAACTGCCTCAAAACAGCCCCTCTTAAAAGCAAGGTGGATTTTGCAAACTTGAGGTTCTTTTTAGTACATCTAACCGTAAGATCTTGTAGCTAACTTCTATGTCTAAATGTCCGCCAAATCTCACACACTCATTCCTCACCAATTGCAAAATCATAACGTTCAAAGTAGAAAAACAAGTTTTCTTCCCCTGCAAAAAAAGGGGACAGCAGAGTTTTGAAGGCCCAAAAAACCATTTTTTGAAGTAGATATGGAATGAGTCTCTCCATATTATTGTTCCTATGTGAGTTATGTACATGTTCAAAAAATATCATATTCAAAAAAGTTGTGGAAGGTTTCTAAAAAAATCATTTTCCGCTAGGGGGTATGCTGAAATTCACATACAAAGGCCGTTTTTTGACAATAAAAATAGCATATGAAAAATTCTTGGATTGAAAATCTGAACAGTGGAACTGCCTTACCTATACATAGAAATTTTTGCTTTTGAAAAATATCAAAATCTCAATTTTTGGTGGAATTTCAAAGTTCTGTCTTTGGACAGATTTTGGAGTTTTGGGCAGTTTTGGGCAGAATTTGATGCATTCACAGTGGCTTAGAAAATTTCAGCAGCTACCCAACGAGCAGTGTTTGACACTTAAACCTTCATAACTTTTGATCCGGATGTCAGAATTGAAAAATAAAAATATGCGCACGGAGCTCTTGGAACGGCACACCTCCATTTAAATTTTCAAAAAATCTTAATTTAAATTGACGTTGTAGGTACATGCCCAAATTCTAAAAAAGCCCAAATGTGGAAGATTGTCCTTTAGGGGTTAATTAGCTTTTGCAATACTTTTCTATTCTAAACTATTTAAGGTCATTTTTACTTGTTTTTTGCTAAATACAAAGATTGAAAAACTCTTGATTTATTCTAACACCTACATGAAGCAGAATTCTTATTATGAGTAGAACTTGGCAAGGTGCTTAAAAAATCCTTGCAAATGACACAATATAAAGATTTGGAGGATTGTCTCTTAATCCCTAAACTCCCAAGCAACCAAAATGTGGTCGCCGGCTATTTTGGGCAGGGTCCTATAGTGTCAAAAAGAACTTTCAAGTTTTGAGATTTTGTATGTGGATTTTCTAGGTCATTATGCACGTCCCAAGCTTTGTTTCATAAGATTTGGTTATGTAATGCAAAAGTTATGAATGGTTGAAGGTACTAAAAAATCTCAACAAGGGCAGCCACAAAAAATTTCAAATATATTTTTAAAAAATAATTAAAATTATCATCAATTTGTAGAGATTCATATTTGAATAGGATGCTTTGATTTAGTCCATTCCAAGAAGTGAGGTAAAAGATATGACAAATCATGTTATGTTGGCAGTTTTCTCAAGCCATCATAAAAAAAACTTTTAACAGCTCATTTTGAATACAATTTTGACAATTTTTTCAAAAATGAAAATTGGAAAAGGTTTTTGTTATGTACCACATCATTTTAACTGTTGAAAGTGACATTTTTTCACTTTTATGTGGATGTAATTAGCAAATAAGTGGATTATCTTTGTATTGGAAAAGTTCCACTCAGGAAATCGTCAGAGGTTTCTTACCTTGTGAAGTAATGTCCAAAAAAACAATGTGACAAACAATGTAGCAAGAAAAATGCACCTGCCCTTATGAAGGAAAAATGGAAAAATGACTTAGATGAGTAATAATTTCAACTGAGAACTTGGTGAAAAAAAATCATATTACCACAAAACTCATGTAATTCTCTATGTCTACAATTTTTTTTTCAAAACAATCCACTCAAAATTTGATAAAATTGGAATTCATCCAAAATTTCAAATGTCCATTGAACATACATCTGTCATTTAGGGGTTAAGATCACCAAGAACCTTTCATAAAAAGAAATGGATGAAATTATCCAACTAATAAGTTGAAATGGTGCTAGCATCAATTCAATGCAACACCATAACAGGTTCGCCACTTAGCAAACAAATATTTCCTTCTTTTTTTTTTTTTGATAAAAAAAGGTTTGTATCTCATAAAAACATAATTTCTCAATTATTTTTTTTTTGCAAAAAATTAGTAAAAATTACCTTAAATGGCTTAGAAATAAAATATTTTACCAAAAAAATTATCGTATTTTCTATTTTTTTATCTTCATTATCTTCTAATTTGTACATTTTTAATTTTTAGAATTAGTTTTAAGCGAACCTGTTATGGTACTATGGTAGTGTTAACCTGACACAAACTGTGTCATGTATCTCAGCCAGAGACAGCGCAGCAGTGCACTCTGTACTTTGTCTGATCACACACATGATTTACTGTGTGCTAAATTACGTGGTCTACACTAGAGTCATTAGCACTGGAAAAAATATCCATATTGCATGGTCATGCAAACCTTGACTATTTCAATCACATGTCCTTGTAGCGTTCATCATGTGGAATGTGGTGTGCTGGATAAGTTAGTTGCCATATGTCAACATGAGGAAGAAAATGAATCTGTACTCAGGAGAAGAAATTAAACATTTCTAGATATGAATTAGAATGACAAGTTTGTTCTCTTCGAGATAATTCACGGATTTATGCTTGTGACATACCGGTATGCTAGAACCAGCGTTTTTTTTTTTGGCGGATTTTCGCCATTACTGCACTGCATTTTGCATGTGGCTACCAATACACTTAAAAAAATAACCAAAAAAGTGGATGAATTCGCCAAACTCTTCTTAAACAATTGACCAGATTCGCCACTATTTGGATGAAAAATACCTTAGAATAGATAAAATTATGGATGAGTATGTTCAAATGGATGATTCTGTGCATGTTTTCCTTACTTGGCAACATTCTCAGGTGCCTGTCGCTCTACCTATGGAAAATCCAAAAAAAAACGCTGGCTAGAACAGTTTCTTGTGTAGAACAGTTTCTTGTGTAGAACAGTTTCTTGTGCAAGATTCAATTGTTTTAAATTCAATGAACAAAAAAATATTGATAATCTATAGGTGAAATTTGTTGTGATGGATTGAAATGAAACAACTTAATAAGGGTTGTTGATCAATGTTTTTGAATGCTTGATTTTATGAGTATTTTAAATGCACTTCTTAAAGGCTTGTTTTGAACTAAGATCTTAGCAATCCTTTGTGAAGCAATTCAATGTAGAATGAAGCATAGAATAATCATTTATCATCTTTTTTTTTCCATAAATTTCACATGCAAACAAACTAACAAGCCATAAGATTAGATAATAATTTTTGGAGATTAGTTGAATGCCATCCATAACAAATCTACCGCTTGATAGAAGTCAATTGTCCAAAATCTTGAAGTTGGCAATGTAAGGGGCTTAATTTTTTGGAGCCCAATGAGTTGATATGATCATAAAGAAGAGAATGCAAAAATATGTAGCATAGATTGAATAAAAGAAATAAGATAAACAACCAATCCAGAATGCAACACATGAATGGTTTTTGAAAAGTATTTTGTCATGTGACATGTCAATAAGAGTGAGGGTGCAAATTTAGGCATTCAAATGATGGCATGAACTAATTTCTAAATTTAAAATAACTAAATTTAGCATGTCAATATGTTGTATATTATTTAAAAATATATTGTAAAGGTTAAAAATATATTGTAAAGCATGCACACAACTCTGACATCCTTTATAACCATGAAATTTATAACCTTAGAATGAAATTTCTATTATGGAGTGGATTTTCTGTGGATTTTTTGTGACAATTTCAAATAAATATTTTTAATTAAAAGCAATAAATTTGGAGTTGCATGATGAGTAGAGAAAATTGCAAGCAGCATCATAAAAAAAATCTTTGAATGTTAAGCATAAGGAAGAAAATTATAACTCCCACCATGGTTTTACAACTCCTTACATCTATAAATTATTTCAAAAAATCATATTCAAAATTGACATTATAAGAATTTGTTTGAAATCTTAAAGAATCCATTTAAAGATCTATTGTCAATTTTGGATTCAATATCTTTGACTTCTTTATGGAATTTTTGAAACTAGAGCAACCACTTCATATATTTATTAAAGTATATGTTATATTAATGATTTTTTATTTAGTACACATGATTTACTAATAGAGGTTAAGAAGAATTTATGTATGTTGTATTTTTTAAAAAATACATAAAGAATAATTAAAAAATACAAATATATATCATTGAATTTTTCAAAAATTTTGTGCTTATAATTTAATTTCATAATAAATATGAATGATGATGTTTGAAAAGTAAATTCATCAATTAATATATTAACCCCTAAAGTTCCTTGACTATGTTTCACCAAAAAACGCTCTAAAACTGCCATTTCCAATGTAAAAAGCTTGAATGACTAAAACATCATTATTTTATAATTCTAATCGTAAGATCTTTAAGTAGATTATTGTAATAGACATCTCAAAAAACTTCAATATAATTGACCATAGAGATTAGAAGATTGTAGCAATTCAAATTTAAAAACAAACTTTTTTGACAAGAGTTTTGACTAGGTTGACACACTCTAATTTTTTTTCTTAGTTTTTTTGCATTATGGATTTTGGGGGTTTTGGTGCATGTCAAAGTAGACTAAGGTACCTTTATTAAAAAAATTACACCAAAAAGTCAAGTGTAGCATGTTGAAAAAATATTTTTATTAAGTTGAATACATAAGAGTGCTAAATCTTATTTCTTTCCTAAAAATTCCATTATTTAATAAAGTCCCAATCCAAACGGTCAAAGTAAAGATTGATGTCCATGTTTTCACTGAAAAAAATAAAAAACCTAAAGTAAGATTTTTTCTAACTTTTATGAAGGAAAAAAGAAGTTTTTTGTACACTACCCGGAATGGTGAGAAAATTTTGATATTTTGTGGAGTGAACATTATGCACTCAAAGTCGTTTTTTTTTTGGAAACCTGAAAGATGACATCATGAAGTATTTATAGAAATATTTTCAGAGGTAATTGATGTATTTAGCATGGCTGCCCGAATTGCCCATTTAACAGCTTTTTCTACTTCGTGTACCATAATTTTTTTTCAATTCGTTCAAAAAAAAAATTAAAAAAAATCTACACAAACTTCTTCAAAATGCCTACCTACATTATTTTTTTTAAAGATTTACAAATTAAATTGGAATTCTAGGAACCTGCCCAAAATTTTAAAAAGCCCATTCCAGGACAATTGTCCTTTAGGGGTTAAAAATATATTTAATTTTAAAACCCCCATTTTGTACACATTTTGGCTACAAAATGGCTGATTTTTGACCAATTTTACAAAAGCATGTCTTTCATGTTGAAAATCCCAAAATTAGTCCATTTTTTAAAAAGAAGAATCCATTTTTTTAAATCACCTGTTTTTTGTTTGAAATGTGATAGAGACTAGAGGTTAACATAGAAAATAGTAATCCTAGAAAAAAATATAATTATTTGTTGACTCATCTTGCTTAGAATGAGTGACTCAACATGCTTGCAAAGAAACATCTCTAATAATTGCCATGAGTGAGGGAAAGATGAAGTTGAGATTACAAGTAACATTTTGGATAAGAAAGTAGATGAGTTTACTAATAACCTTGATAGATCTCATGAAAAATTAATAATAAAAATGCCAATAGGATTATTTTAAGTATCTCAAGAACCTTAAAATATTACACTTTTTAGGATTTCAAACTTTCAGGTGAAGAAAATGTTTTAAGGCACTTCTTTTCAGGTAATGCCTTTTCTTACAAATTTGAACAAGGACTAAGTTTTTCAATTTGTGCTTACCACTGAATGATATTTCACAGGTTGGTTTGCTACTCTACTCCGGCCTGTGGTTTAAAACTATAAATTGATCCATTTGATAAAAAATGCAAAATAAAAATAAAAATAAAAATAAAACAAAAAGCTATAAATTGATTATTTTAAGTATGTATGGTACAATTATGGTTTTGATAGTGGGAGTCAAATTGCACATCGTGTTTCTACCTGGCTGCTCAGTCTGTGTGGTGTTGTATTGTTTAATTTAGCCAAATAAATTACACAATTTAAATACAAATAACAACTGCACATCTTGGTTGAATTGAATGCATCATCAGATGTGGCAGAAACTGTTGAGGCCATGTTTTAGTTGCCTGCCATCCGGGTCCAATTTCCATTCTATTATTCTATTCCTCCTCTAAATAAATATTAGTGATATGTATTCTGGAATCTACCTTAATAGTTAATAACAACTTCGGACCATTGGGCAGTGTTGTAGTGTAGAGGACTATTGGGCAGTGTTGTAGTGTAGAGGACTATTGGGCAGCAATGATAAGTTTGAAGGACCATTGCACAGTTTTGTAATCTAAAGGACCATTTGGTAAGGTAGTGGGTTGTATTCTCAACTGAATTTCACATTTGCATATTTAGACCTATGAAAGAAAAAGTTTATTGTTTTTGGATGTTCCTGAAGGCTAGAGCAAAGGCATCAAAAAAAAAAAAAAAAAAAAAAAACACATTTTTTTAGCATTTCTACAATTTTCTATGAATTTTTAAATCTGAAAGCATAGAATATATGAAAGCATAGAGTATCCATTGAATCTTCATAGGGTCTTCCTTTTCATGAGAGTTGTTGGATTCTAAAGATAAAGAACTTTTACACCAATTAGAAGCATTCAACTTCCCAAGGCATGGACATAATTAGAGCACTCTTGAACCCTTTTTGAAAATAGGCCAAGTGGTATTTGGGCCGAATTCCCAAGTAAGGTAGACGCACCCAAAACCAATAGCACCCTAAGAACTAACATGTAGATGTCCCCAAAACTGTAACTTTGTTGAATGATCATTGCCAGACCACTCAATTCAAACTGACAAATCAAAACACTCAAAAACACTCAAAAAGTTGGTGGTTTTGGGTACACTCATGAGTGGAAATTAGTACCAACTAGGTGTAACAATGGGAAAAGTCTACATATCAGTTTTTTTTTTTTTTTTTTTTTAACAAGACTACATATCAGTTTTGGATCACGAAGTACTTCTGTGTTTAAAAATTTGTATCTATTTCAATATTGGGAAGAAAATTTTGAAAAAAATTGCATTCTATGAGAAACCTATTTTTCTACACGTGAAAATTACACCTCAAAAATAATCCCGAAAAAAAGGCTCAAAATCCTTAAGTTGTTGGTTTTAGGTGCTTCTACCTTAGTAAGGTTTGAGAATACAACTTGCTTGGAAATAAATCCCACTACCTTATTATAGGAGAACTTTTGAAAACAAGTTTTATTTTCAAGGAACTAGAAACTTTCACCATTTATCAATCCAACTTGGTTTTATGATGATACAATGTGTTGAAGTTGGATAATTCTAGACAAATTGCTCATTTGGGATCATGCATTCTAACTTTAATGTAAGCAATGAATACCTTTCAATGATGTATTATAAAAGGCTTAACGAACACATCACAGATTTGCAATATAAAATAAAATTGTAGATGTTGACATATAGATTGTATGTACAAGGTTAAATTCACTATCACCTTACAAATTGTAGTAAATTAGTGTAAACATTCAAAGATCTTCAAATGAATGAAAAATATAGCCACATTGTTTCAAAGAGTAACTTTAATTCATTCAAATTTGGTATTTATTCACACAATTATATAAACCTCATTGTCGATAAAGTCTGAAAGATGTGATTTTCAAGAGTCACTAACTTTTCTTAATAATTTTAATTCAAAGTATGATTATTATCCATCAAGGCTACATTATGCAAAAAATCAATCAAAGCTATGTAAGGCTATTAATGATATCTAAAAAAAAAAAAAAACAATGTTCTCCAAATTATAAGGGGATGTAACAAGCTCCCAAGAATTTGGCCTTGATCCTACATCTTATGCAACTCTCAATCTAATTTTATTTAGTCTATTTGATGATGTACATATCCACTACAATCTTTAAAGAATGACCATTACTTATTACATCAATGCTTTAAATACCATAGCATTCTTCAATGATATAATATTATTTTACATCATTCCAAACAAAAGTACACAAAATACCAAATAAAATGATTAGAATAATGCACTTCATATCAAATATGTTGAATACAAAAACATCAATGACTCATGTTCATGATAACAAAAAAAATTACTTCTTGAAGAAAAATAAATTCATATAATCACAATGATGTATGAAATAATACCTATTGAATGAGTGATGAAAGACTTGATTTAGCATAAGAAAAAAAGAAGAAAAAAAGAAGTATAAATATCTATACAATCTAATAAACTTGTCCTGTTAATTTACTCTATTTGATAGTGATTTCATCAGCATCCCTTCATTGCTAATCATGTGTTGTACCAAATATACTCTCCATCAAATAGCACACTAGGGTTGTAATTTTTTCCCCAATGGCATCAATTTTTATATCTTGTGCAAAACATACAAATCAATAATTATTTTATAAAAAAATTTAAAAGGAAACCAAAATCAAAATCCTAATTGAAGTCCGCCCACAGTTCACATGCCACGTGGCAAACCCAAAACGAATCTCCCCAGCACACACATAGTCCCCCAAGTTTGACAAAAAAAAAGCCTTTTCAACCCCACAAAAACCCTCCACAGTCCACCATAAATCCCTCCCCTGCCACTGAATCTCCACTGCCATGCTCACACTTCATATAAATTCTCCAGGTAAAGCATCATCCGAACAAATTGGAATCCTATATCTTTAGAAACCCACCCACCCCCATTAATCCCCTCAACTTAACCCCCTTCAATTCACTCAAATACTGCAAGTTGAAAGCAGGTTTGTTCACCCTCAAACAAATATATATCTTTTAAAAAACAAGGTTTGTCCCCCAATTTTTCTTTCCATATTTTTTTTTACAAAAAATAACCACTAAAACAACCTTAGAAGACTTAATAATAGACAAATATCACCAAAAAGAATTTCCCATATTTTTGTTTTTCCACCATAAAATTTTCTTATTTTTTCGGTTTTCTCTTTTGAAAATGATTTATGAACAAAAATACAACTTGGTTTATTTTTTATGAACAAAAATACAACTTGGTTTATTTCATTCGAGTGTTCCGCCCTGGAATCCGTTAAGAAAACAAACCGAGTTGTGTATATATCTTTAACTTTTTATTAGAAAAATGTACTCAACGGTAGAGGTTCCACTAGTTTGTGAACAAACCTACTTTCAAAGTATAGCAATCCAAATCACACTTATATCCCAAGACAAAACCCAAACTACACTTAAGTTATATCCTAAAACAAAAGAGAGAAAAAACCCAAACCCAAGCCTAAACCCAACCCACCTGACCCCCACCAATCAAGCACCCGATAACTTACCACCCGGGAACCGGGTAAAACCGCGCCTCACCTGGTAGGTGGTTGTATGGTGGGAACGCCCGGTCAGCCCGGGCAGCGCCTCGTCCTTCCCTCACGCTTCCCAGGACACCCCGGGCACCCCGGGCAGCCCGACCCAAGCATCATCCACCGGACACAGCCCGAGATACCCTCCTTTTCCACGGGTATTACAGGGTTTTCCGTGGTTTTATCTGCCGGCCGGGGAGACCGGGTATCAATGTGACTGGATCACCCGGTCATCTTCGTCTCGCAAGTACGAAGATGTTGGTTTCGTCGTCTGACACGGTTTGTGAAGAAAACTTGTTTTCTGGAGAGGGAGAGAGAGGAAGAGAGGGAGCGAGAGGGAGGGAGAGACAGAGCACTTCTCCGCCAATTCTTTCACTAGTGAGGGCTGGTTTCGTGCTGGTGGACGCGTTTTTGGATTCACGACGCCGGGAGCTTTCGATCGGCGTATTGGACTCCTCCTCCGGGTTCGTATTGGGCTACATATCCCTGGTGTTTGGAATGTCTGGAGCTTTTCTCTTTTGTGGTTTTCGCTTTCGATGGCGTCTTAGTGGGAGTGGAGGGTGTGGGGGTATTGATGGGAGGATCGGTGGTTTGATGAAGGTGTGGATGAGTTTTTTGGTGGCGGTTTTGGCCGTGGTTTTGAGGAATTTTCGTTTTGGTTTTGATTGTGGTGTTGGCTTTTGAGGAGGTTTTTTTGTGTGAGTGGCGGGGGGTGGAATCGTGTGGGGGCATTGCGGGGAGGATAGAGGCGTTGATTAAGCGCTGGACGAGTGGGTGTTAGGTGTTGTTTTTTTTTTTTGTGTTTTTGGAGTTTTTGGAAGGGAGTTTGCGTCGGTTGATGATGGAGGAGATTGTGAGGTAGTTGGGAGGAGTTTTGTTCGTGAGGTTTATGATCGGGTTTAAGTTTAAGTTTTTGCGACGTTTGTTTGAGTGTTGATTTAGTTAACGAGGTGGTTGGGAAGGAGAGGTTTAGAATTCCTTCTTGTTGTGGCCTGCCGACATCTCGGTGCATTCCTGGGGTTTTCTTCGAGGATACATTACTTGTGCCTTCTCGAGTTCGACTTGGAGCCTCTGTTGCGTTATTGAGGACGGGAAACTGACACGGGAGTCCGCGGTTGGGAAGTAGTTTGACTCGGTTGGAACGCGAGCGGCCTGGCTGTGAACTTAAGAGGTTTATGGCTTGGTTCCGTCGTTGAAGCCGTTTCCACCAGCTTTTTCTTGGCGCTCCCTTCTTTAATTGATATGAAAAGAGCTTTCTCTCGGTGATCATAGGGAGATAAACTCTTCGCAGAGGCGAGGAGTGCGCTTAAGGTTCATCTCTTTCTCGAAGTCTATTGGTACTGGTTTTTTCGGCCATTGCAAGGCCGGAACTCTTGCAGGCCTCTTAGTTACTTCGTCCTTAGGCTCTGTGTGTTTGCGCAAACGTTATGTTTAGAGCCTTGGTCATCAGATCTGTTGGTTGCTTCATACTTTTCCCGTTCTCGGTGAAGTAATTGGAATACATGTGACAGTTTTTGGTGCATCTGAGGCAATTGGCATGGTTTCGGGCAATATTTCGACTCCTCGTTGCGATGTGCGTTGTGCTCACTTTGTCGTCGTTATTGGCTATTGATGTGGCCATTTGGCGAGACAGCGATCAGAACAGTTATCTCGTTGTTCATTTTAAGTGAGATGCTCGGGCTGCGAGGAAAGCTTCGCAGTGTCGACTTAGTGTCGGTGTTTTAGATCTCCGCGAGTCTTATGAGCAAGTAGGGAGTTGTGTCAGAAGCAGAGTGCGAGATTTGACAAATATAGAGATTTAGAGTGTTCGTTTCAAACTTGAGAGTCAATATTGTTTTGGACGAACTCTTGCGTGTCGATCGACATTTCTGTTGTGCGCTCCACGCGGTGTTCTCGTTTTGCTAAGCAAGGGATCATCGCGTTCGTTTCGCAAAATCTATTTGCGGAGACGGTTGCCTAACCGGACGGCCAAGGTTTCTCTGGGGTTTTGATGGAGGTTTCTTAAGATGTTTTGAGGGAGGTTTCACAGAGGTTTCGACGGAGGTTTCACACGTGATCGGGGGTTTTTGTTGATGGCTACCGCGCTAACGCCTCTCCAGATCTGTACTCTTCCCTATCGTCTAGTTCTCGAAAAGCGTTTTGAAGTCGCTTCTCCCCGGCCCGGGCATTGAGAAGGCTTGGCTTCAGCTACTCTTAGTCCTACATTAGTGAAGTCGTGAGGTTAGTTTGTAATCGGGGGTTTAGTGTCTTTAACAAAGAAATTAGTCAAAGTTTTGCCGGACGTTGGTGATCGGCACTTTACTGGAATAATTTTACCTCAGGGCATTGATTCGTGCTCTCTTGAGACGATTGCAGAGTTAGATCCACAGATTACCGGGAAGTTGAACCAATGGCTTCTGCGATCGTGGCTTAACCGCGTACTTCACGCGGTAAAGCGTCGTCCTTCTCCGAGATTTGTGTGTTGGTTCAAGGTGTCATCGCGATTATTGCGTAAGCGATGCTTTTGATGTCCCCTTGCATCAGTTCGTCGATTAATAGTCTTCGATGCGCACTAAGTATCGTCGTCGGTGACCATGTGAGTCCGTTTTGACTTAATCGCGGGTTGAGTGCAAAATCGATTTTATTATGGCAAGTTGAACGAAGTCTTTCAGAGCTCTCACTTTTTCTTGGGTTATCTCACTTGGTGCTCCTGGATGGAAGTGGATGTCTTAAGTTACTCGATACTGAGATGTTTTTACTGTACAAGGTAGGTAGAGCTGTGGTTTAGCCTATTATGGGTGTTTTTTTTTGCAGGAGCGCTACTTCTCTTATCTTAAGATCGACTATATTGCTGATATACTTGTTTGCTTCTTAATTCACAGAATTTCGAACACCCTATGGTAGCAGATATAATCCAGGACATCGTCGAAACTTTTCATCAGCAGCTGCAAGATCGATATATGCTGTGAATGGTCTGGATCCAAGGGTAATGTGAGCAAGCATGGAGGCTCGAATTCGAAGAGTTGGTGGTGGATTTCCAGGATACGATGGACCTGCGCTCCCGCGTGCTATGCGGTCCCAGCGGGTATGATATTTAGTTTTACATGAATTGAGCCAGTGCAGCTACTGTCTGGATTTTCTGGCAGTATGATTCACATGTCTTTATATATTTATTTCCTCCAAGCACGTCATCGGTCTTGTGTTTTTGACTTGACATAATTTGACTGAACATCAGAGCCGAGGAGGCGATGCTGCGAAGCGGCAGGCTAATAATCTGGCTCGCACCGGAGTCTTCGATCTGCTTGCTACCGTGGCAGGTCAGATACTACAAGACGCTGGAAGCGAAGATCCAAATAAAACCAAGGAGGGTCATCAGGATTCTACAAAAGACAAGTCGCAGTCTGATTTAGATTCGCAAATAACAAGTCTTGGGAGTGTGAAAGACTTCACATCTGTAGATAAACCTCAATCAGCCGGAAAACCTATGGAATATTCAGGCTGTAACACGAATGTGTGCACAATTAAAGATGTCTCTGATCAAGGCAGCAATATTGTAGAAACTATGAGCTGTGTTGTGCGGACTCCATCACAAGAAGAGGATCGTAAAGCCTTTGTAAAGGATGTTCTAGTGGATGAAAGCAATGGTGCATTTGTACATACGAATGCTTCGTCGGTTGGAGATCTGGTAAATATCCTGACGATACTTGTCCGTTTGTCTCTCTGTCGCCTTCTTATTTCCTACAAGGTGTTCTATGTGTTGCGCTTATTTATGTTCATGATATACAAGTTAATATGACTGTTTTCATTGCTTTAGCATGTTGGTGCATATACCACATTTCTTTGGTCACGTGGTACGACCATATTGTGAAATCTGCAAAGTTTGTAATTATCCTGATGCAGCAGCTTATTCTGAAAGTTCAGTAGCTTTATCTTGTATTCTGATTTTTTTAGTAAATAGCGATCTATGTCTTGAAACTGTTTATGTTCCATATGTATCCTAAATATCTATTTTTACAATTTTATGCAGGCTGTGCTGCCTCTATGTGATAGCGACATGTCAACTAGCCCAGACTCTCCTTCTTTGGAGTTTAAAGAGATGGTACCTATTTCTGAATCATGTGGGGTAAGTACAGAGATCAAACAGCACCCCGCAGATAGAGTTTATGAGCCTCTGAAGACCGAAGAGTTAGTCTCAGAGATGTCGCAGTACGCAACCAAGCAAACAGCCCTGGAGATCTTTGAAGAAGCACCCTGTTATAGGATGGTGGTAGGAGCAGGAGTCATTACAAACGGAACGTTATCGGATTCTGATAAGGCCTCTTGTAAGCAGTTGGGAAAGTCAGAAAATGTGGTTCATTGTTCCAAGTCACTGGATGAGTCAGAATCTGGATCTGATCTGGTGCAGGGGAGTCCCTCCAAAAACTCATCAGACTCGACCCCGGAGGTTCATGTACAGTGTAAGATGTCTGAGAGTGGAGAATACGGAGAATCAGCTGAGCTGATGTTGGGAACTGAAGCAATAGGAGATCAAACAGCTAGCATGGAACTAGAAGACAAGAGTGTGCCTGTGTCTCGGAAGAATCAACCTGCTGCTGCTTCTTCTGCAAACTTTCATGTTGCAACTCCGGGACTAGCTGAGGGCCGAAGTACTAGGCCTATGGTGAAGAGGGTGATGAGTAGAATGGATGGGAAGTTTTACAAGAAAGAACATGTATATCGTTCATCTCAACGCCTTCATCCCGAGTCAATGACGAAGAAGCTAGACTCATACAGCAAAAATTTGAAGGTTCGAAGGGCTGTAAAGGTTGCGAAACGCAACCATGTGGCTGGAACAACCAGGACGAAGCGCCAGCATGCTGAGATGGAGTCCACAGATTCAGGTTCTAGCGAAGGTACTAGAATTCTGTAATGTTTGATTCTTATTGTTGCTATGACGATTCTTTTAGATTAAAAATAAATTAGAAAACAAAAAGTTGAGGGAATGACTGTAATTGCTCGAAGATAATATCTAGACGCAAGTTTAAGTTCGTCCCTAGATTTCGAAGTATTCCCTCTGAATCCCAGAAAATATGTCAAAGGATGTCTCTCAAGAAATTACGATTACGAAGTTCCGAACCATACTATGAGCTTAGCCTTATTGTGAGGGTGCATTTTGTCGAGGGGCCTGCTAATTGTTGGTGCTGGACTTCTATGAGGCTTGCGTTTAGCAAGCTAAGGAGCTCTGTATTCAACTTTGTTGTGCAATGCTGTTGCAGACTCCAGGTATGGGAAAAAGTTATTTTTTAGCGGTATTGCTGCATTTACTCGACAACGAACAACACGAGGATTTCAAAACAAAAGGAAGAAGACTATCGACGGTAGCTCCAAAACTGCTCCAGATTTGCATTTGAATACCAGTGATCTTATGGAGCTAGAATACGAATGTGTAGAGGGTGAACCTCCTGCGGCTGCAGCCAAGCTACGCAGTGGTATGTTTGCATTGGTTCAGCTTTAGTCGTATGTCTCTGTGCCACGTTCTCTGTACAGTAGTTCTATGTTTCATCTTGGGGATTTGTGTCGAGATGCTATGAGTTACAAGCTGAGATGTATTCGATGTTATACACGGTGCTCCTAAGCATTGAGCATTTATTGGGGGACACGTCATTCATGGTCCTCTTGTTCTCACCTGGCTACGTCGGCTCCTTTATTTTGTTGCGATTTAGTGAGAGCCTGCTTTCTTCAAGTCACGGAGTTGTTGGTGCAGTGTTATTTAACTATCTTGGGCCTGATTAATCAATGTGTTTATTTCTCACTGGTTGCCCTGTATTGAGGCTAGAACTTATGTACTTTGCGTGTTGATTCAGCTAAAGCAGCCAGTGTGGCCTCTTCTCCAACTTCCAGGTCGGCTAAACTGGCTCGAACCAAGTCACTCGAACCGCATGGTATGCTGACATACTTACATTTTCTGACCATCATGTTCAGGATATCAGGATGGATTTGGATTATGGCTTACCAACCGTCAGTGAATATAAGTAGAGCTAACACACTTATGCGCTCTCTCTGTGGATCGTGCAGTTAAGCTCAGCATTAAATCATTTACAGTTCCAGAGCTCTTCGTGGATCTACCAGAGTCGGCAAGCGTCGCAAGTCTCAAGGTAGAACTGAGAACCCTCACGCTTCAGAACCATCGTGATGATCATTGTCTTGGAGTCTGGACATGACTGTACTTAAGACTTTCTTATGAAGTCTGTATTATGTACTATTTCTTATGATGTATATTTCTTTTTGCTGATGTACTTTAGATTTGATTTGGTTTTTTTGTTCCTTTCTCCAGAGGGCAGTGATGGATGCAGCGATGAACTTGCTTGGAGGTGGACTTCGAGTACGAGTTTTGATGCAAGGCAAGAAAGTTCCTGACGAGGCTGCTACACTATCACAAATCGGAATTTCTCGTACTGCAAAGCCAGAATCTCTTGGCTTCATGCTAGAGCCTAGTCCCGTGCTAACTTCGGCCTCTGCTACAGCTGAAGATCCTTTGCTTGTTCTTTCACGTGCTGCCAACCAACCGGCACCTAGGTATCCCGTTTATGGAGTCCCTGGGCTTTCTGGAGTTGGCGATGGAGGAGTTCGGTGCCCTATAAAACGCTCGAAGTCCACTGGGGTAGTGGTCGACCCAGACCCATCTTATGTGCCACCCTCTATGTCGAGTGACCAAGATGGATACGTTGATGGCAAACGTAATGGGGTGACATTCTCTGCAAATCCTGTGGAATCTGTGAAGGGATGCAATGTCGTGAAGAACAACAAACATCTGAGTGAGCGAATGGCTCTCTCTCCTCATCCCACCCGAGTGGCTGCAGCAGGAGCTCTAGCAGCTATACGCGCACAGGCTGATGCTAGTAGGCGTGCGAGGAGCGAGGTTGATTCACCATCCAGTGTGCCGCCATCTTCTCATGATTCGTTTGTTGCTGCGTCAGGGGCCATTATCTTGCATCCAGGTTTGGGTACCGGAGATAATGTCCCTGGTATGGCTATCGTCCCTATGCGGAATAAGATATCTCGCGCTCTTGATAATGGCAAACGCAGAGTTCGTCGTCCATTCAGTGTTTCTGAGGTGGAGGCTCTCGTGCATGCTGTGGAGAAGCTTGGCACTGGCAGGTGAATAATCTCTAGACTTCAGATATTTGCATTAGATTGTGAAGTACTGTTTTACAATCATGACCAATGAGTTTTCACTTGTCAGATGGGTGGAATGGTCGAGATTTTTTAAGTTCCATCTTATAGGAAATTTTAAATTGAAATATGATGCTAGTGACGAAAGACTTGAGATCTGGAAAAGCCGGTTAACCCTGACTGCATGGCGGTGGTAACAGGTGGCGTGATGTGAAATTGCGGGCTTTTGAACAGGCCAAGCATAGGACTTACGTCGATTTAAAGGTGTGCTACTATACTTCATTTTATCTTGTAACTCTTGAAGCTACAGATGGTTTCATGTTACCGGTTTGCTAATTCTTTCCGAAATTTCATGGTTCTTGGATCTTGATACTGCCATATTAAGCAGAATAGCCTCTCGTTGGTTGTGCTAATTTGGCATGGTTAAATTTGCTGATCTCCAGGATAAATGGAAGACATTGGTTCACACTGCCCGCATTGCCCCACATCAGCGCAGGGGGGAACCTGTTCCTCAAGAGCTGCTGGAAAGAGTGACTCGAGCACATGCGTTTTGGACTGCACATGCCGCCAAGCAGCAGGCCGACCTCGACTTCTAAATGCCTACGCTCATGTCCTGCGAGGAAGTTTTTGTGGGGGTCCATCAGAAGTACAGAACGACAGATTCTTGCAGACATTGTGCGGTATGTGTCTTATCGGTCACCAACATCGCTTCCTGCGTCCAAGGGCTTCCAGTGCAGCCCAGGGGCGCCTGTAAAATGTAATTTAGAAGAGAGCTCAGTTGTTAATTTCTAGGTTTCCGCTTGTACCATCGAATTCAAAGCCCTTAGGAAAACATTAGATGTGACTACTGTTTATGTTCATTCTTCTTTCGAAAAACCAATAAGCCTGGAGGACCATCCTGTCTTATCAGGATGCTTGGATTTGTGGAATCCTCAAGATACGGAAGTGGCCTTCCGTATTATGTCCCTCCCATCCTTAGTACTAGTAGAAGTTGCTTGGGGCTCAACTCAGCTGCGGTAGTACATAGAAAACGGCAGTTCGCATAATTCACACTGTAGATGGGTCCCCAATTTTATGCTGTTAATCTTGTATATTGATTGGTCCCTCCCTCTAGCATAGACAATTTAGCCTGTATCTTTGCACTCACTTAAGATCGAATTTGCCGATATCACAACACCGCAATGCACTTAGCTGTTGCCCCAGTGCTTCACCCTTTGGAGAAGGAGCGATGTGGATCTTCCGCATTCCCTTGCTAGTTCTTGTAAAGGGGTTCAACCCCACTCATAATTTAATTTAGCAAGCTGTTCTCTGGTTCTCGTTTATTTCCTTCCTGCTCAACATTTTTAGTGGCTTCTTATGGTACATGTGATGATGGCAGTATCTTTGTTTTGTTAAGCCTGTTTCTAGGAAGGTATGATGTATACATACTTAGTTTGTGGTATGCGGTTTACTGATGTTTGCTTTGCATTGCTTTTAAGGATGCTTGTAAAGCTCAACCTGTACCATCAATGATGTGCTGGTGTGAAATTGCTTGACAATCTCAAACAAAACTCATGTTTGTATTCCCATTGCAAATACTGATCATAATTCTGTCTTGTATTGTCTTTATTGTGTCAATTATGTTCAACATTGTAGTCACAGAGAGATGCCCTGAGAGTTTTTTGTTTGGTGTATGAGTGATTTTTGTCCTCAAGGAAAGATTTCTGGTCCCTTTTGAGGGGTGTGTATAGTGTGAGTAAGTGTTGGTTCGTCCAGTATTTTGTATCCATGTCTGGTATGTACAATATTGTAACCCATCTGCTTCACATTTATCAGCCATTACCTCAATGGAACTCGTATCTACATCTTGTAATTAAAAGTTACCTTGAAGTTACAGAGTTCTTCTAAACCTGCAATTGATCATAATTGAAGGAATCTGAACAAGATTCAACCATTGAGGTTATGTAAAGTATCATGAAACTACAAGATTGAACAAAGATCCACCTACTGAGATTATGACCAATAAAATACCCAATACTCTAATCCCCAAAAGTTACATTCTCCATTGCTTCAATTTCTAGAAAAGTTCATCAGCAAGTTTTGAGCTTTTAAAAAAATTGCACTATCAACCCTGAGCAATTCAACAAGAAGCCAAAAAACATGAAGACAGTATGACTTTCTCCCAAGTACAACCCACTAAAAGTCTTTTAGAAGAGGCAGAAAATGATGACTTAGTCACCTTTCCGTACACTATCCATGTGGCTGGTCCCACTGTAGTTCATTTTGTAATCCCCTTGTGTGTCTACAAACTGTAACTTTTCATACATTTTTCAAATCATCTTTGGAAGTTCTTACCACAGCAACAACATTAAACTTTGAGTCAGTAAAAATATTTTTTAGTTTTTTTGGCGCCCAGTATAATCAAAATTGGCCAATTTAATGAATATGGCGTTTTTTCCATTTAGTTATTTGATGTTCAAAGGATTATGCATACATGTACACTCCATAGAGGGAAGTGAAATAATCATCCTTTAGAACAATTAGTATACTATTATTCCAGTACCATATATACTAGCTTCAACACTCTACTTGCACCATTATAACACAATATATTCATCATGGCCTGAATTGAATTTTGGTCCAAACATGCTCAAAAATCTAAAAATTTGAAGTTGTGAATTTTTCTACAACCTTTCTTTTTTTTAGGCATCATATAATATGGAGAAAAATAGACCAAACATCCATAATTGAACATGAAACGTGCCGTCCTTGATTCTGCGGTAGTGTATTTTTCTCTTTCTTGCAGTGGAATTTTCACCATTTGACCCAAAAAAAAAAGAGTGCGGTCCTACCACCAAAAATCATTTTCAACAAGAAATGAATCAGAAACATCCTCATCCGCAAAAACCAGTATCCAGTTGCCAGATCCTGTCCTGCCCAGTTTTTTATTTTTTTAGTTATTTTTTATTTTTTATTTTGATAAAGTTTATACATAAGTAATTGTCCTCTCCAGGTATTTAGGGGTTAACGTTTCTATGTACACAACACCTGCACCAGCAAGACACTAGATGCCAAACTAGTTGGTCACACCATGGTTTTAGTGCCTATCCCAAATTCATGTTTCACGTCATGTATCATTAAAGCCAATAGCCTCATTGGATACAAGGCAACACATCAAATTGTAATACACCACAATTAAAACACTAAACTGTCTGAATATTGTATACTCCCAAAGATGTAAAGTGCTTTTCTATAATTTCACAACAGTCTGTCTGAATAATAATTGTATGTTTCCTAAGATGCAGAGCGCATTTCGAAACATTTCACAACAATCTGTCTGAAACGTGTTCAAAACAAATGAAACAGTTTTGAAACAGTTAAAGAAGGAAGCGTTCTAGACATTTAAACATTACAAAAACACATAATTCACACACGACACACCTGAAGAATCGTCATGTCATTGCATAATTGCATGTACAATACTGACTCATATCAAATTCATTTTTCAAATATCTTCAAAACATTTCGCCCCATTTTGAAACAAATATCTGAAAACTAAAATTGCGAGCATGTCCGACAATGGTATAGCGACAATTTGAAACTCACAACTAAGAATTTCTTGATAGAATTCATCAAGGATTCACATGGGCACGCAATTCCACTCGCTGAAAGGTGACTTTGATTCCAGGCCAAGTCCAAAAATTCTTCAGGGAGCGTGTGCACGTGGTCAAGCGATCACAGTCACAACCCAAAATACGGGCCCCTTCACGTCGTCTACTAGTCTTTATTTAATCCAAAACCAAGCGATCTCACCAGTTGCCGTGTGAGTTGCTGTCTTCGGACCATTGATCCACTCCTCTGGCAAATGAGCACACTCTACTTCAAAGCATGGACTTCTCTCCTTTACTCCTTCGCCGCTCTTTCTGTGCATGCCGTTATTTTCTACTCCTTCCTGCTGGTTTCTACATTGTCGTCCTTTGTCTTTCGTGATTCTATCAGTTCATAAATTCAGCTTCATTTGATTCTGAGTTGTGGCTCTCTAGGTGCAGACTGTCTGTGTTGAAACGAGGTTCCTGCTTGCATTTGAGAGTAGCTTCAAATGGGACCAGGAGGTGCAGCAAATGTGGTTACTAATCGGAACAGGTACCTGGAAACAGTTCTTCAGGCAATGGTTGATCTTATTCTTTTCCATTTGTTTGTTGGGATGGAGTGTTGAGCACTTGCAAATTGGCTGCAATCCTTGATATAAAGAGACGGACGATTAGAGGTCGAGCAGTTCCTCGACTCGTAATTCCTTGGTTTCTTGATACTGATTTTCTGATGTGCAGTAGATCATGTTAAACTCTTGATCATCTTCAATCCAAGGGGCTCTTCCTCTGCATCTGTGATTTCTGAATAGACGAATTAACAACGTTTGTGAATCTTTGATCTTGGCTTTGGGAATTTTGCACTAGAAGGGAGAATTAACCTTGGCGCGGCGTCAGTACTGCTGTTAGTAGGTGAGACGTTGTACACTGCCGCTCGATCTCTGTACCTTCGTGACTTGCTTGCTTTCGAAATTCTCCACCTGATTGGAGATGGAATGTTGACATCATAATATTTTTTTCCTTTTTATGTCGGTATGAAGGTTGCTAGCGCGAGCAGATTAAATGGACAGTAAACGTCTGTATAGAAATAGATGATGAGATTCAGCATTATGCCATCGATTCGTTTCTAATATATTTCTTTCTACCGATTCTTGATGGGCAGTTCATGCTAAGAATCTGGAGTAATTCTGCTTGCGATCTCTTTATCGTCGCTGTTGGCTCTGGGATTGATTAGGTGAGAGATATTATGCTCTGTCTGGTTTCTGTAAAGACGAATTTGCAACATTGATTGTTGATCCTGAGTCTGGGAAGATATTAGTTACTAGCGGTATGTTTAGTAAATTATACTCCTTAGGCTCTGTTATCTGGAGGCAAGTTGCAGCCCACGTCACTTAATTATGGATCCTGTGTACCTCTGTAGCTTGCTTTTCCATAATTCTGAGCCTGTTTTGAGTAGATCATGGAATGTTACAGCCAACCTGGCCGTACTGATATACCGCTCTACTTGTGGGCAATGAACTGAACCTTCGGTCCTTCAAGAAGTACCGAAGGTCCTGGTTAATGTATTGCACAATTGCATGCGTTACTTCACATCGATAGCATTAATCTACATAGAGAATTTCACCTGAAAGCAATTCGTGATCCTGAGATAATAGCAACTGGGCCAAAGTGGGCCAAAGTGAGATAGAGAGACAGAGGAGGTTTTGCGAAGAGGTACTACTAGAACATAATCTCCCCTCTTGTCTATGCACTAGTAGAAATTAATCCGCAGATCATGAATATTCAGAGAGAAACATAGCTCCAATAGGTAATTCCATGATCTGCAAAAAAAACTAAGTACGTCACTTCTGGCCAAGGATTAATTTCTTCACCTCTTAAAAGACGTCTCCATTCAAATAGGCAATGAAAGTTTTGAAACGAAACAATTTTTAGAGTCAAGATGCCATTGCAACTCTTTCAAACCGATCTGAATAATCATTCTAGAGAATACTCATGTGCAGCTTCTGGTGCAGGCAAACTTGTAAGTTTAGTAGATTCAGGACATAAACGAAAGAAAGCCACAATGGAGGAAACAAACGGGGGGACACCGCAGCCACTAAAGAAAGTGATGTTGTTCTGCGACGGGACGTGGTGTGGACAGTTGACACGCACGACCACAAATGTCAAGATACTAGCCGACGCCATGGCCGGGCGCAATACAGTCGTCACCGGGGTGCCGTTCGAGAACGGAAGAATCGTAGGCTGCTACTTCGACGGGGAAGGAGTGCAAGGCGGCTTCGCCGACTACATCCTCGACGGCTCCCTCGGGGGAAAAATCAAAGAAGACTGCCTGAACGGATACAAATTTATCATGGACGAATTCGAGAAAAGCAATGGGAAATGCGAGGCGTGGCTGATCGGCCTGAGCCGCGGCTCCTACACGGTCCGTTGCGTCGGGGGCATGATCAACAACTGTGGTCTCATTAGCAGGCAGGTCATAACGGACCACTTTGCAGCACTCGGCCATGGCCCTCCATCGGACAAAGATATGGACGACGTGATCGGGAGCGCCTATGCTTACTACCGCGATAGAAGTGATAAGTACACGCCAACTAGCACCTACATGATGAAATGGAAGGAACACCACAGCCGCAAGGCGGAGCGCCCGCCTGTGAAGTTCATGGGACTGTTCGAGACTGTGGGCGCACTCGGCATTCCGTCGCTGAACCCGGGCTCGGGGGTGGACTACTACGGGGAGCTAAACTTCTACGGCAAGGCAGAGGAGGGCGTGTCGGCTGTCTCCGGCGAAGTGGAACGCGTCTACCAAGCGCTTGCAGTCCACGATCGGTGCTCTGTGTTTAATCCATGTCACGTGAAGCGGGATAAGCTCAATGGCGACTTCGTCTACAACAAGGAACCGTATAATCTCGATATCGACTACAAGACGGAAGAGCTCTGGTTTCCGGGCGCGCATTACGACCTTGGCAGACAGAAGTTCATGTTTTATAAATCACCGTCGGTGCTCCCGCCAGACCCACTTGGCATGATAATCCGTTTCCAGTGGATGAATCTGATCACCGAGATTGCGAGTAATCTCGTCCAGCGGGGTGTCAGCTTCGGTTCCACTCGTGTGCTGCGTATCCCCGACATCCACCCGAACTACGAGTACTCCAACGCTGTCTTGAACTGGATGATTGGGAAGATGGCGGAGACGGATGCCGTCGAGTTCGGGTCATTGCACGAGGTCATGAACAAGGACGTCGTTACGCATCCGAAGCAAGACTCGTTATGGGAGAGGTTGTTCAATTGGGTGACATTGAAACCGGTGCCGCTCAAGAACGATGCTTATGATCACCTTGTCGACAATGCGTATCTGGGATTCGACCTCGTGCCATTTGCGCATCGCTTCCTTGTTGGGCTGTTAGATCGGTACATTCTCATGGACCGCAGAATTTTGGATCCTCCACCTCCCGCCGAGCCTGGACAACCTCCGGCACCTCCTGTCAGGTTCCACAGACCCGAAATCCTCCTCAAAGCTGATCCGAGATCTTACAGGTCTCGAAGCTACGACTCGTACAAGCTGGAGCTCGAAAGCCAGAACAGAGACGTATTGTTGGTAGACGAGTAGTGAAATTTTTATAAGTAGATCGAATGTGTCGAGCTCTAGAAATTTAATTCGTATGCATGTGTCTATATTTTGCTCGAGGTATATGAAACTCGTGGACTGTGGGACGATGTTGAATTGTTCTCCAATTTTTCTACTCACAAGGAATGAATGCGCTGTTTCCTGAACAGACTGAGGGTGGTCATTCTCCGTGAAAATGTGAATTGTGAAGCGATTAACGTGATTTTGATTGACGTGCAAGTAACTGTCCGTGTACAATGAAATTCGTGCTGCTACGGCAAGCAGTTTAAATTTGTGCACCCGGGAGTGTTGGCGTACTGCTGCCAGTGATTGCCTCTGAGGTTGCAGTCCTATCTGACATGCATGATCATTTGTAATGGGATTGTTCCCTACCAAATTGCAACGAACTGATTGAGTTTGGCAAACTAAAAGTTAGATGGCTCAAAAGCAGATTGCTTGATTCTCTTGATCGCATTTATAGCAGAGAATGATTTTCATTAGTGTGTACAGAAATAATTAGTGGTCGGCATTCCCCGGTTGCCAGAAACTTCCAGTATTATTCACGTCTGCAAGCTACATTGCTGCTTCAGCAAACCATCTGCAATATCAGTGACCCTGAAAATCACTTGGACTCCTGACTTGTAACACATCCAGTGCGGGTGAAGATAATTCAGAAATTCAGGAATTTAAAAGCCATACTTATTCTTTGGAGGTCTCAAAGTTAGACTAGCTCGTTACCCTATTACTAGATCAAGGAGTACTTGCGACGTTTTCAACAACACAAAATTGTAGACCTTTTCAACCAAAATTTACAAACTTATATGTATGTACTTTAAATTAATGAAACTTTGAATGAACTTTGAAGGTCTACAGGATAGGGAAAGGTTATGTAAATGATTTTTGAAGCATGTAGAATATGGGAGGAGTTGAAAAGTAATCAATTTTTACAAGAATAGTAGATTCGTGAATAAATTGTTAAAACCAGTGTTGGACTGTTATGGCATCTTTCTACAGTGAAACCTTGGACAGTGGTTCATTTCAAATACCCGTTTGATTCATTTCACTGAGAACCGTGACATAACAGTCCAACACTGGTTAAAACCCTCTCTGAATTGAAGGTTTGAATAGTCGGCGGGTGATCCTGGCTTGCAGCTTGGACTTCTCGACATTTTCTTCCGTCGCCATCTCGTGTTCCATCTCGGAGTAGCGGATGTATTAGAGGCAGATAACGTCACTCCGGTTCAGATAGTAGTGGGGAATCCTCCCACATCTAGTTTCCTCTCAGATTCGACAAAACCTGATCGTGTAGTGTCTCCAGTCCAGTCTTTGTGACTGCACAGGAGTGCGGGAGGGTGCCCCTCAAAGCAATGGCCATGCGAGGAACGGTCTTGTTCGGATGCAGGTCGCTGCCGATGGGCCGGAAGAATGCCAGCCCAACCTAAGGTGGAACCACCTATTTCCGAACACTTAAGGAAATATCCTTGATGCAAAGCTGTGCATGATGTGAATTTTTTTCCACAGATCAGCAAATACTAGGATATGAGAATGGAAGTGAAATTATATTTTTCTCATTCTATATGAATAAGTTATGAATTTTCAGAGTTTTGTATGACTAGACACCTATATGTGTACATAGACCCCTTCTAAAAGCGTGCACAAAGACAACTCACCTTTTGGTGACTTGTGCCAATCAATGAGTGCCTTGTGTTGGATTTGTTTTAGAAATGGAATCTTGGTTGTTCAGAAATAGGTGATGCATTGCTTGTGAATGCTGCCATTTATAGGGTTCGGTTATGGGATGGTGTTCGCCAATAGGTGGTTCCACCTTAGTAATTTTAGCCCAGCATCGGTGGCGTCGCGAGCCCCAATTTCTTCGCCAACCCTATTGATTTCTTTGCAGGTCATGAGCTGCCAGTGGTCTTTGCCGACCTCCTCAGCCTTTTCGTTTACCAAAGTAAAATCAGAGCTTGTGATTCGTGATTTGTATCCTAAAATAAGTTGACAGCGAAGCCCTTGAAAAGCATTTTCTTGATGTAAAATACTATACCTCTGCTATTTCCAGAAGATATATTCGCAACTAGAGCTATACCAGTTTTCATCAATTCAAACCAGAGAGAGATATAAACCCAACTGCACCCGTAAGGCTTCCAATTTATGAGGAGCCTCAATCAGGATGCTGGTTCAATATTTGTGACATGCAGCTGTGTGATTCTCCAGTTCATTTTCTCCCTGCTGAGCGGCACACTGTGGAGAAGGATCGCCCATGACCACGCGGTGTTGCACACTATAAAAGTCTAGCTCCGGTACAACTCCAGCAAATCTTTTCTCAGCTCTTCACAATTTCGCAATGACTCAATATTTACGATCAGTGCAATTCAGGATGCCATGAGATTTAGAACAGAGTCTAAAACATTTACCCCACTATGAAAAAACGCATGAGCACCTTGCACCAGGCTGCCCACTATAGTATCATCTCAGTATAATGCATGACAAGGCATATAAAAGGAAATTTATCTCTCTTCCGAGCATCAAGTCTTGCTGGTCTCCTACATACTGTATTTCCACGGTAGAAGTTCCACCATATAGACATGGCCACAAATAGGAGGGGGAAAGGGATTTTCAAAAGGAGGGTTGACACAAAGTTTACCATGGAATCATAAATGATTGATCACCGAGAAGTACGCCCCAGTCCGATCTGCAAGTCAAGCAGTCTCAAAGTTTAATCCCAAATATGGGTCAAACGTTTCAGAGGCCGGGCATCAGATTAGGTGCTGGTACAAACTTGTTGGAGTAATTAATTCATGACCTAGTAAACCTCAACTAAGAATCAGAGACATCGAGTGCTCTTGCTGCTTCCAGAACCGTGGTGTCTCTCTCCAATGCAGATACTTCATTTCTGTCTTGATGAGTGCACTTTGTTGAGCCAGGTTCCAGGGGTGGGTTGTTTCTTCTGTCGATGATGATGTGGAATAAGAAAAGGGCTTACGAGATCTGCGGCCACATTCTGATTGCTTTCAAGCACATATAATGACTCGAATTTGTTGAGTCGATTGCTAGTGTATCTTCAGGAACTACAGTTGTGAGCCTGGGGTCAAGTCTGAAGGAACTAAGTGTGGAATATCTATCTACTTCGCAGAATTGAGGGCGTGATTTTTGATATTTACTTACGATGCTTATTCCATTACTATTCTATTATAATAATTGTGCCCCCTGTTAGAACAATTCGCCTCCTCTGTTTGCCCCCATTCCCGTACTCTTGGTGAGCTGGCCCCTCCTTCCTCTCTCAGGTTGCGGTTCAGAAGCCACGGCAGTGTCTGTACAGTGGAATTTCTGTCGGCATCCTGAGCTTATAATTAATTTAAGCTCCTCCCCCAGGGACAGTCTTCTAGAGCCCATCGCTAGTGAGTTGCGCCAGTGAGTTGCGTGACATCGATGCTGGATGTAACTTAGACCCATCAGGTATCACAAGTAAAACTGTGGCTGCTCCTTGCCAATATATTTCTGCTAAACTTGATTTCTGCCTTTTGATCTCTACAATTCAGCTTCTGGCGATAGGTAGTGCCGGTACTTCAGATTTGCAAGGTAGTGTAGTATCAGTTTTCCTGCGTTGTTAGTTATCCATCTATGGCCATGGCTCTCGCCATCGATACCAACCATATGCTCCAACATTGCATCCCTTACAACGAGCCCCTAAGAATGGGACGAAGCAGAGGACGCTACGAGCTTCACAAGCTCCACGCTTACGCCACTGCGTGGTCCACCTCCCTACACAATTCGTCAGCGATGCCGGCCTTTGAACTCACGACGGCAACTCCGGCTACTCAAGCTGCACTAGATTGGCAAGCTGACCAAGACGATGTTCTGGACGACCTCGAAGTGTTTCACCATCTCAAGCACATGGCTACAACCTATTCATTCCCAGAAGCCCCTTATGACGACGGCGCCATGGGAGCCAGTTGTACAACTTTGGTAGCAAGTGTGCAGTCGCCCATATTCAATTTACGTGCACAAGGACGACCCCCGAATTCCTTCCATCGCTACTCCCTGCGTATGATTGTGTTTGAATACAACTACTACGTGTGCAATATATTTGGGTATGATTTCAATGGCATGGATGAGTCCGGCATCGGTGAGACTAATATGCACAAAGTCCTTCCCAGCGATGGTGACGCGAGGAGGTCCTGTTATAATCTGTTGCCCTGGTTTTTAAGTCCGAGAATTGTGTGGGCGACCACGGCGGAGAATCCGGCCGTGCTCTGGCATATGCAATTGGACTTCGTGGATCTGCTCAGTCCGATTGGACAATCCAGTCGAAGCCTTGGGAAACGACGACGGTCACTGAACCCATTTCATCGAGTATCTTCAACAGGTGGTGATCATACATCACGAGGTTTGAACCATCTTCCCGAAGCCAAGAGATTCAAGGGAGTCCGCTACCGCCCCGATCGCAGGACATGGGTAGCGGAGATGAGGCCGCCGAAGAGTAAGAATAAGGTCTCTTTTGGAGACTTCAAGTGTCAAATACAAGCTGCCCGTGCCGTTGATGCCGCTTACCACTACTTCCACAAGATACACCACATCAACTTCGCAGACTCTTGTGAGATTCTGACGACGAAACCCGCGCCAGCGGAGCTCAGCGGAGAGGACATGCTGAGGTTCGTGAAGGAGCAAGCAAAGTGGCTTGCATCCATGGCTTACTCCCTCCCACCCACCCCAACTTCTGCACTTGCTAGAGCAGCTGTTGATGTAGCTTTGGTTGATCCTTACGAAGTTTTTCCAGAGTCGTCCAGAGGTTTCAATGCCGTCACCTTCAGGTTCCGTTCATTCTCCGAGATCACACCGTCGTCAAGCTCCCATACCGACAAAGCAGACGATGGTATCTCCCAACCTATTCCAAACTTTGCCGCAGCAGATCATGTGGGTGTTGTGAACGAAGTGGAAGAGGGGCAGAGTATGTTTCAATGGATGTTGGAGAATGCTATGGTGGATCCAGCACGTTCGCCAGTTGCTCGGAAGCTCAGCAGCTCAGTGCAAATCATAGATGAGTTGGCCGATTGGACAGATTCTTGTAGCAGAATCCTACCGAGCTTCTTAAACTCTCCTGGAAGTGAGCAGAGAATGATGAGTCCAGGTTTAGATGTTCTCAGCATGTCTCCTCCAGCAACCTTGTATCTCTGGTGAGTCCGAGTGAGTATTAGGGCGACGTTGCAGATTGTTGTTGGAGCATCTTTAATTAATGGCAGAGAAGGAAACTGAACAGAAATGGAGCCCTTGCTGTGGTTCAGGGCCATAGACAAAATGGGATAGTTACCAAAATGCCTTCTTTGAAAGCACAGATGAAATGGTCTTCAAGAGGCCTAGAATTGTAATCAAGAAGAACATGAGCGACTACAGAAGCAACACCACTTCAGATTTTGAGTAGTCTGACGATTAAGAACGCCATCCCAAGCATAGAACATAGATTATGATAGATTATTCAATGGGTTTTGGTGAAATAGAAAATCACTTGGTTTTGATAGTAATGATGATCTGCAACATGAGCACTCGAAGATCCGACCTTGATATGGATTGAGGAACCGTTTTTTCAGAAGATCTTGGAGAAATTTGATTGTGAGACAAAGTTATTAAGCACTGTTGTTAAGTTTTGAGGTTGAACTTGTTTAGACTTGATCAGAGTTTAATTTGGCTTGCTTTGAAGTAACTCTAGGATTTTCTGACGAAAAATGAGCATTTTCCTCATGTGCGATTCTGCCTTTTTAATCTGCATTCAGCTCTTCAGAGATGATCGTTTGCTTTGTTGGTTGTAGTTTGTACGTGATTGTGCATGTGAGATTCAAGTGGGTATAGTGAGGAGACTTGTGCGCCAGAAAGAATTGCATTAAGTTACTGCAAGAGATAATCTAGAGGTTGCAGTTTCCTGTGACACATTAATATCTTTGAACATGAGTCACTTGATATGGCAGTTTCTGTCATGCATGGAGCATCAGGTTGCAACGCGATGTTTGGCAAGAGTGTGTATACAGTACACATAAAGCAATACCAAGACTCAAATGTTACTCTCAAAGGTTCATCACAACGAAGTCACCTACCCCATTCCTCTCTTTTTCAAAATTCATTTATAAAGGTTGTTAGATTGGTCTTCACACTGAAACCTTCAGTAATTATTAATTCTTGTGAGCAATCAGGAAATCGTCACAGTATTGTACTTGGCCCGGTCTACTGTGTCTCACTCCTGCGAATTTTTTGACACTAATCCCGAAACTCGTTTCTATTCTAACTATGTTCCTCCAGCAATCGGTCCACAATTTCAACCTGAAAAGCACTCGGACTTTCCATGTAAAAAACATTCGATGCACTGGCGGAGATAAGCTGAGGAAATCATCATTCTCTATTTTCGATCGACATGGCTGCACATGATCACCTACTGGGAAATTCACATGTCTCATCACCGCTCCACTCAAAGATGGGGTCTGCGATGATCTAAACGTCCCTGATATGCACGCAGCTCGGACGTGAACCCCCAACAGGTGATCATACTGGAACCACCATGGCATTCTCCAACATCCATTGAAGCATACTCTCCTCTTCCACCTAGTTCACAATATCCACTTGTTCTGCTGCGGTAAAATTTGGCTGCTCAGGTTGGGAGAATTCCTCGTCAGTATCGAAGTGTGATGGCGATGTGATGTTGGAGAATGAACGAAGGTCTAAATTGACGGCAGTATAGACTCGTGAGGACTTCGGAACAATTTCGAAAGGCTTATCCCATGGTACGTTGACAGCTTCTAAATTAGTGATTACGGTAGTCGTGGGCGGTAAATATGTAGAAGCCACAGACGCGATCCACTTTGCCTGCTTCTTCACAAACCTCAGCTTGTCGTCCTCATTTGGTCCAGCGGGTGCAGCTGGTCTCGTCATCAAAATCTCGTCATCAAAATGAGTGTCTGCAAAGTTCATGTGGTCTGTCTTGCGAAAGTAGTTGAAAGCGGCATCAACGGCGCGGGCAGCTTGGGTTTGGCACTTGAAGTCTCGGCGAGACTTTGTTCTTGCTTTTGGGTGGCTTCATCTCCGCCACCCACGATCTACGGTCAAGGTGGTAGCGAACTCCCTTAAATCTCTTCGTTTCCAGAACACGATCACCACCTGCCTGAGACAATTGCTGAAAGGGGTGTAACAGTGCTCGTCTTCTTCTGCCGAGGCGGGAACCTAATTGCACCCGGACCTTGTATAGTTCATATTGCCCTTCCGATTCTACCTTCTAGGTTCTAGTATGTACGCACCCGTGATCGGGGATCCAGTCGTGGAGCAGATGCTTGGTATGAGTGGCAACAGCCTTGACAAGAGATGGAGTGAAGGCACAGAACTACTTCGTACTGGACTACCTTGCCAACAGAACTACTCTGAAATACTCATCACGCAGAAGAGTGCAGGGATAAAAAGAGCAGAAATTCATTGGTAAGAAGCAGCATTTTGATTTATGTTACTCAACTCACTTCAGATGCACTGAACAAAAATGTGCACTGGGGGTGTAGCTTAGAAAATCATTTGTGCCTTCTTCAAATCTCACATATACAGTAAAGTACAATGCAGATACTGCTAAGAGAGTGGCAACATCCTCATTATTTAGTGTAAGTTAGAAGAGAGTGCAAACATTCTTATAGAGATCAAACCACATAGAGAATGAGATGAAGCCACATATAGAATGAAATCAAACTGCAACAATGGGTGCTGGAATTTGAGCAATCCTCCCCTACAATGTTGATGACATGCAGCAATCACCTGAGGAACATGATCTCACCGCATGCAGTAGGGGCGAATACCGACGTACTGCATTAAGATATTGTCAGATTCTTGGGCCTCTAGAAGTTACAACTGATTTATTCCAAATTCCAAGTTCAGCCATCCCCCAAGGTTCAGCGTCAATTCCAACCATCAAAGACCTGGTCATCTCGCATCAAAGACCCAATTTATACCATAAAAGCTAAATAGGCTACCCGCTCGTCTCTAGATAGTTCATATAAATAGGATTGATGTTCGGCGAGAGTGTTCACGATATCATTAAAATCAGGTCTCATTGAGGGATCAGAATGCCACCATGTGCGAAATAAGGCTTCTAGATATGGTCCTTGAGATAATCTGGCAACTGGGGTCTTGCTCCATTAATAACTGCATCATAGTCATTCTGTTTGAGGTTCACCAATGGAGTCTTACCTGTTACAACTTCGTAACAAGTCATAGCATAACTATAGACGTCAGCTTTCTCTGTAAACATTTCAGGCCGACGATTGCGATTTTTCAAAGCAAGTAGTACTTCGGGAGCTCTCCAAAAACGTGTTCCGTCAGCTCCAGCAGAACTCTCGAAGTCAGCAACAAGAAGGCCGGTAGGTACAACAAAATCTACGGATGAGATATAAAAATTGCCTATAAGCACATTGGATGCCTTCAGATCTCTGTGCAAAATGCCACGGTTGTGTAACGATTTCATGCCACGAGCAATTTGCAGAATGATATCTATAATGTCAGGATAATGAAACAGTGGGCCCGAATGTACTCGTTCTTCGATCTATGAAAGTGCGCAAATCACACGGATACTTGTTCATTAAAAAAGCAAACCTCCCATTGCTCAACAAAGTTCCGCCTCGCATCCAACAACAATGCGGTTCCCCTCTCATCCAAGGTGGCTCATAATCATCGCGAAGCAGTGGAAGCATTGTGGGGGGCCACCAACGTTCCAGGTCTGCTAGACTGATATCCTCCTTGAACACCTTTAATACAAATTCTCTGTCATCCCCCACAAATTTTGCATCAAAAATCTCAGCTTGCCCTCCCTCAGCAATCTTGGGACCCATTTCCAGTCGGTCTTCGTAGTCCAGAAAGAAGCCATATTCCGAGTTTGGGCTATACCACTGCTCCATGAGGTGATTGAATTTTTCTCTGTTGGCCATGTGTAGTGGACCTTCCTCACTAGACACCGGGTGGTTGATAGTGGACTTGGAAGGCATCTGCGTCCAATGCTCAGTGGATTTTTCGATTTCATAATCAACTCTCGAAGTCACCACCTGTGAAGAAGAGTCTCCAAAATCTGATGCAAACATTACAATTGATTTGGATCTCTCGTCTAAAGTAGACGTCTCGCAATGAATAAATATAATGTCACCAATATGATTAAATATAATGTCACCAATATGATTACACTCTGTATTCTGCAAACACAAAACAAACTTGGTCAGTAAGTAACATTCAAAGGGTTCAATTTGCCTTCATCTGAAGGTACATACATCTGAAGAATGTTAACTATCATTAGTAAAACCGTATTTGGTTTCTTATATTTGACGATTTGACAATCCTTTACTCATTATTTCTGCCCTGCGGATATTCTAAACACTTAAATAAATTGACTTATTTCACAATATTATACCAGTTTCTGAAAGATATCTATGAAGTCCAACAACCAATTAAAATTCATTCCAAGTACTAAATTCGACCAACTAACGTAAAAGACCTGTAAATCAGCTTCCGCTAACTTCAGCAGGTAAACTCTGATAAAGAGAGATTAGAACACCAATCTCTAGTGAGATTGGCTTGCATTAAGAGTTCCTCCACGTGAAGCTCTGCTAAAACTCTTTACTAGATCTACAACCCTAACATCTGGAAGAGTCCGTTTTGTTATCCCATCCAACAAAATAAAACTTCAAATCGTTCATCTGATCTGGAGCCTTCACAACCAGATATTCATCTTGTTGGAGGCCGAACTTGAGGAATACAATAACAGTTAAGCGTCTCTGCAGCAGAGTAAAAAAAATTGCCAAGCAAAACTCTCTAAACCCCACCAAAGAGCAGATAGGAATACGTACGAAGAAACGAAGTTAACTATAGATCTAGAAGGCAAAAGAGCAAAATTAAATTAGAAGCAGCCTGGGTGATGCAGATGTTACTACTGCCTTGGAAGGAAGCTTACACAAAAGAAATAGAGAGAAGATGGACAACGCACGAAACTCGCCGGAGCTGTTGAATCCTGTTAAGCCCTCAGTGTCGAGAAAACCTTAGAGAGATGCGCCAAGTTTTATAGACATTCTCCGAATCAGTGTAGAGGCTGTAAAGCCGGACCAGAGTAAGAAAAGCTCAAGGTGATTGTAATCATGAGAGTAAGAGAGACAAAGAGCCAATGTAGAAGCTAACAAGTCCTCAAAAACCTTGGGACCAATAAACTTGGAAGCGTCGCGCAGCGTTCCTCGCCATCTGCTTGGCGCGTCCCCTAAAGATGGCAGGTCCGGAGGGGGCATCAAAGGGCGGAATATTACATGGGGATACCACCCCCCCTGTCTGTTAATATTATGATATTGCGTTCTCTCTGCCAATTTGACGCATAGTCGGTAGAAATGAATTCCCAAATTGACTTATGCACCAAACGAGTTGAACAGTAGGATCCAATGTAATAGTATCATTCGAATTTCGGAACGAATACAAACATAATTACAGCCACACACGTCAAACCATACAAAGGAAGATATCAAACGGCTACAGTAGGCATTGGAAATTGAGCAATCCTACTCTCCACAATGTCACAGAGTTCAGTGCTTGCTTGAAAACTTTTGTGTAAAACTTTGTGTAAAACTTGCCAGTTCATGGTAGAGCAGGGGTGTAACATGATCATGTACGAGTAAAAGAGAGCCATGTAACAATAGTGAAGCACCGAAGCATCTGTGATACTTGAATTTTGTCATAAGAACATACAGTACTGAAGCTTTGAAACTTAGGCAACTGATATCAATACCTACAGTGATCTTCAAAAGTGTCCCAATGTTTATAATTTGAAAGTTTGGTGAGTCACCAGATAGTGATTGCATGCTAGACTGACATGGCATCAATTTAGTTACATACTATCATTAGTAAGGTAATCAAGGAGCAAGGCTTACCACTTGTCTCTACATGTATGTGCATGAATTGAAGCTCTAGATATTTTCTCTTCATTAGGACAGTTTTGAAAGTACATATGAGTGAATCTTGTATGCATAGCAAGTGAAGTGTACATGCATGGTGAATTGCTTAGTTTGTGTTCTATTGTGTGTATTTGTTCTTCTTGCGTCATATATTTGTTTTTTTCGTGTTTAGCTTCACAAGTGAAAATGGTGAGACCATTGTCCCAGGGGAAGCAACAAGATATACTCTCTTTGCTTCAAAAAGGTTGTAGTGTGAGAGAGATAGCAAATTCTTTGCATGTTGGTAAATCAAGTGTACAGAGGCTCCGTAAGAAGCATTTTCCAGATGCAAAGCTTTTAGTTAGAGGTAGACCACGCAAGTTGAAAAGTGCAATGGAGCGGTCTTGTGTAACTAGTATAACAAGAGGGAAGGTGTCTACTGCAAGAGAAGCTACTAAACATGTGCAAGAAGTTTTTGGAGTACAAGTCAGTGAAGTTACTGTACGCCGTCGACTTTGTAGAGCAGGTTTGCAATCGCATGTGAAAGAAAAGAAACCACATTTGTCATGCAGTAATATTAGGGCTCGCTTAGAATTTGCCAGAAAGTAACAGCACTGGACTATTGATGACTGGAGTCACGTGATATTCTCAGATGAGACTAAAATTAACAGATTTTCTTCAGATGGGGGAGTTTGGTGTTGGGTTCGTGATCCACAGGAACTTTCAGAGCGGACCGTTATTCCGACTGTTAAGCATGGTGGTGGTTCTGTGATGATATGGGGATGTATGTGTATACATGGACCTGGCATGATGTGTAGAATTGAAGGTCGCCTCAATCAGCATGGTTATCAAAAAATCTTGGAGGAGCATCTCCATGGTACAGTTGAAAAATATAATTTAGATCCATGGAGAGTCATATTTCAACAGGATAATGCACCTATACATACCAGTAATAGTATGAAACAATGGTTTTCTAGGCAACCTTTTGGTGTCTTATCTTGGCCTGCTCAATCTCCAAATTTGAATCCTATAGAAAATCTATGGGCAATTTTGAAAAGGAGATTGAACCGATATGACACACCACCAAAAGGGATACTTGAATTATGGTCTCGTGTGGAAGTAACCTTCCCTTCTATCACTGTTGCTGATTGCAAGAGACTTGTAGAATCAATGCCCAGACGAATAGCAACTGTATTAAAATCCAGAGGAAAATGGACAAAGTGGTGAGGAATTTCCATGTTGGACGTTCAAAAGTGTACCAATGTACAGAGTCGCTTTAGATTTTTTTCCTTTCTCATTGAGCGCTTCAATTTTGTTGGAATTTTTGTAATCAATTAGTACATTGTATGTACTATTTCAATAGATTGACTACATTCCATTCCATGAGTTTCTCTTACCTACATTATTTTTTGAATGTAACATGTACAAACATTGGGACAGTTTTGAAGGTCACTGTACATGTCCAATCATCCAGGAGTAACAAAATTCCGAAGACGATCACCATAAAGAGTAAAGTAACTGCAGTTGTTTAGATGGCCCATAACCAACAAGACTATTAAAGATCACAACAGAAGCTGATAATACAGATAGGCTGCTCAATATTATCTCAAAAAAGAAGTGTAGTACCAACTCCTCAGCAAGTAACTCACCGTTCAAATATACCTGTGCCAAGCCCAGGCGTGACTATTGACTACATTACCATTTTCCATCTCAAAATTTTACCTTGAGCTGCCTACAATTCATGAATGCAAAGAAGCCTACACCTCTAAAGTGGTTTCCTGAAACTTAGTCCTGCGTAACGAACATTGCCGAGCTCCTCCTCTATCCTCAGCAACTGCATGACATCAAATCACGCACTTTGTTAAGAACAACTAATACGTGAACCACAGACTAACATGGATTTCATTCAGAAAGTTTACTGCTTTAAGCATACGATGTATAGTACAATGTTTTAATTTCCAGGAGATTTAGATATTCTAACCTCTAAAGCAGGACACTTATCCTGTAAACGAAAATCTAACATACCTGGTTGTACTTTGCAAGACGCTCACTTCGGCATGGGGCTCCAGTCTTGATCTGCAAAGCGAAATGTGATATCAGAATCTCTACCAAAAACCTTCCTAAGGCAGAAACATGGAGAAAATCTGCACATCACCTAGACAACTCAGCAAACATAACGAGTTTTGCTCTGAGCATTTACGCTCCAAGGATGTTGGTTAGAAAAAGCAACACAAGCTACAACTTAAACATGTCGTATTACCTGTCCACTGGCAAGACCCACAGAAAGATCGGCAATGAAAGTGTCCTCTGTCTCTCCACTTCGGTGACTAACCATGACGCCCCATCCAGCGGCCTTAGAGTCCAAAGCAGCTTGAATAGATTCCGTCACAGACCCAATTTGGTTCACCTGGAATACATAAATGTACATAATCAGAACATGTATTCAGGTCTCCTCAAACACTTTCAAATTCATTACATCATACACATTCATCTGGTAGCAATATCAGGATAAAAAATCAAAATCTGAATGAGAGCCAGGTTTGCTTGAATACCTTCAACAAGAGGGCGTTGCAAGCCTTCTTGTCAATAGCCTCAACAATCTTTTTGGGGTTGGTGACCAAAAGGTCGTCACCCACAATTTGGGTATCAAGGCCTGCATTCAATGCCGACCATGAAGACCAGTCATCTTGGTCGAAAGGATCTTCGATGGACACAATGGGGAACTCACGTGCAAACTCCTTGTAAAGATCCCCCAGGGCTTGCCCTGACAGAACCTTGCTGCCATCGTTTGGCTGCTCCTTGAAGTCAAGATCGTACTGCCCATCCTTCGTCAAAAACTCAGAGGCAGCTACGTCCATACCAATCTTCACCTTGCCAGTGAACCCTGCCTTTTCGATGGCATCCACCAAGAGGATAAGGCCTTCACGGTTATCCTGAATATTGGGCGCAAAGCCTCCCTCGTCACCCACATTGCACGCGTCTTGCCCGTACTTCTTCTTAATGATGCCCTTGAGAGCATGGTACACTGTCCATACAAACACATTTAATCATCCCCTCAAAGATATAGATATTTGTTGCACTAATAGACACTGTTCAGACAAAGCCCTATGATTGAATTAGTGGGGCATAAATAAACCACTTACGTACAGCTGCTAACTAAGAAAACTAAGCAAAGTAGAACGGATATGACATGACGGTATTCTCCAGGTAAATTACAGTAGGCTACAAGAAGATGAGGTATTATGACGTTGAAGATTTTCACATTTCTAAATGCGAAAACGATTAGTAAAAATCTATAATTTTCGGACTAATTTGATGAGCATCAGCTGTGAACAGGGAGCTGTTCAGTACCTTCACATCCCATTTGCATGGCTTCCTTGAACGATGATGCACCAATAGGCAAAATCATAAACTCCTGCATAGCAAGCTTGTTGCCGGCGTGACTACCACCGTTGATAACATTCAGGGCAGGTACAGGCATGACGAGCTCCTTGGTACCCGCCAGACCCTGGATATGACGGTACAGTGGCACGCCATTCGCACCGGCTCCAGCACGGCATACGCTCAATGACACACCCAAAATGGCGTTCGCTCCGAGCTTCCCCTTGTTGGGAGTGCCATCCAATTCCAGCATGATGTTATCAATCTCTTTCTGATTCCTGCCACCCCAATCCACTCACAGTCAACCCACCTGCGCAACCTCTCCACACACTGTCACCTCCAACACCATCACCAAATTGTCGCAAAAACGCCACGGCCATTGGCCTCACAGCTACCGGACACCACGATTAGCTCACAAACGTAAAATTGATTTTCCAGATCATCCTTTTCAGATTGAAGATACTTTGAGCCTCTGCAAGTGCTGAAAGGCTTAAAAGATACCACGAACTTAGAGATAGTTCACAAACTCAAAATTGGGTTTTTCATATGTCTCTATATCCGTGCTGGGAGATAATTTGAAGACACCAAAACTCAGACAGCTCACAAACAGCACAAATTTCCCTAAAAACGTTCCTGCTGAAGTTGAAAGAGAATTTGAGAGAGAATGTAAAAACTTTCAACCACTATGCCCATCCAAATCACAAGTAGCAAGGTTCTCTCACTGACGAATCAATGCCAAGCTAACTGTCCACCAACCTACACATTCCAACCTATCTCCCGAACACAAAAAAACCAACACTCCACATTTCAATCAATCCAACAAGAACAAAAACGCACCGAGTATCAAGCCCAACAAGCTTCTTCCCCAGCACATTGTTAATATTCTCCACGGCCTTCAACACGCCCTTCCCACCAAACACCTTCTTATCCTCGTCCCGCAACTCCAGAGCCTCATAGATCCCAGTCGACGCGCCACTGGGCACCGCAGATCTGTAGCACTGGTCCGTCACCAGGTCCACCTCCACAGTCGGGTTCCCCCGGCTGTCGATAATCTGTCGCGCAGTAATCGACTTAATCTTCGTCGCAGCGTCCGCCCTCACTCCCGACGCCGTCACCGCCGTCGCCTGCACCTTCACCCCCCGCCTGGGCACCTTCGCAACGCACACTCTCTCCACGCCCTCCACAGCGCTCCCAGATAGGAATGTGGACCGCAGTGGAGCCTGAGCCGCCCTCATCATGGTGCTCTCCAACGCTGCCATCGCTCTGGCCCTGGCTGCAATGGCAATGGCAATCCCTGGACTTGTCTAGGTTCTTGAACTTCTTGAATATCGACAGAAACTGGGAATATTTGTCTCCAGGACCTTGAAAGCGTTCTTCGCAAAAGAGGGCTTCATCTGGGGGCCACCAGGGTGATATAAACGATGGTTGAGCAAGACCTAGAGGCAGGCGGAAACTGCCTTTGCCTTGGTTGTGGCTCCGCGTCCCATGACGTACCTCTTGGTTGTCTGCTAGCCGTCGATAAGCCGCGACTCGGAGATGGTGGTGCGCGACTGGTGGATTTCCGGTGTTTCTGTTGAGATGCTGTGGGCGACCAGTGGAGGGTCGCGTTTTTTGGGAACTGACAGTTGGGATAATACTAAATTACTGTACCCTAGTCGGCATGGACAAGTGTGAGAGGTTGATGGAGTGGTTATTCTGCGGCTGTTTCTGTGGAGAGCGTTTAGCGAAGAGATTAGACGGATACCCTTGGAAAATGATAGGGAATATTTGAGTGGGTTAGTGCAAGTGGTTAGCTGTATGAGTATTTTTTGTGTGCGTGTGAGTTGGTGTTGAGAGAGTATCAAGAATTTTTTAGGATCTATGAATCCTACGTGGTTTTGGAAGAGTTGAGAATTTGATAAGACGAGGCAGTTCTGGGGGTCCGAAAGCAATATTTTTTATTGCAAGTTAATGATTAATGAATATATTCTGCGTGAGGAAACAAAGTACAATTGTGCATGGTTCTACTATTGGCTCATTAGCACTGGAACTAATTTTCTACAATCGTTGAAGTAGATGAATTCCACAAACTAAAATAATATACTTCCTTTGAAGTACCTAAACGACGAGAGTTTCGTGGTATGTTTCAAATAAGGTTTGACGTTACAAGAGCAGTTGTCAAGGTTCTAGGGTGTGACTTAAGTCCCGATGAGATGCTTGTAGCGGGCGTAGCCTAGCACAGTGATGAAGATCACCAAGCAAGTAATACACGTTACCACCACCACCTGCGTGCAGAAATAGGGTGTTGTTAATATATAACCAATAAAAGGATACATTGGTGATAATGTCGTGCAAAGCGCAGTCTCAAACAAGCAGCAAACTGACAGTTTTAGTTATGATACCCAGATTAAACGGACCAAATTTGCAGTTTCTGCGAGAACTTTCAATGATGAACATGACTGAGTATGATGCATACCCATGTAAAAGCCTCCGCGTGATCTGTGTTCCACTCATAGGGGATGTTCATGCCGAATATGCCGGCAACAAGTGAAAAGAGAGCCACCACTACAGTAGCTGAACTGAGAATCAACTCCAACTGCACCAACCAGAAATTCCATTCTTGAATGTTTGAGGATCCATTCACGATTGCGCACGGTCAAATGAACAGATAAGTAGAACCACCAACACTATAGGTGAAGCAAGGTCACTGAAACATATTTTAAGAAAATGAAATACCTGAATAAGCTGATTTCTATGATTGTCAAGCTGTTTGGAAAAAGCGGAAACAGTGAAGGCATCAGAACAGCGCAAATATATGATCATAAGACTGCTGCACTAAATTTGTTCTTTCTGCCGACAGTCATCTGCAATTAGACAGTTACACAAAGCATATCGCTACCATCAAAAGAGTTAGTTTATATTATTGTCATGATGTCTGTGATTGCCTGCACGCCAAAGATCCCAATGAGCGACGCTGCCGTCAAATATAGGTTCCAATACATATCAGACACCAGATATATGTATTCCAAAACCGTTCATGTGCTGATAGCACTAATACCAGTATCAAATCTAACGGAAACAAACTTCTATTGAACAAGTACAAATAAGCAAATGTGTCAACATGACACATAGCTGGTACCTGTATATTGATGTAGTCCTCTGTGTCATCAATGTACTCTCGAAGCTGCAAACGAGGAAGCGAGACATCAGTCATTCCCCAAAGGGACAGCCCTCTGGATATAACAAGTTGCACAAAGAATGAAAAGTAGATCAATGACTGACAAAAAATTGACTACTAAATGTTCAAAAAGCCTATTCAATGAAATGAAAACCGATCGTACTAGAGGAGACGATACTTAACTGTAGTCAGTTTGTTCAAAGTACCATCAATCTGCATAAAATAAGCCTGCATTCAAAATAATCCGGTCATCAGATTCTAAGGAATGGAAACACCCACATCAAAATTGAAGCCGACATAAAAGTATGACAGATAAATGTACCTCAAGAAGCATCTCTAACTCCTCCACGTCATCTGAATCTGTAGCTGTCGGAGCCCCATGGTTGAGACTCGTAACTCCACTAGCTTTGCTGACCCAGGAGGCACGGGAAGCAATAGTCGGAGACGTAGGGGCCCACAAAGGCGCGGCCGAACTTGCAAGAGGAGATGAAGCCCCAGCCATTTTCCGAGTCAGGAAAAGGTCGGCCATATCATCGTCATCATCAAGGAGTTGTTCTAATTCATCCCTCACCTGTACACAAGCTAGAATCAATCTCAGTGAAAAGAGCTCCTAGGTAAAGTGGAAACAAAAAACAGTAGCAGATACATCTTCTAAAGCGCGACAAGGTGCTCATCAACTCCTCGTACACACTTCAATGAAACTGTGGCACAAGTACCTCCTAGTACATTTCAACGTTTCCAAAAATGCCCTATTGTTCCTTGAATATGTTTTAACACGCTTTCCAACGATATAAAAGTTCAAAAACTCTTTTTGTTCTCTGAACTTGTGCCACCATGCAGAGTCCATAATTTGCAGTACAATTTTCACAGCTTTCCACAACTTAATTCACAGCTGTTCCACTAAATACGTCATTTGCAACTATATATAGGAACAAGAAGTAAAAAGCGAAGTACCTTCTGAACTCGAGCATTAAGCCTTGTCATGCTACTCTTCAATTTTCGCACGCGGTCCAGATTACGACTACTAATCTGCGCTCATTCCAATAGGTGATGATAATATGAGCGGAAAGATATCACGAAAACAACCCTAAACGTACTCAGGCTGGGTACAACCTGGACAATATAGGCTAGGTACGGAAACCAACTCAACCAAAGGCCACTTGCACCTACTGCGGCAAAATTAATCGGAATGCACTCGTCAAACTTAAGCATGTAGACTATGATCTAGTATAAAAATAGATTCTCGAAGAAGCTCTGTAGCCTTACAAGTAAAGTCCGAAACCTGGCATGCTTGTGGTAATCAAGCCAATAATTGGGACAATCATACCTAGGATGAATTTGGACACCACTCCTCATAAGAACTCTAAACCTGGGTATTTGAACGGACCTTTTTCGTGAGCTCATCCAAAGCCGGATATGCGTTTGTCTCCAGCTCAGTGGTTCGCGCATCCAAAAAGCTACAAATAGCTTCCAAAGCTACCTCCAGCGCCCGAAACTCAAACGGAGGCACTGGCAATTCATATTTACCTTGTTAAAGCCTCTTCTTATAACTCGTAAGCTAAGCAAGGGAAACCCTAAGAATCAAACAATCCTCCCAAAAATGCAGCGAAGTTGAGGACCACTTAAACGAGAACGCACCATCTTTTCCTGGCGTGTTATCGTCTTGCTCCCCCTTCGGAGGACTCCACATCTGGCCTTTGGCAGCACCATCCAACTCCTTACCTTCACCTTCAGACCCTTCATGACCCAAACTACTATCAGATCCCCTGACAGGTAATCGTCTGCATAATTCCTCTACGAAAGGTATCACAAATTCATCCATCGGATTTCGCAGTAACACCTGCACAGCAATGGCTATAATTTAGCCGTTATTTTTTGCTCCTGACTGTAAATATTGTGAGGAAATAGAGCTACCATTGGGAAATAAGATACTAGTGTATGCTAAGCATTCATCAGCTGCATTTTAGAAAAAAGACCAATCTTAGCCATATTCGCCTACTTCGAAAAGAGGTACTGATATGAACTTTGAATTCCGAAAAGAAACTCACCTCCTCCGCTGTAATTATCGCCTTGATGTGCTGTTCACAAAACAGAAAGGTCAGAATGAAGGGAACGCTCTTATTTAATCGGTGGATCCAGTTAAAATATAAAATATAGAAACCTCCAAATTCGGCTCTACGAGAAAATATCATGTTCCATCGAGGCTACAGCTGAACACAGTACAATCAGATTCATAACCCTGATGATCGTTTCACAAAACTCGAACCCCAAAGTAGATACAGAAACAAACCAACGTCCAAAACAGCATAAACACTCTAACTGGGAGCGCGCCACAACAAATTCCAAAACGAATTCAACCCGAGAAGAAGAAAGCCAATCCCTCAGACACCCATAAGGCACCCATAAGGCACAAGGAATTCCCACCTCGAGATTAAGAACAATGGCCCGCTCACGCCCAAGAATCGTAGATGGGTAAGATAAAAGGGGATCCAGAATTCGCAAGTCACGAGCATGTATGCCAACACGATGCATAATCGCATACTTATCGACTTCGAGCAACATCGTGTCCCCCTTGTCATCCAGCAGCATCCACGTCTTGGACGCTTGCTTCTTCTTGGCCAAGGTCAGCACATCCTGGGTTATGTTTGCCATGGCTGCTGCTGTGCTCGTGCAAATGCGGCTCGCCACCAATGTCTACATCAGAAAATCTGCACTCCGATCACCAAACTCATCAAACTGCTCCCCCAACCCCTAAAAACCAAATTCATCTCCCCTCCACCATTCAGCACAACCATGGCAACTAATCCAAAGTGCAAAACCTGCCAAACAAACTCCCATCTCCTCCTCTTCTCTAAAATTTCTCACAACAAAAATACTCTAAAATCCACTAAATTCTACCCTAAAAGTCCATACCATGAAAGACCGAATCACCTCACTCCTACTCATCACCAACCCCTTTCCAAACACAAAAGTGGGACCTCCCTCCACAATTTGTCACATCCCAACATGACAAAACCAAAACAAACCTAACCAAACAAAACAAACTACACCCCCACATAGACCAGATCACATTCCAACCCCACCAACAATGTCCTCCACAACACCCACCCCAAATCCCACCAATCCAATCACCTCAAACCAACCCAAAACCACAAAAACCACAAACAATTGACACCCCACCAGAAATCACCCAACAACCCAAAATCCCCAAAATTCACCTCCACCCCACCAAAAGCAACCCAGATCAATCGGTGGAGAATTCCCCAATCCCACAACACCCCAACAGAGAATGGGATCCCAGAAAGCGACCCACCTACATGGTTACACAGCTGGGTAACCTCAGCGACGAGAGGCGTGAGTTGCTACATGGCAGGTGCCATCACCATAGAGCACGAAACCTAACCCTAGTACACCCGGGCAGTGACCCCAGAGTGGGGAGGAGGGAGTGCGAGAGGGCGTGTCTGGGTGTAAGGCAAGATCGGAGCAGGCCTGAATTCGCTTCATCGAGACCGCAATCGCGTCGTTCAAGCGTTGGTTTTTCTTCTCCAAGCTGCTTCTGCAATTGCATCCTCTTTCGTCTCCATCGTCGCCTCTTCGGCCCCCACTCCGAACCTAGCGCTCGTCACGCTCGGGTCCGGCTCGGATTAGAATCACGTTCGTATCAGGCTTGGTTCAGGTTCGGCGAACCTACTGGGTGGAGTCCAAAACCGTTGGTCTACTTAAAACCGAGTGTATATGTGCCTGATTGGAAGTGGATGTTGGGTTTTGGGTGTGGTGACGGTTTTCTGGGGATGGAGGAGGTTCGGGGATCGTGGTGTTCCGAACCTAGAGTGTGCCAGGGTCGTGCCAGGGTTGGGACTGGGGCGAGATTGGGGCGATGTTCACACTTTTGGGATCTGTTCGGTTGGTTTCGTTAAATTTGCTGACGTGTGATTTGACTGTGGCTTGCTATTGGAGGGTTGTTATGGAGGAGCGAGATTGGCGGTGGCGTGTCAGTGGGTGTATATTCTGGGGCTATGGTGTGCGGAATTATAGTGTTAATCTATTGTTTACATAGCCTAAATTTTGATCAAATTTTTATTAATATATGTGATTAACATGTAGCAAAATTAACTTTTCCATATAAATGCTTTAACCCCTAAACGACCAAGGCCACCAAAATGGCTTTTTGCTATTTCGGGCAGATTAGATAAAGGGGTAAAAATTGATATTTTTACCTAAGATTTTTACAGGATGTTCCGTACACTACAAGGGGTATGTGAGAAAAATTTTAAAGTCAAATTCCAAATTTCGAAGTTTTAAATGCAAATTTTAGTTTTCAGCCTTCGGGCGGGCAGAAAAAACTTTTTTTTTTTCATTTTTTTTTCATTTTTTTTTTTGGAAAGCTACTTCATAACCAAATTCAGGTTAAAATTCCCAAGTGACCCAGGTAAAAACTTTTTCCAATTTCTCAAGGGCAGCCTCCAAAAATTACAATGCTAAGCTTCATAGTTTTCTGTAATTTTCCATTATTTTCTTTCAAAATTTGCCAAAATTTGAGATTTGTGAATTTATGATTTCTTTTTTTTCCAGTAGTTCATAAACTTGTGAGGTACGTTTTCACCGTTTATTTTTTCCAAAAATCATATACAATTGACAAAATTTGGGTTTTCTTGAATCATTGTTTTTATACCTACTTCTGGAAAATAAATTGCATGAAGGTTCAAAAAGCCAATTGAGTATCTAAAATTTTGCACGGGTGTTCTCAACTTTGTTATCTACATGGAAAAAAATATGAGCCAAACTTTTGGAGTAACAATCATCAAGTCCCCCTTTGCACAAAGTAGACTATGTCTGCCCAAAAAAAACTTGCATCAACTTTGAATGTTACGATCTCACAAATGGTGAAGATCCAACGGCTGTAATTTTACGTAGTATTTGTGATAGCAAATAGATCTAAGATCCTACGGCTCGAAGTACAAAAAAATAGTAAAACATTTACCTATACCTCAATTTCAACAAGGTGGTAGAAAATCGCAGTTTTTGGTTTTGGAGGTTAAAAAACAACTTGGTCGTTTAGGAGTTAATAGAGGTCTATCATTATTACGAAACATCTTCATATAAGTCTAAACATAATCAAAAGGATCCAAAGCAAGGAAAATATAAATCCGGTAGCCATCGTTACATTGTACACGGTGATTTGGAATCAATACACAATGTAGTGAAGTATCATAAAAGCAATCTACTAGAAAGAGTACAAGAAGTTTTAAAGACTTTAGTGATAATGATGCCTCTTCAATTTGGCAACACTTGGATCAGGTTGGAGATCAAGTTCAACAGTTTTTTCATCACTAGTTTTCTCCTATGAATCCTGTTTTTATAAGAATTGAAAATTTTCTCACGAAAGTACATCAAATACATATTTCAAAATACTCTTATAGTAAACCTAATATAAATAAATATGATATGGATGTTTTTTTAATATTTTGATTCAGGAAACGAAATCCACAAGGACACAACTTTTGAGTATTTTAGCAATGTTTGAAATTTGATACAAACAATGGAGCTTGAATATTTGTTCGTAGCAAATATTATACCCATGGAACATTAGAGTTTGAAAAAAAATCATTGCAGCTAAATGTTTACAAAATATGGGTAGCATCAGTTAATAAGCAGCAACTTGGTGCAAGAATTAAAAATTGATTACGAGAGGGGCTGCAATGACGTCAAAAAATAATCGTTACCGTACAATATTGAATGATAGTAATGAGTAAATATTGTAAATAAATAAATAAATAAATGATCATATTTATTTTTTGTTGTGTTGATTTTTTTTGATATTTTCTTGGATGATAGATAAAGTTTACACGTCAAAAATTGGTTATTACAAATTATTTGTTTTTGTAAAAAAATACCGTATAGAATAAAATTAACCTTTAATGTCTCTGAAATAGATCACATTACTAAAATTCAAATATTTTGTTTAAACTTTATTGTCTTCATTATTTTGAGGACTCATTCTTGGATCATTTTGAGCATATGCAATTGAAATGGCTCGATTTGACCAAGTAGTTTCAAAGAAAGTGATTTGGTTTAAGCCTTAAGGTTAATATTTTTCAAATTTTTTCATAGTTGTAATAACACCAATGTCATCAAACTGCAAAGCAATGAATAAATTGGTGTTTCCACATCCGCTTGGGACCGTATAATCTTCAACAAAAATAAACAATATATGAAAATCAATTCCAGACTACTTTTTACTGTACAAGTTTTAATATAATGATTGAATTTCAATGGCAAATTGATGAAGAAGCAAATACATGCTAAAAAGGCACTTTTGAAGAGGCAAATCAAAGTGAAAATAAAGCATTGTAGATAAAGGGACTAAATAAGGTAAATGAACTGCAAAAATTGAAGTGAAAAGGTACGGACGTACTTATTAATAGAGTGGTACCACGGAGAACTATACAAATACTTTGCTGAAGGTTATTAACATTCCCCCCTTTATTTTTTTTCCTAAATTATTTAGCTGAACATTAATTCAATTGAAATTTCATTTTGAATGTATAAGTTTGTTTAAAGATTTTTTTGAGATTTATTTAAAAATTTATTTAAAGAAGTTGTTTGAATAATTAGTTCAAGAAAGTATTTAAAGACTTGTTTCAAGTTTTATTTCAATATTTATTTCAAAAAATTGATTTCGAGACTTATTTTTCCTTAGAGGATTTATTTGTTACTTCAAAGTAAATTGCTTCTCTCATTTGACAAAGATGGCTCTAATTCACAAATTTGATAAAATACACGACCTCTGTAAAACAAAGCATGTTAATGATTCATTTTGGATAGCGATTATTCAAGGAAAAAAACATTGATTCAGTTTCAGGTTTTCAATGGATGAATAAGTTCTAAAACAACCTTCATCTTTGTTAGGACTCAAAACCTGTGAACACTTGACTTTACGCATCAAACCATCATTGATAGAAAACGCATTATATTCCTAATTCAAATAACAAGATAGTAAGTGGAAGGGGGCGTCTCCTCTCACTTGTCTTTAAAGGATTATTATATCAATCGTTCCAACTACCTACATAGTTGTAAATGAATTTAGTAGTTTAGACGAGTAGGCACATAGGCTACTTGTAACAATCTACAAACTTGCATTTTAGTAAGACTTCTACAATTCATCTACCCAAAATTTCTATGCCATGTCTTGCCAAAATTTTTCTTGTTTTGTTAATCTTTATTGGTTTTTTTTAGTTATGATATAATGTTTAATTTTGAAGTTCTTTTTAATGGTTGCCAGATTTATTTTCAAAATCTTCTAAACAAACCTTTGAAGCAGCCTAGTTCTTTGAAATATCTTCGTGCAAATGGCCTTTCTATTCCTCACCAAATCAATGAGGTGATGAAGTGCACGTTCCTTTCTCAACCTTTTAGCACTTTGGACATCGTAGAATATAAAGAGATATATAGGTCATGCATCTTGATGGATGGAGAGGAAGTCATTGGCATATTGTACCATGCCTATATTTGAGAAGAAGAAAGACAATATTGTTTCAGAGCTCTGATTTCTCTTTATGAGGAAGGAGAGGTTGTGCCTAGAGGGAGAGCTAGGGCTGATGGAAACATGACCATGCGTGGCTGACCCCACGACAAAGTTCTCCACAAGCCACACATGCAAGTTACTTTAGTTATGTAACTAGTTTTAAAATAATAATATGAAATACATTAGCACCATAAAATAATGGTTTAACAAAAATTGTTATTTTAAAGTTATTTGAGTTTTAAAACACTAAATTTATACAAAATTATTTTCAAATATGCCCAATCTAAAGACAACAATAAGGCCAAAAAGGAAAATGCTAGTGTTATGCATGAAAAAAGTGGACGTTTTTGCAACAGAGAGATGGCACATGTAAAGAAAGATTTTTAATCGTGGCTCAAACCTTTGAAGGGAATGCGATCAAAGTGGATTCCTCAAAAATAGGGAAGGATTAGACGTACTCCGTTTACAATGATGGAAATTTCTAGACCTTAGTTTACAGACGACCTGAATTATTTGACATTAAGATAGTGAACACTTAGATTAAACAACCATTTATTAAATAGAATGCACAGTGAGGGAATAATCCCTCACTATGTTTAAATTTTCACAATTTGTAGCGAGCAGTTGGCCAACTGCTGATCTCGAAGGCTGAGCCGCCCCGCAACCGCCTCACAAGGTGGCTACAGCCGCCACTAACAGTTTGCGTGTTCATACTATGATGTTTCATTAGATCCCTAATGCTATTCACACTAATTATGTTCTTAACATTAAATGAAATTTGGTATTGTCGACTGAGGCATTTCAGGTTTATAGCAACTTGTGTTGATTTATTTATTTATTTATTTATTTTTTAATTTCAATTAACTCTTTTCAATTTTCAGAAGTCCAACCATATGTACATTGAATTGTCAAAAATAATTCAGACGTCCAAGAATACTAGTGAGACGTAGCAACTGCACTCGTTTCTCGAATGCCTCATCCATGATTTCGTTGCGGTTTAATTTTAGGTGAAAAGCTCAGGCCCCGCAGGTGCCCAGGAGCAGCACATGATGCCAAAAGTTAATGCTGCATCGAAATACTTCGAGCAATCTGTTTATGGGTTCTACAAATCACCAAAGTTTCCAGCGGTGATTTGCAACTTTACTTGGTTTTTGCTGCAAGTTTTACATTGCAGATTGTGCATCGTAGGTGCAGTTTGATTTATTCAAATGTTTGTAGGTACATTGTGAATCAAATGCTTTTAACTGGATAGTGTATTCTGGTTTTAATGCATGCTTGACTCCGTGCTATTTTAATTTACATGTGATTGCAATTTGTAATCTGGTTGATAAGCAGTGTAACTATAACTGAGTTGGTGCAACTATGTCTGATTCTACATTGCTGACTACGGTTGTCAAGGAATTTTATTTGATGTGTGATATTTGCATATTATTATTATTGCATTGTGCCACTATATTATGCTATTTTTTAAACTATCAATCTGCAAATTCTCTCATCGACTTAAATCTACACCCACTCAACAGCAACCATTCATTACTCCATTGTGCAAAACGCCTTCTTCACTAGCCCTGTCTATCTTTTCTATAAATCATATCAAACCTTTAACAAATTTGAAATTAAAGACTATGTATAATATTAGACTTTAAGATAGTGAACACTCAAAATAAACAACCATCTATTAAATAGAATGCATAGTGAGGGAATAATCCCTCACTATGTTTAAATACTCACAATTTGTGGCCAGCAGTTGGGCAAGTGCTGATCACGGCGGCTCAGTTGCCCTGCAGCCGTACCCCAGGGCGGTTGCAGCGCCACTAATGGTTTGCGTGTTTACATTATGTTTGCGTGTTTCATTAGATCCCTAACCCTATTCACACTAGTTATATTCCTACGAGGAACGATTTCAATGATTATAGCATGGCTTTATATTGTGGTTCAATGAAGGTAAATAATCATTTTAATGCATTGATTCTTACAAAAAGTAAAGATAAATAATAATTTCAGAGTCCATGCATTAAGAGACATGTAGAAAATGTTTTTGCTAATTCTAAGTTGTTGAAGAAGAAAACAACCATACATGAAGGGGCGGTGAATTTGTTATATTAGACTATGGTGTATACATCAAGCCTCATAATGGAACAATTTTAATGTTAGATTTAGCAAAAATAAGACACAATACCTTGAAGAACAAAGAATTTATTCAAATGAGTTGTGCTCATGCAACAAAAGATTCGGTTCTTAACCAATGCAAAAAACATATGCATAAATTACAGAGAATTAGTGATTCAGTTGAAAATTTTGAAATTAGGTCTAAATTTGATGCTTTTCTCGTAAAGAATCAAAAAGAATCCAAAAAAGGTAAATTATGTAGTGTGATATTTGTTTTAAAAAATTGCATTTTAACATTTTTATTTTCAAGCGAGGCTCATAAACTTCAAAAAAACAATGTAATGTCTATAATTATTAAGATTAAATATTATAAATGTTTTCTCTTTTGAATTTTCTTTTTTTATCCTCAATTGTCTTGCCACTAGGATGAATCAATCAATCACTGCACTACTTCTCACACAATCGACTCTGCTTGCTCATCATTTAGCTGAAAAATCAAACTCTCATCAATTTCTCAAGCTGGAATCGCTCCATCACTCCAAGTTTTCATCTCAAATTCTCTTCACTTCATTGTTTGCTCCAACTTGAATTCTCATCATCTCTAGGTTGGACTTGACATTCACACCTTGGTGTATAATAATATAATTATCATGAACATTTACCAGTATGAGCGAACGTATTAGGGGCTAGGAAGGGAAAGTTATCCACGCATCGTTGGACCTTCATGCGTCCTGGACCAGTACATGGGGAGCCACATCGCCAACAGACAATCCACATGGCAATCCACGGGGCAAAGTTGACACAGTTTCCGCACCAAGTCAATTGTGGCAGGCAGTTAATTCTCCCCGTGCAGTAGTACTTGGGCCGGCAGTAACGCACGCGGGCACTCTGGAATAGTGGCACCGACTCCTTCAAGCCGCTCCTCTGCTTCTTTTGAAAACGTGTCTCTGGCCCAATTTATACACGATCTGGGGCCGGCCGGAGGGTGAGCCGGAATGAACATCTGTTCAGCCTCCAATCTGGCCCTGAGTTTGGATCCAAGCTGGAATTTTGGGCCAAAGGAAATCTTGTTCCAATTACATCACTAAAGCCCAAAGAATTTGGCGCCAAACTAATGCCACATGTGATAATTTGAAGTTTCGATTGGGACCTTGTATTTAAAGCCTTGGGCCCGATTTGAAAGAATCGAGTAATCCTATTGGTTGAAATTTGAAGAGTTTAGGCGGGTCTTCAATCTGGCCCAAGCATAAACTGACACTGTATTGTTGGCTTCTAATGCCTTGCCAATCGCATGTTCACCTCATCTTGCACATGTGATACACTCATCTAGATCCGACCTAGAACTATTAAACTCTTCTAAGCACGATCATGCTCACATGTCCATGAATTTTTTGTCTTTTAAGGTTGGTGTATTCTTTTGACTATCCTTCTATATACGCAATATACAAAGTTGTTTTTGTACACGCTCTCATGTCTTTTCTGAATCTCAACATCAATGGTGGAGCGGAGTAGGATGGAATTGCGGACAATGGTGTTATAGTCACTATGGATTGAAAGGAATGACAAAGTGTTCAATAATGTGCTTTGGCCCTGCAAGAAAATGCTGCAAGTGGTGTAGAGGGAGGTCATTGATTATGGTAGGTAGAATGGTGCAGAGTTAAGAGTAAGGGGAAGTCTCACCCGGACAGCTCTGAAGAGGAGTTTGTTAGTTTTAAGGAGAGAAGAGGTAGGAGTGAGGTCTTTGCAACGTTCACCACGGACATCTCGAGGTGGCAGTTGAAAGGTACCGAAGTCGGGTTTGTGTTTGACCCGCACTAAGTTTCATTGCATTGGGTTGGGTTGGCAGGGGTCGCCGATTGAGTTTGTGTTGGCGTGTAGTTTGCTGCGGTGCTCGCTGACTTTCTAGGGCGTCAGTAGCTTAGGTGCCCAGGCCACTTGTGGCTAAGTGCTTTTGTTTTATATATTGCCTTGCAATGAAATTGTGGTTTCATTTTTTCAAAAAAAAAAACATGAGTGGCACATTATTTTAATTCTCTCTTATGGTGTTTGTCTTCAAAAGATTCGTGTCAATCAATAGAATGATGCAATTTGATTTTGTTAGAACCTGCCCTTCCTTTCTAAAATGAACTCATTGTCATTCAAATGATCAAGATCTCGTCTACTACCACCATTATCTATTGCCAACATAATTTCATCATGTACATGTTTTCTTCGACGTCAATGTGTCCATGTTTTCTTTGACGTCACTGCGTGTCCATCTGACTTCTTATAGTCATAGGCATCATTCACTCATTTCCTCCACGGTTATAAGTCCACCGTTTAAGGGTTTTAGTAGTGGTTGGCAAATAAATAATAATAGTGCACTTACATACAGACTTCCTTGTCGAGCAACATTCAGCCTCTGGACCAGACTCATTCCGTATCCAACACCTTGAAAGATCCAAGGTGGCCACCAGAAGATGCATTGCATATCTTCATTATTGCTTCATTTTGAATTTCAGATTCAAAGAATATGGAGGCTCTCTTGTGAGAAAGGTCCAAAACATTGTGAAATGAAAACCATATGACGATGGTGTTAGAAATAGAAACCAAAGGATGTGGGGGGTTCTTACTATTAGCCTGAACAGTTGAAGTCATTGCAGGTCATTTTAGTGGATTAATTAATTGAAGTAGTATCTCCTGATTTATTGAGGATAGTGGTCCCATAGCAACCCATGGCCTGGCATATAGTGGTGGCAGGTCTAAATATCTTTCGGAACAAGGCCAATTTGTAGTTTTAGATTTCTTTTCCCGACTCCAGGGATTATTGAGGACGAAAGGAAGAAGGATTCCTTGGCTGTCCATGTTGACAACAGTTGTATATATAATAGCTACTATGTAGACACAAAAACAGGAAGCTGTGCTAATGTGTTTATAGTCGAAATTCAAGAAGTGAAGGCCTATTTTTTTGTCCTCTGTTATAGGGATGGGGCTAGTGATTTGAAAGTGGTAACTTCTGGGTTCGTGTTCTCCAAGAATTCTAGCTTTGAAAGGTGAGATGGTTACTGGTGATTTCCAGAGGTTCAAGCAGATCGAAATTATACTTCACTTTATACTGGGGATACAAAATTTGCTACCTACCTTCTCTCTTTAATTCAGGTCTGTCGCTTGTGAACTGGTGATCGTTAGGGTCTGTTACGTGTGATCCTGCGATTCCAGTTTAAATCATGAACGTTTCTTACAAAGTGCAAGAATGTGTAGGAAAGCTCCTCTTTATGGAGTTAAGCGACTCAATTCAAGACTCAACATGCACATCGTACACAAGTTGTCACGAAATCAGTCTGAAGCTAATTTATTCAGTTCTGTAAGATGCCTAGATGAGAATCTCATCTAAGGTTCTGAGTCATCTCTCAAGTGTTCACCCAATATTGCCAACTTTTGTTGAGGTCATGCACTGGGTCATGAAACAATGGATACCAACAGGGGAATAGCAAGGTGATGTGCAGTGATCTGTCATGCATCAAATTGTGAAGCAGGGCAGGAGCTCTGGAAACTGGATGAGGATCATAACACCACTGTATCCTACACAATTTGTAAACAGAGGCAAGCCACTCACTTGAAATAGCTGAGACATACAAAACCTTGTCAAGGTTTGGGTTCAAATTGAATTCATGTACCAAAAACTGCTGGGCAGTCAATGTACAATATGTCAAAGCATCCGCCACTTGCGAGCAGGATCACATCAAATATTTACAAACTAATTTGCTCTTCCAAAATGCTACACATATATAAACTTGCAAAGCCACGACTTCCAGCTACTGGTAACACTGCTGCTCTCCTCTTCAACAGCACTGCAGCTGCTACGGAACTGCCCACGAAGGTCTTTCTGAACGTTGAATTTGCCGTCGAGTTCCTGAATGGTGATGCGCTCATAATCACAGCAGTCATCCGAATTGATGAACACCTGGTTATGAGAACGGGCCTTGTCCTGCACCATAAACTCCTGGTAGGTCCAGTTCACATCCAGTTGCATCTTGTACTCGCCGCCCACTTTCACACTCGTCAGCCTAGCATAACACTGCCGATTGCCCACTTTCATGGTTAACCCGTGCTTGGTGTTGTTCACAATCACAGTCGTCACCTTCGTGTCCATCACCTTGATTCGAGCAAATTATAAAACTCCAACGTCTTCCACGGCAATGAGAATCTCTCGGAGATAGCGAAACTAGCTGAATAATCTGATCTCTAGAGTAGAGATGCAAATGTAGATGATGATTCTCTCAACAACGAGAGTACGACAGTGGGATGGTGTTGAGAGAAAATTTGGAGCTCAGCTAGAATGAAATTCGGTGGACATGAGTCTGGAGAGTGAAGCTTGCATGTGAAGGAAGATGTGCTGTTGTCTGTATGGACGATGGCTGCCATGGAGGTTTTATATGTGGTGAGATGCGCGTTGCTGAGAAAGGCTGCAGAATCCAGATGTGTGTGCGAGTGCCGACTCAATTGTCGGGTGAAAGTGTTGGCGAAGGTGAGTGTCTGCACAGAATGGCGAATCCCGATGAAGAGTGGACTATCTCAAGTTCGGGGATACTTCGTTGAGAATCGAATCCCCAGTGAGTCGGCACAAGTAACATGCCACTGTAGAGTTTTACAATAACTTATTCATGCCGACAAGCTACTCGGTCGTTGGTGGGTCGTCTGCTTTGGGAGCCAGTTGTGCTTACTTACCGACTCACCGAGTCACCGTCTAAATCAAAATATACAGATATTATAAGAATGACGGCCTTTTCGGTAATTCAACATAGCCTGAGAGTCTAGGTAGCGAGATCTGCAGGAGGAGAAGCATTTGTGCACAAATTGATGGAGCTTCGCAGCACCAGAGGCACTAGGGGGCTGTTTCGTATGTGAGCGAATATCCTTGCTTGCTCATTGTTCAATTTGATACAATTTTGCCTCTCAGTATTGGTGTCTGTAACAGGAAGTGCGTGCCTTCTCCGTTATGAGAGAGAAGTGAAGCATTTTAGTGTTGAAGTGGTCTGAGGAGGTCTCAGGGTTTTTGGGTGACCACGCTCTTGAGGGGTGCGTGAGGTTTTCGTTGTGGCCTAAGTTACTGCGGCTTTTCGGGTTGTATGAGTTCTGAAAAGCAGGGCATGCTTTCGCTGGCGTTGTTTATTGGTTTAAATGCCGCGGTTTCACTGATGAGGGTTTGCCTCATGCTTAGGTTTTACTCTTTCCCAAGTGGTGCCGATGTACAGTATCCATGGTGACGAGCTCTCCTGCTTCGAAGCTTGCTTTCGTCCCGGTTGAGGTTGCATCATGGGAGGTAGATGGTTTCGCCTCGTCGTTAGAGGAGCTATCGCTTGCATTTATCACATTCTCGCTCACATAAACCGATTTCACCGATTTCTCAATTAAAAAGTGGCAGAAAAGGTAATGCTTGCTGTGAAGAATCAAAATGTTGTACTTTGAGTTGTTTTCGAAACCATTGGATGTCTACAGCTACAGGATGAGTTGTTACGAAATTATAACAGGTAGCATATATTCCATTTGAACTTGAGGACTTCGAAGGCACTGAGTATGATAATTGCTAGTTTCAGACCTACCTTACCAAGCCAAACCCCTGATCGGATAAAGGAGTTGCTGAGGTGATGGAGGCATCAAGAACCATTGGAAAGGCCTACATTTGCAAGAAATATAAAACATTTCCCAGAACCCCGACTAAACTATGCTTTCTATAAGATCATCAGAAATTGAAGAGAGTTTTTGGAGGCGTTGAAGCCTAATTCATTTTAGGAAATTTTAACATGGGTTGATTTCATATTTTAAGATTAAAAGGGAGGCGTGTAGGAGCTCAGGAGCTGTACAAGTATTTCTGGAGGCAATAAATAATGCAGTTCCAGAAATTGAATCATGTACATCTCCCAAAGTGCAACGTCTGGCACCTGATAAAAATCCATTCCAGGTACATTCCTCATTCAACTCGCCATCGTTCGATGCGTTCATCATCGCCTTTGATGTCTGTGTGACTCTGTCGACGCGCAATCGACTGTCAGGACGGGTGCTCCGAAGTTTGCAAGAAGAAAGGTAGATCTTTAGGTTGAAACTAATGGTGGAACTTTTATCATGAAATTGGGATGTTTTTGTCTGTAGCTACTCAATCGTGTACAGGCTTCTTTGACTGAGGAGTTAGTTTTGCAGGAGTCTTACAAAGCCTGGATGTGAAGAGTACGTCTGAGTAAGTCATAGGACGAGATGGCAGGTGTGGGTTGTGGAGAAATGAAACACCAGAACAAAATATCATATGTACCATTGCTCAGGCATGCCTCTTGCAAACGCGAAATACAAATTGCCAATAATTATCATACGTAAGCGTTCACGCTTGTTAATTAGCTCGAAGTTGCAGATGGTGTTCGAAAGTTTTCACGATCGTTAAATGCAAGATGATAGATGTTTTCCATTTGATTGCTCATTTAACGCTGTCAATGATTTATGTTGGTAACTTTAATTCCGCACCTGAATATTAGTAATTACAATAATCCATTTGTAGATCATTTAAATCATTTTTGCTACGCCATACTTTTGATCTAATTCTTAGGTTACAGATGTATCATTTTAGAATCAGCTTCCTAAAGTCACGCTGTCAGGAATGTAAGGGCTGAGTTTCGTTCATTCAGGTGAAGGATGAGGTAGGAGTCATTGAGAGCAGAACTGATTATTGTTGCTCACCAAATTGCCGATAACAGCTTCTACACTACTTGAGTTCGACCGCAATCATTGTACATTCTCCAAGCTGAGCCGATTCTTCATTTAACTGTCACTACTGTGAAAACCTCGTTGGCAGGTTTCTTCCAAGCTTGCATTTGATGAATTAAAATATCGTACCATTGGCATTAGTTGGTGTAAGAGAGGGTGAAGGTACAATTCAAGGCCTGGGCATAAGAAGCAAAAGCATGTGGGTGGCGATGCTCCGATATCAGTTAGCATCCATTGCGTCTGAGAAGAAGCGCGTTACTGACGGTGGCTGCAAAGCGTGGGTTTAAGATCGACTCCATTTGTCAGGGATTTAACAGATCGCCCAAATGGTTTCTTAACAGATCCCTGTGCAGGTTAATCAATCCCAGCGCTCCAGCTCCTTCGTTGAAATCCAATCTGCCATCACAGATGCGAGCACGGTACTTGCAAGTTGCCACTGTTTATTTACAAACCATTCTTGGGTGTTACATTCAGGGTACGATAAGTTATGTCGACACAGATTCGGCAGATACAAAAACTCTTTAAATCAAATTTGTGTCCACCGTGAAGGTCCTCTAATAATTTTTTCTAGTTAGAGTGACATGGTCATCAGAATTATTAAACACTCGTAAAGCAGGTTCTAGTCATTTGTGTGTAACCTCAACAAAGTGAAGGAACGTGAAAGAAAGCTTTTTCAGATTCTAATGCTCATGTAAAAGTCTGGATTCAACTTAGTATGCTGAAGTCACAGCGACATTCTGATACATGGAAGCCTGTTCCAAAGGTCATCGAATCATGCGTATCAGACGATAGTACTTTCTGTAAAGCTGTATCAAAATTGAAAAAAGCCGTTTTGCAATACGGAATCGAGATTGTACAAACATTCGAAACCTGAAGTACCTTGACGCAATTTAGTGTGCAAGTATTTCGAAACCAAATTTCTATGGCTCCGCGCTACCTGTACTTGCTACTTGAAGTGAATACACTACTCGAAAAGGCTACATTTGGACACCCCAGAGATATTTTTCAGAACGTTCTGTACTATCGTCACATGTTCACTGAGAGAGGTAAACAGATGTGATAAGTAAATCTTAGTTTTCGGATCCAATTATATTCACTATTCAGTAGTGTACATACATGTGAACTTATTGAATCTAGAGCAGCGGTTCTAAGGAATCTGGGCCAGAAGAGGCTGTTGAAGATGTATATTAACCATCCACCTACAGGGGAAAAAAGGAAAAAAAAAAACGCAGGGCCCCATATTCCCCACTCAACTACAAACCCAAGTGCAATGAGTCTCTCAAGTTTTCATGGCCCCAGCTGAACCATCCACTACAAAGGGTGTGGAGAGACATAGCCTACAAATATCTCCATTACACTTTCCCTCAAAATTGGCGATGAAATAGCCCACGCAAAGAAGTCAAATGTTGGCTCAAAGCCAGGCCATCATCATTTTGTCTATAGTCACACTTCAAGTCAGCTGGCTTTGTAGAGATTGATGCTCTTTATTCACTACTGCCCTTGAACCTATAACCTCAGAGAAAGTGAGAGAACTTAGATGATTGTTCCGTGAGGAATGATTGCATCCTTAATAATTGTTACTATTCCGCTCTTGATAAAGTAGCCGTCTGTCTCCCGGGCTGCCTCCTGCACATCATCCTTGTTCACAATCTGCACACAAATAACCCCATTCATAAATCTTCATGTTCGAGATTGTTAAGCACAGAAATGACTCAACACAACCAATACAATCAAACATATCAACCAAAAAACCTCATCAAGTTCTTTACCTTCACATTCTCTCCAATTCGTGCATTCTTGTCAATAATTGCTCTCTTCACAATAGAGTTCTTGCCAATGCCCATAGGAATGCCGCCTGAGGCTAACAACTCATTTCTTTGCGCATCAGTCTGCCAAACAAAAAGGGAGGATCAGCTTTATAACTAGCAATTGCCAGCAAATGGTAATTAATTTTATGTCTACCCATACTTCGCCCAGCTGCAAGGAATTGCACAAATTTACTTACCTCATAGTAGTCAGCACCCATAAGAAGTGCGTCTTCAATAACGGCACCCTCCGCAATCCAAGATCTAAGACCAACTACTGAGTGGAAAATTCTGGCGTTCTGCACATTCAATACGAGTTACATCAAAACGGTGGATTCCCGAGTTCGTTTACGGTCTAAAGATTGCTGTCAGGACGTGGAACAATCATTTGTAGTGCAAAATAGACAATACTAAAATGGTGAGCTAGCTTTCTGCGACATGTTCATTTCCTCTGATACCACTTAGGAGACGAACGTTTTTAAAGGAAGAAGGATCGAATATATCTGAATACTTTACCTGGATAACGCAACCTTCTCCGATGACACTGTCTGTTACATCAGCATCCAACATCTTTGAGGGAGGAAGGAAGCGAGCTTGAGTGTAAATTGGGGCAGATCTATCATAGAAACTACAAAAGAGAACAAAAGTGGGTTAGGCTTCAAATGATCTGCTTAGTGCAGACATACTATCCAGTCAGATTGTCTGCAGCCTGATGTGACACTAATTGCAACAATTGAACCGACTTCCGAGTTGGTCATTGCCAAAGTAAACATCCTATACCGGCACTAGTAAAATGAATGCTGAACTGTACAACTCGCCAATATAGAATAATAGTTAGATTGCCAATTGCTCACCTGAAGTCTGGAACAGGCTTCTTGGTGATACCTAGGTTTGCGTTGTAGAAAGCTTCGATAGTTCCAATATCTTCCCAGTAACCATCATACAAGTAGGCTTGAACCTGTTACACAGTATGAAGACAATCTATTTAGAAAGGCGCTAATTGCCAATAATCTACTACTTACGAATGTATTTAAGAGCTCAGTATCCACTGAGCAAATCTTCGAGTTCGTCAAAATGATAGCCAAAGAACTGTTCCTTGAAAAATAACCGGAATCAGGTCAGCTAAGCAATTACGGAAAACCTATCCAGGCACTACAGAGACGCAAGGATCGATCGGTCGCGGAATTCTAAAAATTCCGAACTACAACCTAAATAAATAAGCAAACCACTGTACACACGAAGGAGAAAAACTTGAGAGAAGGCTCTTACATTCATGCCCATCGCAGTGGCACCAGGAATAACCTCACTTCCAAAATCATTAGCCTCAGGGAAATCGTTACGAAGCAGAGAGATCATAGCTTCCTTGCTGACCACGTAAATTCCCATACTGGCAATGTATGGCATTTCCTTCGCTCTTTTGGCATCCAGACCCAATACGGTCGTGTCCACCTGAGTCATTAAGTTCCACGCAAAGAGATCAGAAATCTAAAACAGCTCATCAGACTAGGGAAAAACTCTTCAAAATAGTCCCTTCGAGAGAAGCCATGATGGCCACGGGCATTGTATCCCTCCTCTTCCTACCTTACGTAATTGTCATAGCTACGATTAGAAATGTAACCAAAAGAATTCGTAGCCCCAATCTGTTTCTTACCTGCATAGCCCTGAGCGCATCACCACTTGGTTTTTCAGCGAATTCAATGATCCTTCCCTGGTCATTAATCTTCATCAAACCGAAAGCAGTGGCACGAGCTTCATCCATGGGCAAAGCAGCAACAGTGATATCAGCGTTTGTTTCACGATGAACTTGGATAAAATGCTGGTAATCCATACGGTACAAGTGGTCTCCTGCCAAGATCACGTACTCCAGAACCTGAGCTTCCTCAAACAGCCAGAGGTATTGCCTCACAGCATCGGCAGTTCCCTGCACCATCCACGAGTTTTCCAACAATCTATTAGCGATGCTGCACAATGAAAGCTCCTTTGACGTTCTGACAGGTTACTACACTTATTTTGCTTCAAATTTTATCCCTGGGTGAACTTCCGTTTTAGGTGAGAAGACGTCTGATGAGCAACTTCCAATCACAAGACTCAAATTAGAGGATAAAAAGGGAAATCATACCTGGAACCAGTTGGGGTTCTCGGGACTTTGTTGGGCAGCCAAGACCTCTACAAAGCCTTCGTTCTTGTAACCTCCCATGTTGCTAGCATAGGCTCGTGACAAGTGCCTGTTCAGAGATGCGGAATTGAATTGCGTGAGCACGTAAATCTTGTTAATGTTGCTGTTGATGCAGTTGCTGACGGGAATATCAATCAACCGATAGTTAGCACCCAGGGGCACGGCAGGCTTCGCACGCTTCTTCGTCAAAGGATACAATCGGCTTCCAGCCCCACCACCGAGAATAATTCCAAGCACACTCTGCAATATGCAACACACAACAGTCAGCGACCAAAACTCGAGTATGCATCTGTGGCTTAGCATACCAAGCAGCGACCATCGCCAGAGTACTGCATGCTACCTGTACGGCCTACGATTCCACTCACCAGCGTGTAGCTAAATGGGTTATACACAATCCTTCACCACTACTAACTCCAACACCACATCATCGGCAAAACGCTTGGTAGTTCAGGGCTCCCGCAATGTGCAGTCTAATCAACTACACAATGGATATTGACCCATATCGGGTCACCCCCCAGACAGAAGACAAGGCACTGCAGAAGAAAAGAGCTATTGCAGGTGCGACACAGCAAACGAGGCCAAACACTGCGCACACATACTACGATGTCCTTAACGAGGTGTACTAATGTACAACAAGGACATCTCAATAGGGAGGCGCACAGAGCGAGGCATGTCCAATTGCTGCGACCGTACGTACACCTTTCTCAACAACAAATCCATTTCCAACCACCCATGACGACACAATTCACGACAAAACCACAAATTGTCTAAAATCCACTCCCGAAATCCTAAACCACCCGCGAAAAACCTCACCAACGCAACTCTCCACAACTCACTCCCATTAAACGAAGATCTAGACGCAAAACATCCCAACACATGCACAACCACAACCCGAACGCAGATCAACAATCCCAAAACCAGACACCACAGATCAGAAGCGCTACCCGGCTGGCGTCGGGATCGAGGCAGGCCTCCGCCACCACAGGCGAGTCCGACACATTCCGCGGCGACACCACAACCCTCCTCCTCGCCTGCTGCTGCTGCTGCTGCTGCTTCCTCGCACTCACATTCGACGACACCGCCGCCACCCCCGTCCCCCGAAAACTAGTCCCACTCGACCCCACCTGCGCAGTCGACCCCGTGAACGACCCCCGCGCCGCTCTCCCTCCGGAGAGGCGCACCGAGGCGCCCGTGGCAGTCGACGCCGCCGCTGCCATTGCAGCCGCCATGCTCACACCTCACTACTCACCCAATCCTTCACTCCACCAATCCTCCACGCAACCAATCCCACAATGCAACCTTTACAGAATTCTCAACAACTCCCAGGTCTCCTCTCAAGTTTCAACTATGTTCTATCTCAGCTCTCAACTGCGTTATATTCCAGCTCTAGAATGAGCTCCGCTGTGAGCTCGGATGTGAGCTCGGATGTGAACCCCGAGGTCTGATCAGCGAGGCCTGCGAATGATGGGGCCCGTGTATGAGGCTGCAGTGGGGGTGAGTTGAGAGTGGGCGAATGGGTGCCTCGGGAGGGGGGAGATTTTTCTAGAGGGGCAGGTACCAAGTGGCTGCAGAGGAGGGAGCCCCACCACCAGTGCGAGCGATCAGCGATGGATGCACCGCAGGACTCAGGAGTGGAAGGATGGGGGAGCCTGCGAAGGGGGCGTTTTCTGAGTGTTGGAGGCTTGTGTGCGTTTCTCGGGATGCGCTCCGCCGTTGCTCGCGTCGTCGTCTTCTACGCTCGCGCTGTGCATGTGGTGATGGGGGGTGGGGTGGGGTGGGGTATAACCGTGGGGCGTGGGGACGGCGGGGTCGCTGCTGAGGTGGTCTTATCCTTCATCCGCGTGGCTGGTGGGTGGGGTGAACGGTCCTCGGGTTGCAGGGACTGGACTTGGGCTGGGTGCATTTTTATTATTACTGTATTCATTCTTTTTATTCTTTTCTTTTTTTCTTTTTTAATTTTTGAAGCGAATGGTGAATTTATTCCACAGCAAAGACTCTCTTTCATTCTTTTTTGTACACGAGTAATGGGTTTATTTCCGTGAAAAGAAGAGGCAGACAGAGAATTGCCGGTGAAGTTCTTTACGGAAAAGATATGAATGAGGAGGGAATTGAGCACGAGATAAAACTGCACGGAATCACCAATTCGAGGGCACTTTGGGTGAATTTACAGAGAGCGTGTAACAACGGATCCTCCTCCATTGAGTGAAGTGTTATGCGAAGGAGTGCAAACCTCAAGTGGATGAAAGGGACTACAATTGAGAAATTTGCTCCCTTAGAGAGACCACAATGAATGTATTTCAACCCCTGAAGCACCAACTCAACAGTTTTGGTATGATTTAGGGGCCGGTCAGGCTCCCTATGAGTCAAATTTGATTAGATTTGGTTCTAACTTTGGCACAGCATGGGAAATTTCAGCATGTTGTACCAATTTCTCATATCTTTCTATCAAAACCATTCATGTTTCAAAATTCTTCATACTGTAAGAGATTTCTGCAACCAAAATCTGAAAACACTATTCAAGCATGTTGAAATCTACCCAAAACTACTCAAAATCTGCCCAAAATTAAATAGATCTCAGAAACTTCAAAAACTTATCAAAATTTGAGATTTTTTTTTTTCCCCAAGTTTTGGTTTTTTCTACATGTAAATACAGTTTGAAGGCATGATCTCACTGCTCGGATTTCTAATCCAATATTTCTCCATATGCCTTTTTTACTATCATAGACCGGCCTTTGCATTTGAATTTCAGCATTCCGCAATGTGAAAAATCAAGCATTTCTTTAAGTTCTGTAGGTCATATGAGGGAAAAAGTGCATGGACATATTTCAAACTCATGTAGGAACAAGAATTTGAAGAGCCTCACATCTAGTTTGCTTTTGAAATTGGTTTTTTTGGCTCACAAAACATTTAAAATCCATTTTGCAACAAAGGAAAAAAACTTTTCTTTCAATCCTTCTTAGAACATTATGATCTCACAAACAGTAAGGATTTTGATTCTAATATTTGAGGTACATATACATGTACAAGTAAAGTACTAGATCCTACGGTTATTTCTTCTAAAATACATCAAAACTTAAAAACTTGCACCTTGTATTGAAAGAGTCTAATTTTGAGGGTTTTGGGCAGTTTTGAGGCTTTTCAACTTTAGGGGTTAATATATTTTTGACACAAGAAAAATCCAAAGGGATTCACATAATTTTTTTTGTTCTTTTTAGGATGATCTTGAAATTCAAAACAAAATGAAAGGTCATTGATGAACTTCATGGTAGGAAAAACAGAGAAGAAAATATTGTTCATGTAAGTATCATTCATCAATCTCTTAAGATTTGAAAAAGAAGTGTTTTGATTCTGTGAATGTTAATCTCCGAGAAAAACATTAAGGTAGAACCACCTAATTCCAATAGCACTTCCATAACCACTCAATTCAAACTGACCAATCAAAACACTCAAAAAGCTGAGTGGAAATTAGTACCAACTAGGTGTGACAATGGAAAAGTCTACAGATTGGTTTTGGGTCACGAAGTACTTTAGTGTTTAAAAATTTGTATCTATTTCAATATTGGGAAGAAAGTTTTGAAACTATTTGCATTCTATGAGAAAACTATTTTTCTACACGTGAAAATTACACCCCAAAAATAACGCCAAAAGAAAGGACTCAAAATCCTTAAGTTGTTGGTTATAGGTGCTTCTACCCTACTGCAAACCCCTGCTCAATAACCACGTAAATACGTATCAAATCTAAAGAACTGGCCCTTTTAGCACCTTGGCACCCCTTTCAATCCCAATTTTTTTTAAAAATCTAAAGAATTCGGAACATAACAAGTATGGGTACTAAAAGATTTACACCTTATAGCTCCCCCTTTTGGTTGCAACTTGGGGGTCAGTGGACTGAAAGGGGGAGTGGAGGGCAGGCTGATTCCCAGTGAGTGGTGCCGAGAAGCTGAATTCGTAGGTATTGGGGACCCACATGCACCACCTCCGCTCATTGCCCATCATTGTGGTCACCACCCCCATTCCGCCCAATTGCCCACATTCCCCACACCATCCCCAGGAATGTATCCATTTCTTCATGTCAGCATCTTCTCATCACTTCATGCATGCGAAGTTTGCATCCATTTTTTTTCCCCCATACCATCTCAATAATATTCAACAATGGACACCTAACACTGTGCCGAATTGGTGCCAGGGATATTCTTTGGATGGACAAAACTCCTTCCAAAATATCTGGCCCGGAGGTGCATTGAAGTTGTGCCATCTGATGGGTGAAGTTGACAAGCTTGAACTCAACTGCTTGGTGCCAGTGACTTTGCTGCACACCATCAAATTGTAAGGTTCACAGGAGAGGGGAAGTATGAGTCAGTCTCTGCACGGCCCTTTTGTGTAGTCTTGGTTGCCTCCCATGCATTGTTTGCCTGTGTTTGTGTGTCCCCTCAGCAGTTACAACACCCATGTTATTCTACTGACTGAAAACTGAAGAGTATCTGAGAAGTTGTACTACACACAAACTCACCTCTGTAATAAAATTTGAGAACTAATTACTTTTACCATGTTTTTAGTCTTGGTACCATATGTTTAAATGTTCACAATGAATGAACTATCCCCCCCCCCCTTGCTCTTATCATTTGCCAATTTTCATGAAAACAACTTCATCCTTAATCTAGCCTTTTTTAACACAAGTGAAAGGAAGTTTTACAGTATTTTGTGGCAGCATAGGCCACTGCAGATTGGTTCAATTGATGTGTTTTCATCCCCTCTTTGTACTCCTAGCTAGCGATTTTCCGCTTGATATTCCTTTGCGGTAATAAAATTATCACTTGTGTAACACTAGTAGAAATCTGGAAATAAAAGTCGCAAAATATGACTCAAAATGGCGTCATTCGAGACAAGCAAACCAGCAAATGACTTGTCCCTGATGAGTCATTACGGATATGTCATTCCTTTGTCCGTGTCCTTTAGGACCGATTTCATCCCAGATGGTAACGTTAATTTCGGCAACACTGCCTGTTCGATATGCACATACTGGAGACATTCTGTCATGTTCGTTTTGGAGATTACTTCTACGCTCAAGGGGTTATGCGCTGTCCACTCCAGGATGTATTCATTGTCTACATTACCACAATGTCTGTGACGTATAATTCCAAGTCTTCGACATCTTCCACTCCACAATGTCTTCAATGTCTACATGACCACAATGTCTGCAACGTACAATTTCATGTCTTTGACATCTTCCTCATACTTTTGTTCTGAATCTATAAAAAATAAACAATCACCTCCGACAACGATAGGTGTCATCCTACCCGCTTTTTGCGGTGAGCATTGAGAAGTTCCTGGCCTTCCGTAATGACGAGTAAGCCATTGACGCGTGGCCACGTCGGGGACTTTCATCTTAATTGGAATTACCGTGGAATTGGTCTTCCTATGAACATTGACCGGACTGTAAATAATCCACCTGTTAGCTCGTACAATATTCGCTGATATTATTTAATAAAAATGATTCCGAAATCGGAAAAAAACGTTCATGAATTGATAATCGAGCTGCATTGAATGTAGCTCTACAATACATTTGCAGATCCACTTGATCTAGGTACCTAGCATTCTTGCTATGCATTTTGAAAGTTTCTATGAACGTCGCACACCATATTCCAACAACTCGTTTATGAGGAGTCGTGCAAGGCCGCTGCATTCCGTGAACTACCCACACTTGCATCACTGTTAGACTACTTGTCTAATCTAGGATACCTCCCTCAACGCCCTTCCGCACTTCACTTCTCCAAAAAAGTGAAACGTCTGGACCATAGAACGCTGGATCCTAAAGCGTCCTGCAAACTAGTTTGCTCAGCTTCCTCTACAGGAACCAAGAGAGGTACATTCCTGATGACAGTTTGAAGGTTCACACGAACGTACTCTGGAGGAATTGGCCGGTTATGGAAGGCGCCTGTACCCCCGAGGGCGATCAGAGTTCCAGTTGCCACACGACACTCCTTGTTTAGACAATCTGCCAGCCATACAGCATCCCCAATTCCCAACTGCATTTTCCACCAAACAGAAGTGAGTAAAAGGTAATTAATTTTAAATAACTGGTTTAAATCCGAAGAGAAGCTAAAGAGCATGTGTCGGTAGAGAGGGTTAATAAGCAAATGACTCAAGCGTCTCCAAACATACCTCCCTTTCATGTTTATTTGCATTCGCTATATCGTGTCCAGGTCCAACCTGTTCCTGTATAGTAGCAAACAAATGATAAGTGTTTAAACAAGAACTCATCTCGAATTTAAACTTCAGGATCAACCAGAATATCATGTGGAAAAGCGCAATTACTAACAATTTTTACCTCTCTAATCGATGAAGTACGCTGCAATATCAAGATTGAGTCTGATTTAGTCAACTTTATTCACTGTAACCATTGGATTATAAGCTTCAAAATCTATCATTCATGCTCAGAAATAAAACACTGAATGATTCATTGACGACCATGCAATGTCTACAGAGGAATGGAAACTTCGAACTATAAGTCCATACAAAAACAGGTTTATTTTTTATAATTAGACAACACTTTAAGCCTGTATACAATCTACGTTATGATACTCACTTCGAACAACATAAAAGTAATCTTACGGACAATGAATTCATGCAAGAGTTTAGTCACTTTGACCCGCGAGAAGATGAATTACTCGATTGGTCAATTCAGTATGTGAATTATTAAATTGATATAAAAGAAAGAAACTTAGTAATTCTATGTTAACTCTAAAAAGTAAGTTTCCAAGCCGTGATCGACACTGACCTTCAGCGCTTCTGACTTTGCTGCATTTCCCTCGGATTGAATAGCATCCTGATGTACGCCATATGAACATTAATAGGGTGTGGAAAGATATAATATTAGGTAATGGAAGAAAACACCATATGTAATTCCACTAAATAGTTTCTTCCCTGTCGAACAAAGGAAATCAATACCTAATGCTGTAGAGTAATACGCATCACAGAAGTTGACGTCACCAGGAATAATTTACGAGAAGATTATGAAGGATTAGAAATAGTTGTTTTCAACTCCTAAATAATTCAGATGTTAGTTTCTTTTTAGATACAGAGTTCACTAGGTTTCCATATGCGCAGTTTAGCAATAACAGACAGTAATCGGGTGAGTGGTGTCCAAAAACTATGCAGAAAATAGTTTTTGAAAACAAGAAAGTCAAATACATGGATTTTGAATGGACATCGATGGAAAGAATTATAGTACCCGACTGGAAGCCGTGTCAACTTTGTAGCTGAGTGGTCCCCACTTTTTATTCCCAATGTGTTCCTGAATGACCATAATGAACACCAGCCTTGTCAATATTACAATAAAGGTATCATCGAAGTAGTCCACTTCACAATGACTCTGCTCTTAGCATGAACTTGAGAAACATACTGATTCATTGTTGAAAACCCAGCCATAATTGTCAACCCAAGGAAAAAAAATTGAAAAAAACCAATGCTCTTGAATAGTGGAGTTTTTAGATATTAGTCAAGGACAAAAAGAAAAGATCTGTAAGCCATCATAATAAAATCTCTCCATGAGTACAATCAATTCATATATTGCATGACAGCCAGACTCAAATCGTGACATACAATTTCGGATATCCTGTCCCCTGCTATAACTATTAACATAAGGGAAATTAACGGTTCATAACATCCTATAATCTTATAAGATACAAGAAACAAACATAGTTAACGATCACTTATCCGAGTTTGTTAGTTTCACACCTTCTCACGTAATCGGGATTTGGATGCTTCAATTTTTTTTTTTTCAGCAGCACCTTTTTCCTCCTCGTCAGAAATTTGGCACAAGACGTCCCACCATTGCTCACTCCTGCCCTCTCCAAACGACTTACCTACTTCACGCCTGCCGATGTTGTCTGTATTACGAGAATGATCTCCAGTCACTGTATTCCTTGATCGAGGTAACACTTCTGTCTCCTTGTCTTTAGATTGTGTAATGGTCGTCAATACTGATTGAAGCATAGATTGCATATCCTCCAGTCTCCTGTTAGTTTCTGCCTGATTCCGCTCCATTACAGAGAGACGTTGGGCATTCTTCTTTTCCATTTCCTACAAATGCCTCACGTCCACAAGTCAGTAACCGGACTTCATAAGAACGGTAAATCCTGTATGGCAGTAACATTACAACTTCAATCTAGTCGAGCATAGAACGATACAAAAATTCAAATCAAATCACATCCGGCTGACAAGTAAAGTTAGTTGAGGATGTCAGATGTGAAAAAAGGACTGTCGAATTTCAGATGGCAGTGTTCAGGGCTTCATCACTATAGTATGTACTTCAAAGTCGGCAAATCATAGCTCACGTAAATCTGCTATCTCACTACTATTTTCCAACAATTGTATATAAATAGTCGAATAAGTCATAACATGAAGAATGTTATATCACTCTAAAAAAGAACGCATTTTAACTCTAAAGATTTCATCAGGAAGAAGATCACTTCATGGGAATGCATACGTATTCGTTTAAATACAGGCAGGGGAGGTACTGCAACGTCTTACCACGCTGATTGGATTATCGTGTGCGTTTTTTATTTCATCATTGACTTCTGTCACTTCCGGAGTTCCGTCTCTATCCCTCTTCGGAGTTTAAACATCACCAACGAGTCATAGTATGTCAGCAATTCAAGACACTATCTATAGTTGACATCCAGATTCTAATCAATTATCACACGAAAAAATTGTCAGTAATTCAAATTTACATGAACAACACATGTAAGTACGGGGAAGACACTGACCACTTTAGCTTGCTTCCCAGCATACCCATGACGACCTAGTCTGGGATTGTTCACCACCTTTTTCCTAGTCTCGGCCATCTGCTCTGATTTCAACTTCGAATCGTCCGTTTCCCAGTATTTCTTCAGTGCCTCCCACGCCTTTACAGGGACCTTATCAGGGGCTTTAGATTTGCCACCGTGAAGTCGTTTCATGCGTTCCCGGTCTTTTCTCAGCCAAGTTTTGACCATCTTGTCAATAGCTGCGTCGGTTACCTCATTGCCTAAGAATTCAAACTTATTCCTTAAAGCATCCCGTAGCTTGTTTTTAGAATCATCATTCTGGTCATCATATTTTATGACACTCACGTCTAGCATTCTAGGGGTTAGATCCCTAATGTATTCCTGCCACCTCAGATGTCCTTGGCATCCGCTATCTATGATTCCAGACGGTTTTACCTGAACGACATATGGTGGAAGCCCAGCTCTTTCTCTTCTCAGTGCAGCCTCGTCTGCTTCTCTTTTGAGTTGACGACGACGTCTCCTCTTCAATGACTCCTCTTTGATCGAGGAAGATCTAGGGGCACAGCTCCTGTCGGTGGTTACGACGTCTGCTCCTTCTCCGTTAGTCTCGTTTGGAAAGGGTGATTGCGGAATGAACTGCCAACCAGGTGGATACCTAGGCTGATGGATACCTCCTTGGATATTCACAAACTCAGAACCGACTTCATTGTCCGGAACAGGGACCCAAGCCCACCGTGTCGACACTGGCGTTGGAACAGAAGACGATGGATATGTACGTGGGGAGCGAATTTCGTTCTGGTTTCCAACATTGCCTGTATAGACCAACATAACATGAGAATTTCTGGGTCTACACAGATTCCTACTGCAATTACGACGACGAATATAACATCAAAAAGACGAGTTTATGTTTTAGATCTTATGTTAAATTTGCTTACAAAATCACTTGATCATCGATACAACATGTCAAATACAAATAGTCCCCGCAAAGTAAATCCTCGACAATTTCATAATCATGTAAATTTGTGACAAAAAATGGAAATAAGAACATGTAACTATGGAGAAGACTTAAACCGAACAGACATCTCATGTCATGGATGCCAGGTTTATTAAAGTTAGGAGAAATTACGTGCCATGATATGCAAGACTATTGGAAAAAACCCAGAACGCCATATGAGGATCGCTTCATTTCACAAAAGAGGTTTTAGGGTTGCAAACCCTTTAGTACAAGAACGCTCACTTCTGAAGATTTTTTTTTGAATTCGACCTTGCAGTGCATCCTGCGCCTCGTCCGACGACAGGTCCTTCCCGCTGGACGCTTTGTCTCGTGGGCAACATGTCACACATATCAAAATACAGTATATATTGCACCTAATGAATGAGGACAACATAAACTCGAAGAACCTCATGTGTTTAACAATGATGTTACATTCGTTGACAGACCCACTTCATTACTCATACAAAGTAACTAATGCAAAACTCGGACGCAGCGCACATGATCATATACTTTTTAAGTTCAACGCGCATGTGTAATTAAGAGAAATAGACCTCAAGTAACCTAATGAGAAGGACTAACAATCGTCTGACACCACCTAATATGAAAGAAGGGTTTAAGAGAAGTAGTATGAACAGGATACCCGTATAACCATGACTCGACGACGGCCGGCTGTTATCTTCGGCAGCATCATCAAATTGCTCTTCACTGTTCGCGGCAGGTACGTTTTCGCTCTCCTGTCTCTGCGATTGCTCCAATCTAGCACTTTTGCGACTGGGTTCTCTTCGCTCTAGATTTTTCTTCTGCCTGGGCCGCTTCGACTTCTCCCGGACTTCTGAAAACCTATTCAGTCACTTAAACCTGATTAGAGGAACGATAAAAGTACATTGGAGAAAACAGAGAGGCAAAACACCGAACGCGAAGACCACATTACCTGCCCTTCAGAAACCCTCACACAGTCAATACTGCATGCATTTTCCAACGTCGATTATGACACGTGGCAAAGATCCAACAGTTCACTAAGCCGTATGCTAGGGTTCCGAGTATAAAAGGACACTCACAGTGCATTGGCTGTGTCAACAGCAGGTTGCATAAACGCCAAGTTCCTTGCGATTCGTGCTTCTCGTTGAAGCTCATACTCATTCCGAGGCTCCTCCTCTCCTTCTGATTCCATAGTATCGGAGACTTCGTTGTCCTTGTTCTCTGAAACCCGCTTCCGAGACATGATTTTCTAAGAGAATTCTCTCACCAACTATTGCAGAATACCTGGAAACGAAGAAACGACGTCAACAACAGCTGTCTACAAACATTACGATCGAGCAATCCTCTCTAGCGGAGAAGTGAGACAGAAAACAACTCATCACCTCGCCTTGCCCCAGGTAACTCTTCTTCAATTTTTTTTCTTGTAAAGGTTTAGGTACTTTCGGGATCACGTGTGCCACTATCTGTTAACTTACTGTGTAATTAGAAACTTGTCCAGTCTTTGCAATGTGAATCCAGACGCGATGTGAAAACCTCCGAGAGGCACTATCCACTTTGAAAAATAGACTGTTACCTTTGAGCAGTTTTGTTATAACGTTCTCTGTATGTTTTGTTGCAAGTCTAGACGCATAGAGAGGAAATAGAACAAGGTAAGAGAAAGCAATTTGTTTCCGTCCGTGCCGCGGAATCGTAGACTGGTAGACGTGATATTTGTTAGCTTAGGAATTGATTGGAGGCTATTTACATCACACGGTTTGCATATGTTAGAAATGCTGAGGAAGCTCGGCGAGGGAGATGAAGTACGCAGGATAAGTGTTGGTTGGACTCAGCTTCTACAGCTTCTTAATTACGGTGATTGAAGGTAATGTTCAATGACATTTGTAGTTCCCTTGTTCTTGACAATTGTCTTTCTAGTGGGTTTAGACATACAATATAATTCGCCCTGCAACAATGGGAAATTAGTTTGACCAGTCGGACGGTTCATGTACATTGTATTACCTTGGTCCAAACTTTTTGTCATGTAGAACTAATTCTGTTCACTTCCTAGGATTGTCTGTGGTACCCATCTATTGACCGTGACAGTTGTTGCATTCACTTTCTTTTCGGTACGTGTTGTGAACAGAATGAAGGTATTCTGTCAATGTTGGTGGTCGAAGGTGGACAATACCTCTTCATCATGTGTGACTTCGAAAGAGCCCTTCGATCGATTGTGACTGGAAAACGTTTTCAGAAAAGGATACTCTTTAGTACCTTACTTCTTTCACCGGTAAGTAATTAACAGTATGATTATTTTTTGAATGTCGATTTAGAAACATTGTCAATTGGTACCTCCTAGGTTTAGGTAACGGTGCTGTTTGAATAATCAATACTATTGTTTTAAGAAGTAGTCGGGACGCAATTGGAATGATCGTATAGAACTTCTGACTTACCATCTCGGAGCATGTAACTTGTAATCAGAAAGTAAGAGCTGAACTCCTAAAATATATTTGTCTCCTTCATGATATAATTTACAGAGTCCAATTGTAGATGATTATGAAATCATTCCTGTTCACAAGTAAAACTGCATATTTAAGAGAATTTAGGAAAGTATTACTTATTTGGACTTTGATGCAAGCAAGTTCGGATATTTAAAAGAACGTGATTCACTTTACGGTTGTTGTAAACGTAATCATTGTAATTGTCAACGAATGCTAACATTGTTTTTGCCGTGTTCTCAGATTTATAACGGACTTGGGACATTAAACGTTAAAAGTAGTAATACGATTCACGTACGTGAGCAAAGACGTCTTACTACCTGGTACATATTGTATGCCATTCTGTTCGAAATGTTTATTTTATCTCTTCACTACAGATGTTAATATGTACAGTTTTCCTTTTTTTGTAGAGTGATGGCGGCCAAATTACCTCTCACAGACCCTCAAAGGGTTAGATGTAGAGATAACAAGCTATGGAGACGAGACAAGCAACGAGCAACTACATATGGATTGTCGAGAATAGCGTGCCCATGTTTCAAGCACAAGGGGGTAGGACTGCCATTCAAGGTTGAAGAAGTCGAGAAACATTTGTTTCGTTTTGGACGTTCTCCAGATTGTAGGACATGGAGGGGTCCTGATGATCCAGATTCCTCAGATGATGAATGGGAGAGAGACTTCTCTGAGAAAATAGCAAACTCTTCAAGAAAACAGCATGACCGTGACCAAGGCATTCAAATGCGAGAGATGACCAGAGATCTGTTTCAGCAGGTGGAGCAGGTTGCACAAACCGAAGATGAACTCAATGACATCACTATGTCCGCTTTGAGGACGGTTGATGATATTACTGGTATCAATCAAGAGGACTCAACAGCAAACGAAACGGACTGTCCACTTCCAAATAGTAATTCTCCAGACCGGTGTCAACAATCCGGTTACGAAGGAGAAAGAGACAGGGATGGCAACAATGGTGTCAATGAACAGACATCAAACACAGGGGGAGCAGGAAGCAGCGCTGGAAATAACTGTGATCAAGATATACATGATTTACCATGTGAAGAGGAGGCTAACGCTGAGCAGTTAGAAGCTGAAAGAGCTCGGGATGTCAAATCTCTCGAAGACGCAATGGGGCTTCTGTACGCAGGTTGCTCAACAACAAAATTGGGGGCGACTGTCATGTTGGTCAACTTGATTGCAACACACCCCGGATTTACCGAGAAGGCGGCTGACGACATGTTCGCTACTATACAGTGCCTGCTGCCAAGTGATAACAGCTTACCGGGTTCCTTCTACCAAGCTAAATCTCTGACCAAGCGGCTGGGATTGGACTTCACGCACATAGACGGCTGTCCATATGGTTGTGTACTGTTTGATGAAGCAGATACAACAGATCTTGACAGGTGTCCCAAGTGCAATGCGCCAAGATATAAGGACATGTTTCACAAAACCAAACCCCTCAAGGTATTAAGGTTCTTCCCGGTAACTCCTCGACTGAAAAGGTTTTTTAGGATTCCAGTTCTTTCGAAACTCATGCGTTGGCACAAGGAGAATGAAAGCACAGATGGAAAAGTGAGATACCCTGCGGACTCTTCAGCTTGGAAGACACTAGACAACATGGATCCTTCAGTGTTCAACACAGAAGGCTTTGGCAACAAGGATACTGATGTGAGGCTACAGATATCTTGTGATGGTATATGTCCATTTAAACTACACAAATCAACCTGGTCAGCTTGGCCAGTGATTGCTACGTTTTTGAATTTACCTCCTTGGCTGATAACAAAGAAGTTTTTTACGCTGTTGGCTCTTCTTATACCCGGAAGACAGCAGGTACCCTTTGAACACTTTGATGTATGGTTACGTCCTCTTATTAACGAAATGAAGACTCTATGGACAGGTGTGTTAGCATATGATGTTTTGAAGCCTGAAGGGCAACGCACATTTAAGTTAAGGGCTGCCGTGCTGTATACCACTCACGATTTTCCAGGTTATGGCACGGTATCTGGAGCTTCCCACCAGGGTTACGTTGCATGCCCGCCTTGCGGAGACCAGTTAAGGGGGCGATATGCATATGAGAGCAAAAAAATAACTTACAGGAATGCACGTAGGTGGTTACCTGCGGAACACATCCTGAGAACGCAGGAGTTTGACAGACTGTTCGATGGCTGCTCAGAGTCAAGGAGTAGACCTGTACCAAAGACACCTGCTGAACAAAGACTAGCGTTACAAAAGTACGTTACTTACCTCAACAGGCATGGAGATGGGAAACGGAATTCGACACAGAGAGCTGAGTCGCTAAACACAGTAAACTCAGGCAACTGTACATCAACTGCCCACTGTTCGCAGAGTGCCTCAATGAATAGGTAAAGTGCACTTTATGAATTTCAATTTGTGTTTACACATGTTTCGTTGTCATTTTATTCAATATCTCGTCAAATATGTGTTCGTTTATACTGTCGTTACAATATTTTGCGGTTGTTGTGGACATCGGGGGGCTGCACTTTAAATAGTCGCAGATTCAACTTAGTTGTCCCATTGCAGATGTGATTTTATATCCTAATTGTTTATTGTGGAATTTTTTATGTTTCCGATCTCAATCGGGACAGTATTAGTGGTAGGGGTCAGACGAGAGAGATGTCTGGAAGCTCAGATTAAATGAGAGCTTCAAACATGATCTGCTCTACATTTTTGAAGTTCGTTGGATATGTCGTAGTGATGCGCAGTTGTAGTCAACAGTTGTGGACATCAGTCAAAGTAGTCGCATAGATCTAGTTGTCGCAGTTAACAGAAGAAGGTATGTCCAATTTGTTGCTTGCAGCATTCTTATAAGACTTGTGAAGGGTATTTTTGGTAGGGCTTGAGAAAAGAGAAATGAATGGATGCACATATCAACTGAGAGCTTTAATCACGATCTTCTCTTCATGAACCTAATTTCATTGTTCTTTCTGTTTTATACCTTTTTTTTTCCTTTTTTTTTCCCAATCTCTATGGTAGTGTGACTGTGTTCATATAGTAATATTATTTTGCAGCTTAGTAATCAATCTTAGGGTTGAGGTTAAGAAGTCAGAGAGATTCAGTTGTCATAGCAAGAAGGACAAGTACTGTGCTAATCGTTGCCCGTAGCTTTTTATTTGTTTGGAATCTGCGAAGGCAAACCCCGGATAGAGCCCGGAAACATAGAGATGCCTGTAAGCAGAGATCACCCGAGAGTTTAAATCATGATGTTATATTAATTTGCACACATGTTATTTCAGTAATTTCAGCTACTTTGTATTGAATATTGTTTTAGTTTACACTGTAAAATTATATCGGAGATATAGTGATCATTTGTGGGCTTGAGGTTAAGTAGTCACAAAGAGTCAGTTGTCGCATTTCAGTGAAGAAAGTATGTCGTCATCGTTGCATGAAGGATTTCTTTTATTCTCACTGAGTACCATTATCATGATAGGGGCCAGAAGAGGAAAAGGACTGGGAGCACGGTTCACCCGAGTGGGTCAGCCAGGCGTGGAACCACAGTGACTTCAAGTGATCCAGGTATTGCATCCTCGGAGCATCGGAATGAAAACAGAGCAAGGAAAGGCCGAGCAAAACCTCCGGATCCATCCAAATTATACGGAATAAAGCGTGGTAGTATTTTTTATGAATTACCATACTGGGAGGTACCAAACTATATTTTCAACTGCTATCTTTTATTTCATTCAATGATATTTGTTTGTATATGGTGAAACTTGTTAGTCATTTCTTGGATGATTTTGGTTTTCATATCAAAACAGTGAACATCGTTACAGCGCGAGTGTATGAGTGTCATTCCAACATGAAGGAGATTTTTTTGATTCATTTTTTTAACAGTTTCATTCACATTGTGCAGCATCTTCAGATTCGGAACACCTTAGACATAATGCATTGCGAGAAGAACTTTGCAGAAAACCTTCTGAAAACAATATGTGGATTTCGGGAGAAAGATAGCGTCAAGGTCAGGAGAGACATGCAAAGAGAAGGGATACGGCCGCATCTTTGGATGGTTCGCGATCCTAAAAACAATCAGAGGATGCTGAAACCGGTGGCCAACTACGTACTAACTGCAAGTGAATTTGACGTTTTCTGCAGTAGGCTTGAAAATCTCAAAGTTCCAACAGGGTACTGTTCAGAGATCGGGAGTCACATCCGAAGCAAGAAGTTCGGGGCACTCAAATCACATGATTACCACATTTTGATGCAGACGCTGATACCGTTGGCGTTGAGAGGATTGATGGAACCCAATACTAGGATGGCAATTATGAGAGCTTGTCGTCTCTTCCGGCGGCTGTGTTGCAAAGTCTGGGACCCATTACAATCTGACAATCTACGCGAAGATGTTGCTGTAACAATGTGCCTCATGGAGATTACATTTCCACCCACATTCTTTGATGTGATGTCCCATTTGCCTTTGCATTTGGTGGACGAACTGATAATTTTGGGGCCTACGCAGGTCCGCTGGATGTATCCAATTGAGCGGAGTATGATGATGCTCAAAAATCATGTAAAGAACAGGGCCCGTCCAGAGGCATCGATAGCCCATGGATACTTGTTGGATGAAACCATGGGGTATGCAACATCCTATATGCACGGCTTTGACGTCGTCAGGAGGAGAGTCTGGGATGCAGACCCTGAGGATTGTGCAGAATATGAAGTACTAGAAGGAGCCCCTGTTGATGTATTACTGTCTCGTGCTGATCGCGATGCAATTCACAAGTTTGTACTGCGCAACAATACACTCACCGCAGCTTACTACAGGTTTGTCTATGCTTACAGTGCTTATTGTTAATTCCTTTTTCATGGTTAATCAATGTTGTTATTATATTCACTAGTTGTTTGCAACCTAGCTATTGCTGCCGATATTGGAGGAGTAGAGTAGGACACATGTTTCTGCAGTGGTGGAAGACTGACCTTTGGATTGAGTTGATGCCAACTCTGTAATTTTAAGTCATCATTAACGATTATTTTCTACAGGCACTGTACAGTAGAGAGGTAATGAAATGAGGGATAACTGGGACGACTGTGATGGATGCTGTGCAGTCAATGGGAATTACGATCTGCAGAATTGGGAGATTCGGTGGAACCTTTGGAGGTATGGATTAAGCGGACCATTCACTCGGCTGCACTTGATATGGCTGATCCAAATGAGTCGGATACTGTGCTTTTATCCAACCCCCCAAGTCTTTCATGCAAAAGATATGCGAAAATGACGGCTTACGGAAATCACTGGCGAGTGGATGATGAGCGTACCAGAAGCATGACAAACTACGATAGCGGTGTGGCCTGCTTTGAAGCTAATGAGATGTCAGCAGGAGCCGGCAAGGATTACGTAGGAGTGCTACAGGACATCTTAGTTCCTGATTATGGAGACTTGAAGACCCCGATAATTATTTTGTCATGTGTTTGGAAGAAACGTATGGACAACCACAGGAGGAACACATACATTCGTGACATGGACGGTTTCCTAGTTGTGAACTTCAAACACAACACTCCCAAAACTGTCGACCCTTACGTTTTTCCCTCTCAGTGTACTCAGGTGTTCTACGCTACGGACGATCTCCATCCTCCTGGGTCAGAGTGGAAGGTTGTTGTAAGAAAAGAAGCTAGGTCGAGAAGAGTAGTTGAAGAAGACGATGACGTAATCATGTCAACCAGCGACTCTGCTAGAAATGGAGTTCCCAACTTGCAATTACTAAGTCAACCAGCTGAGCCTGAGCTGGCCGGGGCGATTGTTTTGAATGACCTTGATAATGTGATTGCGTTGCAAAGCTTCGAAAGACAGGTTGTGAAAAAGAAAGCGAAGAAGAAGACAGCAAATGCTGACAGGTTTTGAAACAAACGTTCATGAGTTAGTCGAAGCTGTTGCATGCTTAAATACTTCATTGTATTCACGGAATTGATTGAGGATTCATATAGGTACGTAATGTGTGTTCTTTCATGTTATCTTCCGGTACTTTGTATATATCAGTCAGTGTTAGTTACTGTTACTATGTTTGACAAATCAATTCCAGGATGGAGTTCTTGTTGTTGATATGATTAATGCGTATGATTGTAATATTCATGTTGTTCATTTTGACGTCTTAAACCAAAAATTTTTTTTGGTATGAAATGGATGTTGTGAAGTTATTTTAAATCCCATGATTTCAGAATAGCTAAATGGACGAAGACATTATATGATTTAATTTCCCATTACCATCTGACAACGTCATTCTCTTATTGTTGATAACACACAGGTGAATTAGGGGAAAAACTCAGAGTACCACACTGTATCGGCATGAAATGCTGACTCCTTTCATGCTCCCACCTGGAATCGACATCTAGTAAGTAAGATGACGCCTCCTCTTTGTTTATTTCTTCTGTTTGTAAAAAGTACCTTACTTCGTCGGCAGAAATTTATCCTAAATAAGTGTTTAGTAGACAGTGAAGTCGATTGCCATAAAGTATATAAAATGTTTGTTGGTAAACAAGTGTTCTGTAAGAGTCGATGTCGTTAACAAGTCTCAGACGATGTCAATGTATTGGAATATCAAAGCAATCGATAGTAACGTCAAACTAATGTTGTTCAGGTTCCAACTTTAGTAAACGCCTAAACCGTTGTGTGATAGATGGAATCGTAATTACATCTAAATTTCTTTTATGAGTAAATGGAATGTTAAAGTGTATTGGATATGGTGCAGGAGTTTAATGAATTCTTCATCACACACTGCTTACGTGTCTGTATATTCAGAAAAGGGCAAGAGTGGATGCATCGTAATTGACAACATGTAAAAGGAAGTGTTTCTGTTGGATTGAGGTCGGACATGTTTTCTGAAGTATTATTTTCTACATCTTCAAAATTATGCGAAGGTTTGAAAACAGAACATTAAATTTTTCTTAAAACTTTCAAGTATCCACATCATAGTCTTCAAGAATGACAAATACTTCTTTTATTGAACGTTTGCTTCTCAAAATATGTTTATCCATGCTGTAAGTATATTGAAGGGAGCTTCACATGCTTGCGGTGTGATAAGGATTTAACATTGAATGCACATGAATGTGTCATTTCTAATACTATATTCTCCAAGAAACAGGATTTATTGACAGTTGTTTGTTACCCTAAAATTGGTTATCTCCGCCCAGGATTAATAATCGTGACATTGAGAAATGTTATGAACCTTTCGTTGACCTGTATTTTTTATTTCTTTTTAATTTTTTTTATTCGTTTTTGGGACCCAAATGGTGATTTTTTTCCATACCAGTATAAACAAAACAAAAGCACAGCAGCAAGTGAAGGAGTTTAGAATCACTACCAATCTAAATTTTCCCTCTGCATTCAAGCTTTGCTGAGGAAACTGTTCGTGGAAAGTACTAGTCGTTTTTCACATTTGGTAGTATTTCGCTGTTGCTGAATATAAGCTTATGAATCTTGTCAGGCTCATAAATTCTAGTTAATTTTTATATATTTTGTCTCATAAAGACAGTACACTACATATTCAGTTGAAGGCTAACTTCTACTAGTGATTGAGAAATTAATTTGAATGAATGACCTGAGAGTTTACTAACTGATATTGGATACGTTTCGCTGAACAGAATTATTCTCATCCATTGAACAAGGTATCGTGATTATCTGGAGTGCATTTTGTGATGTGACTAAGACGGACTCGACGACTAGACAACAGATGCCCCATTCACAAGACGAAGTTGTCAAATCCCTTTTGCCTAGTGGGCCACTATTGGTCTCTTCTGCTATCGTGAACATCCCATAGTAATCATCATTTGTGCACATGTACTTAGTGAGAAGATTATACCAGAATCATAAAAATTGAAACATGATTTTCAGAGACGCCAAGAGGATGTGCTACATGGGTACATTCGCCGCTCAGGTAATGGTTTTCTTCATAATCTACCAGCTTTTGCTAGATGTCTGAGATTAAAAAAGGATGAATACGAGGTATTCGGACCTTGAGTTTTGTTTTCCCCGGAGTTTCTTCTGGTGGATTCCGGTCTTTCCTCTTAGTCATCGTTTTGGTTTCTAGAGTGCATTCTATGTTCTTATCTCCCACGCGAGTGAGGCCTCAGCAAACGTAAGTGATGATTTGTTTTGTTACTGTTGACGTGAAGTGTGCAGTGTCTTAATTGTCTGCGTGCATGGCTGTAAGTATCATATAATTCGATGTTCCATTAGCACTACTTGCAAGGATAGTTTGTTCATGTGGTCGATGGTTTCAATCTTCAGGTTTGCAGTCGAGGATTAGTTTTGATCTGTACCTATCTACGAATAAGTTTGGCACTTCGTTGAACCACAATCTGGTTGATGCAGTGACAGTTTTTGTATTGATTTACCTGGAGCTTCTAATGTGGAACGACTAGGCGTGACCAAGGATAATTGTTTGGAATCTGTTAGGATGAGGAGATCTTCTCGGGAGTTGTTAAATTAAAGTAGTTATTTCGGAGTGTGCAGACAGTAGGATAAGTTGCAGAACGTAGTGGACAAAATAGAGGAGACCTCAGTATAGAATAAGTTTTTGAAAAAGCGTTGTTTCTGTGGTTTGCGGTAATGATTCTATGAGTTGTGTTTGGGTTTTGTACAGCCGCGTAACCGAGAGTCCTTACAAAAATCTTGACTTCTTCATGTCGGACTACAGTCCGCTGGGTGAAAAAATGGAACTTTTGAAATCGACAAAGTCTGGGACTTCAGCTTCGGCAATGGACGAATATGGTACAGGTATGCGCCAATTACTTGTGTGGGTTATCCCGACGGTATCTGTAAATTTTGTTGCTACATTTTTGGCATTGTCTTCGGAGTATATGAACTTCTGTTTGTTGTCAGACGTAATAAAACTGGCTTTGCTTCAAAAGGACAGAACATTTTGAATTTTTGATAAATGCGTTTAATTTACTCCGTCTAGCTTTTATTCGTTCACGAGAGACGACCGGTTTTCTATGTGATGAAATGAATCAGTAATTAAAACTTGGTGCACATAATGCTTCCAAAAATCACTGTTACTTTTCACATTAATTTTACATGTTTTATTTTGTAGTACTATATATTTGACGTTGTTTATTTGGTACAACGTTAGAGGTGTCTTGTGAGGAGTCTCCCTTCTCCTTGACGTTGGCTGACTTAAAGGTCCATGTATCATTTGTTCTCAATGCATCAGTCTTAACTAAAATTCAAGTGATGTAGTGTTCCATAAACATTCTGCCTAACAGAATCACATGTTTTCTTGTAGACCATGTCTTCGCAACACATCACAACACATCGGAAGGCGCAACCGTGTTGTCCAGTTCTCCAGTACGTAACGAGACCTTGGAGACCGGCCTAGCGCTTGGCAGCAGCGTTGTGGAGCAAGCGGAGATATTAGGAACTGAAGGGTACTCTGGTCCGGTGCAGGATATCGTTGACAGCAACATCATGTCTTTCGACGAGGCGAATGCAGAAGAAGAAGGAGAAGATGTTGATTTGGGTGATGGAATAAAATCAAATGTCGAAGATGATGCTGCAATAGAAAATGCACCGATATCGGATGGAGAATCTGATGAAATTCCTCTTGGAGGTGGCAATGCCTTCCCAAATTCTGGGAGTGATAGCCAAGGCGTGGAATCCAAATACCGAACTAATTCTCCTATCAATAGCCCTAATCTGCGTCACGGCAGTGATGGAGCAATAGATGGTCGAGGAAATGTCATATCTCCAAACATATGTGTTCGACGCAGACGCACCGCAGGAATAGTTTCATCATCGCATTCCATTCTGTATACTCCACTACAGAAGTGGGAGTATGACAATGGTCTGCCAGTGGACGGGGTTGAAGATGTCGGGAAGTGGGCAGTGGAAGTTGGACTTGCAGAAGACGAGGATGAAGACCCTCGTGCTTCGAAGAAGAAGAGAACGATGAATACTCTGGATGCACTTAAGTATGGTGGGACATGCTCACGCATTATGATTTACTCAGCAGTAAATACTCCAACTAATTCAGACGACAATAAGGGATCAGACGAAGAAGATGACGAGAACTCCGTCCGTAAGGGCAAAGGAAAGGAGAGAAGAGGAAAAGATTGATTTTTCAATGAAGTAAGATTTCTAAGTTACCATTAGAGTTTGTTCTTCTTCGCTGTGTCAAAATATAATGCTGGAGTTGGTTCAATGTTGCCCTCTTTCAAATACTTCGACTGACATGTAACTAAATATGTTGATTTTTGCAGCTTTACCTCCCCAATAGCACATGGCATTTACAGACAAAGGCAGTATGAAATGGACATGACATGTTGAAATGTCGTCAATGAAAGATCAAGTGGTACTATAGACAAAGAACACTGGATGTATTTGATTTGGTAACTGTCGCGGATGATATACTGTTCGGTGGGATACTGAGCAACATTTTGTTGTTTTTTGTTGCTGTAGACAGAATGTCTTTACCGTAAACTGAAAGTAGAGGACAGGGTTCGGAAATTGACCTTCTACACTTCTTGAACTTCCAATCTCAATGATTAGCTCTGTTAATGTTTGGCAGTACCACTTTCTCAGATAGAGATGTTTTCTTGTTAAGGTTTTCTAAACAGAACTTCTGAAATGACTGTCGGTTCTTTTGGTTTGTTGATCACGGCTGAGGTAACAGTGGCATAAGTTTTACACTATAAGAAACCTTGTAAAATTTTTTGGGAATTTGAGTATGAGTCTATCTCCAGTTAAGTGCAATATGATCGAGTAATGTTTCAGTAGTTGTTACTTTCCTTTCCCCAGTTCTAATTGCAATTATCTTCGTAGATGTTTTTTACAGCGTCATGTTATTACTTCATCACCGTGAGAAAAGGTTGCCCAAGGTTATAGTGCAGGAGCCTAGATGACTGTCTCAGAACTAACTCTTATTACCTTTATGCAGATGCAACCACTGCAGTTTTAAAAAAGTGTGGCAGACATCTAATTGTATCGTTGCTTTATACCTTCAAACATGTACTTCTCTCAGGTTGCTACACAGATAAATGGGGGCGTTACTGTAGTAGTTGTGCATGGTACCCCTAGCTTATAATTTAGCAATTCTTTAGAAACGGCTCCATTGCAGACAGCGGGGGCATCGTGATAGCTTTTGAGTTGTTTTAACTCGCATATTGTTTACGGATTATACGTATAGGCAGTTGTACTCAATGGCGGGAGGGTCAAGTTACAGGTTTGTCCAACTGGGACGAGATAAAACTACAATAATGGCAGAGGAGGAGCCACGGTTGTCGGAGAGGGAAAAATGTGTGGAGAGCGCTCGTGGCGGCATGCCGTCAGAACGAAAGAACGAGGAGGAGTCATCATCTACTCAGGAGAGAAATAGGCTAACTTCGGCGAACACAGCAGAATGCAGTGCAGGAAGAAGGTATGAATACATTCACATTATTTTTACGAACCCACGTAATCAAAAAAACGAAAGGGAAAGGTAGGTATAGATGTTAGCCTCGTAGACTGTAAGTCTAAACAACATCTTGAAAAAAAATTCAATTCAATGTATTTTTATAGCAGATGCTTTAACGTTTTGTTTGTAATTGGAATGTAGGACTAGCAGCTGATGATTTCATTTAATGTTTTATAATTGTCTTTACAATGAACTTTCTTAATACGATATAGGTTTACATCAGTCTCGGGTGGAGATTGGAAGGGTAATATCCAAGAATAAATCATTTATTTCAATATCTTCTAGCTCATACGTACTCGTATGTGCTGCAATGTATTACAGCAACAGAGAAGAATAGATCAAAAGTTTTAATGTTTTCTTATGTACAATTTGTATTATTTTTCAGACATAAAATATGGCAAGCTGCAGTGATACCATACTGTGTGATATTCACCATTGATTGAGAACTACAATGTGAAGTTATACTAACAAGAGTTCACTTGTTCTGCAATGTAGGGAACCAGAGGTACCAGAAGCTAAAGTGTACTCATTACTGGCGTAGGAGTTTCCAAAGTGCAAACTAATATTAATGTGTTCTTTTTTTTTCTTTTTTTTTCTTCTTTAAATAAATTTGCATGACATAAGAAATCAATGGTAAGAGATGGTAGGGATGGAGAGACAATAGACATGACATTCACTAACAAGTTAACCAATGGTTTCTGTTGGAGTATTTCAGAAGATATAATGTGAGGTGAAGAAGTGGAATGTTCTATTAATGTGTTTAGAAATAGTTGTACAGATGATAGACAGAGGTAACGTTCTGTATATTTGAATTTGAAAATGCAGTCGAACTTGATGATGTCTTATACAATTCCCATTTGTAGAACACGGAACAGTATCATATTCTTTTGTAATGCCTGTTATTTGACGTCAATATTTTGCAAAATTATCTTGAAGAATGTCTTTATTCACTGACAGGCGTGCATTGGATATGATTTACAGATAGAGAACGTATGCTCTAAAACGAGAAGACCGTGTGTTTGCACATGTAGAGATTGTAGCTATGACAGGTGGGGCGCTCTTACTCCGAAATGTATCTGTCCTTTGCTAGTGAACCGGTTTCTAGGGTTGGATTTTGCAGTGCGTCATCAGCGAAGGCATTGCACTTGTCGATGGATGAAGAATCGGGTGCTCCCGAACTGGATGTGCCAATGTAAAACTAGAAGCATTTAATTTAAGGTATTTGCCTCATCACTGCTGTGAGATTAAGCATGAATTTTGTTGCGACGTTGTTTAAAATGTACTTTTAAACATGCACTGACACCGCAAAAAACACCGAATGCTGTGAAGTTTCATCGAATTATATGCGCGCTGATTTGCAATGCAGAGATGCACGACAAGGAAATGTTCATAACTTTTTATGATCAAGAAGTGTGGGGCGCATCACAGTGAAGACAATTCAAGTTTTCAGTATGTAGCCCACTGAAATAAAAACAGAGCCTGAAGGTTGTAAAGATATGGAGAACTAAGATACCTTTGTAGACTGCATTTCTAGTTCTCTTCTATTTCATTTTTTCCTGTAACGCAAATTATAAAGAGTTGAAGTAAATAACGTATAAACTGTCATGTGTTTGTCGATGGTGTGGAGATAGATATCGTTGTATTTGTTCTTTAGAAGTGCTCCGTCTTATTGACGGAGTGTTTGTAGATAAACTGATTATGTTGGACCCGGATATCTGTTTAATTTCATTCTCTTCAAATTAACACAAGCATTTCAATACAGGAACCTAATCTTTAAATATAAGACACCGCGTTTTAACATGAACATGAGTTTGAACCGGTTTCCCAGAAGATATCTCATTTACTAAGATAAACGAGCCGCCCAAAATCGAAATTCATAGATTTCTGAATCTGTAGCAAAATTACTTGACTTAGACAGAGGAATCTAATTTTCAGTAACGTTACATATGCTCTTGACACGTTGCCCATTGAGTTCAAATCATCTTCTTGGAAAGATTCCAGAATTTGAACGAGAATGAAGATGAGGCTTTGCAAATTTCTCTGCAGATTTTTAGCTCATTAAAATCTTCGTAAACGACAGTTTCGGTTTAAATTTCCGTTTCTGTACATACATCAGATTTTGATCCGAAAAGTTTTCGAACATTTGCTTCGTCTCATTCCTAGATGCGAGATGGAACCTGAGTCTCAGGAGATTTCAGAGACGACGTAAAGTGGGACACAGTGATCTCAATGGATGAAAACCGAGAGAGAATCATGACGGCCGCCCAGGTCCTGACACATATGTGCAGTTCAGCCCGAATGTTACTCAAACTCGACCAAGTCATTTCTCATGTCATTGAAGACCAAAACAGGACAGGCTGTCATTTACACCAATGCCTCAGCGGACACAATTCCTACTAGTGTAAAAGAAGTTTTATTTCTTTACGGGTATAATCCAAATATGGATACATATGATAATTAGTTACCTCCAAGCGTTGGCCGGGTTGTGTTTGAGGATGGTTTGGGTGGGAAGATTTGTTTTGAGGGCAAAGGGGCTAATAGTCTTTTGGGAAGGTGTTGAAGGGTGTGCCTTGAAGCTGGGGATAATATCTTTGCCCTGAGCAGTGAGTGAGCCTTGAGGGGATCCAACAGACTCCGAACAACTCACTCCGAAGCACCAAGTATTTTCTGGAGGCTGGTACCCACCCACAGCTGTCAGCCATTCCCCTGGCCCAGATCATCCTTCACATTTTTCCTGTGAGCCAGGCTGCCTAGTGATAGTGTTGTGGTACCATGGCTCCCATCCATTCCGGACCATGTGCACTCATGTCCGATTTCATGAATTAAGGCCCGCTCGCACTTGGTCTTTGCAAAGACCATGGATAAAAATTTAACACCCCAACAATTTTGGGAAAAATACTTTTATTTGTAGGAAAGGTGTCATCAGCGAGGTTTGGAAAAGTCTTAGCAATAGTAGAGGGATTAGGTAATGGCCCTTCAAGTGCCACATTAGCTAAAAGCATCCTCAGCGGACCCTTGTCATTAGCTCCCTCTAACAAGGCTTGACCGGGCGTCACTGTGTACCGGGAGAGTCTTAGCAGGTTATGGACCCAGTGGGCTTCCAGTAGAGAGTCCCGGGTTTGAGTCCCCCCTACCCACGTGGCTTTCTCGTTGTGGTTCGCCTGACTCCGCACAATTACCGGATGTCTACATGACCTCGGAAATGGCTGCATGCAGCATGTCACGGTGGGTAGCGGAGATTGATATTCTCACAGCAAAAGAGGAAAATTTCCACAGAGGAGGAGGTCTTTTAGCGAGACCCGCACAATGACAGGAGGCATAGAAAGTGCGTTGGTCCGCCCCGTAGGATCTTGCACCCTCCTTTTGGCGATAGAAGGAGTCAAACTCTCACGACTAAGGATGCTTTAAGACCATTTTTTAGTGTTCAAAACTAAATAATATTTCTTATTTGGTGCCTCTTTGACAATTGCCTACTATTGCTAAAATATTTTTTGTCCTCTTAAATGTTAAGTATTATCCATTATTAAAAGTGTGCCATGTGTACATCCATGTAAGATTGTTATTTACTAAAGAACCTAGGTGCAAACACACATTTTTTTAAGGATATAAGACCCCCTTTTAAGACCATCTCTAAGGCCAAGTGCAAACATACCTTTACTACCTCATTGTTATGTCACAAGCTTTGATAATAAAGCTTGCCCTTGTCTTCAAAATGGACCGGGTCTTCCTCCCCTCCCATTTTTTTTTCTTATTTAAGGGATTTTGCGCTCTCATCTTAGAAATTAGTGTGATGTAGTTTAATTCATTAATTTTAGATAACCTTAATGTTTTTAATAATTATTTCAACCAAAAATAAAAAATAAAAAAAGGAGGCTTTTTGTTCTACTAATGGATATTGGAGGTCCCTTTGTCGTTATAGGCCGCTTGAGACACAATGGCAAGGCCAATTTTCTTTGAGGCATATTGCATGAAATTTCATCATATTTTTATATAAAGGCTGACATCAACTACGTTAGAATAAAAGTATGATTGGAAGCAGATTTTCCCACATGTAAAGGTTTTGAGGACAAGAAGTTAGTCTAATCCAATAAATCTAGAGAATTTTAGCCTCTTTTTTTTTTTTTTTTTTTTTTCATTGTCATTTGTACAAGATGGATGAATAAAGACATAAGATTTTAGGGGCCCGTATGTTCTTCATGGCTCTACGACATCGTATGGTGGTTATTGCAATATTGGAAAGTTTGAATGAGTCTAGGAATAACTGCAATCAAACAAGCATGAAGTCTCAACCAAATATTTACACATGCACATTAAATACGTGGATCAAAAAACATAATAAAAAAATTAGATTTGGGCTTAATCTAACCTCCAAATTCGTGCTCAGTTTGGATATAACAATGATAAATTGGGTTGGATAGATTTAAATAAGGAAAGAAGGAAGAGGTAAATCATTTTGTCATCACTACCTCTTTCTCCATCATTTCAAACCCGTGCACTAGGCATTAGTAGGGCTCTCAAGGCTAGTCTTGTTGTCCAACTAATTGTAATTCTTGCTATATAGTTAGCTATACTTGATTCATCTAAGTAGATTAGGGACAAGCTGCCATGCTATCTCATTGATCAGACAAGGATTTCAATAATATTCAGATTCGTAGTGGATTAGATATTCATTGCATGTGTAAAGTAATTAAGTAAAGATACTATCTCACAAGGCAATAATTAGAGGCCAGATCATCCATGGCTTAGGTCAATTAAAGATTAAAAGACACTTAGCAATGATATGTTTGCTGATTTTTCCGGCCCCTCGCTTTTAACTTAGAATTTATTTTTTTATTTTTGTTTTTAAAGGCAATATGAATTTCAAAGAGGTAGATCAAATATGTGAAGACTCTTTCCTTGCACCTACAAGATAGAGGTCTTTATTCCTTGCAGTTTTGCAAATGGGTCTAATTGGATAAGAATTTTTATTTTTATTTTATTAATAATGGTTTTTTAATTCAAATCTGGCATTGGCCTTGAGGCCAAGAATTGGCTTTCCCTTTGTGGTGCACCATCTTTAGGCCATGTCAAAACTTGCATTTTTTGATTACAAAATTTGTACCACCAAATTCGTCTGGGCTGATTCTACTCTACCATAAGCTCAATTAGAGAAATATCTAATTTCAAATAAAATATTTTATATTTCCATGACATTCTTAAAATGTCCAAGTGTAATTTGGTAATTTGTTCAAATGTAATTTGCACTACTATTGAATGTAATTTGCACTACTATTGAATGTAATTTGCAAAAGTAGAAATACTTATGAAATCTTATAAGATTATGTATGGAAACTTGGGTTTCTGAATGCAAATTGAAGGATGAAATTGCAGCTCCTATGCCCAAAGATGAGCAGCTAATCAAGGACTAAAACCTTGTGTCTTCTAGCTGCTTCAGGGTGCCAATCTGAATTTATTAAAAAAAACTACAGCAACAGACTGGAAGTAGGAGAATGGGCTACTGGAGGTGACTGGACTTCAACTTGCAGGACCATGACCACTTGCTCTCTCACAAATGATAAAACTTTCAAACTCTCCAGTTTTCAAATTCTCTTGAGTTGACCTCTTGCCAAGTGTCATACATTAAAGCCATTGTTCCTTCCACTTGCAGTCTTCACAACCTATGAGCCTGCAACTGGCGATTTTTTTGCAATATTTGTAGACTTCTGTGGGGTCACACCACCTCGGAATCTCCGTAGAGAATTCAAGGAATTCTGCATGAAATGAGCCTCTGGCCCTCTTGACAATGGAAAACCACAATTTCGTAAAACTCATGAGAATCATAAGAGTATCTGCTAACTAACTACCTCGGCGTTGCTACAAATACCCTGAGTGACTTACAATTCACAGCCGGCTGGAACATGAGGGAATGTATTGAGAAAAGCATGTCATTTGCTGTACAGAACTGTAGTTCTAGGACTATATTTCTGGTAGAGTTTCTTCGATATAATATTCTTCGGCACCACTACACGCACCCCTTGGATAGTATTTTGTCTACTTGGCTGCTGTCTTAACTTGAATATTGCCCTGGATTGGCACAGCTTCTCAAAGGTAACTAGATCTCAAGAATGTTATATTGTGCTTAGGGACTATCTATCTTCTGGTTTGGGCGTATTTCCATAGAGCTGTAAATCCGAAGAGCGAACATCTCATCTGTCTTCAATGCGAGGCTCTGATTAATCCCTACTGGCTATTCAGATCTTTTCATAGTAAGGCACTCTTAGTATCCTCCTAAAATCTCCCTCAGATTTTTGAAATACCTGTATGCCACCCTTTTCAATCATATAGGGTCGCTTATTTGAGTCTACTCTAACCTGCATTCTAAAGGTTAATGTTACATGCTCTACTGCTGTCTCACAGAATCCTCAGCTGGTAAAGATTCGGAAGGAATGTTAGGAATACTCCGATCAAGTGATTGCACCCACGGCACCGAGGGTATAGACGCATCCATCTCCCGACTCAGCAGACTTGTCGAGCTGGCCATAGAGGTGCTTTTCTGTGGTTGAATGTGCCACTTAAAAGGGTCTTCTGACCAGGACAGCTGTGGTTGCCGATGGGAAACTGTAAGCGCTGGCCCATCATGTGTTTCGTTTCGGAGGTATAAGCCGTAAGTGAATTTGATCCCTAGCCTGCAAGGAAATCATGTTAGCTAGGCTTTTCTAGTCACAAGATTCGAGATGGTGCGACATATGTTATTATGAAAGGCTACAAGAAGGGCACTATTTAGAGGAACACAAAGAGGACTAATCATCTCGATTGATTTGATTTACTTAAAAATGCTACCGGTTTGCCATCGATAAGTACATCAAGACCCGACTCAAAAGGAAACGTTATCTGAGAGTTACCAGATGAGAAAGAAGATGCCGATGATGACAGTGAAAAATATAGCAGTAGTGTCGCTAAACCAAAATTTTACAAAGCTGCATTAAGAAAATACGACATGCTTAGAAATATTTACATTGAACCCGTCACCCAAACCCATGTCAGTCATTAGATATTTTTTGTAAGAATCTTTTCACAAATATATATACCTCGAGAAGGGACTCCGTCATCACATCTGAACTAATATTCGTGCTGAATAACATTAAAGGATTGAATTAAGAGCTTACCCCATAGTACAGAGGAGTAAAAGAAAAGATGAAACACCTGCAAAAAAAACGTGGTAAACAAAGGAGTGAGCCACTGCAGTATTTTGTTGCAAAATGAACTCCGATCTGAATTAAGAGAGTAAAAGGTTATCCTCAAAGTTCCTCGAACTGGGATATACTCCTCCGATTTGGACAAATTAAGGAATGCGTTCCAATAGCAAAGACAGAGAAAAAGAATTTGGGCACCGGAATCCTTCAAGAACAGTAGTTTGCGACCAACTCGTTTCTTTCCAAGTTTATGTTTGAGGGGGAAAAAAAAGCCTATTTACTTGAGACAAAACAAGAATGAATCCTACTTGCTAACCACTCCCAATGACTAATGTCCACTTTAGTTCACTTTTTATTTCAATGATTAGAGATGAAACAGAGGATATAGTATCAAACTAGTGATCAAAGAAGAACTCATTAACGATAACTTTAAGATGCAGAGTTTTACCCCATGAGAACATGCGGAAAGCCCTCTTCCAATCGTCTTCACACCTAGAACACCGAAGCAACCGAGTTCGACGTGTGTCAAGAGCATGTTCAGCCGGGAGACAATTAAATGACGTATAATAAATGATCGATTAGATCAAATCGATATAGTAGAATGCGGCACCGTCAAAGAGTTGTCCCAGAGAGCATAAATCACAAAAATATGGAAAGGATTTTGCGGTTGAACTTATGCTGCCTAATATTCCCAGCGATTGACAAAAGCAGTTTCGCTACTTAAGGTATGGGATCAGGACAAAGAACCCACATCAATATAAAACACACCGCCGTATTTAAGAACATCTTATTTTCAGACGCAGATGGTTTAGTCTCACACTCCGTCACAGATCATCTGGGATGTGGCTTAAGTAGAGAGATCAAACCTGAATTCCCAAAACCGATCAAAGGTTCGGCGAGGAGCTGGAGGGGCAAGTTGCAGAGGATTGCCAGATTCCGCATAAATACGGCACTGTGTCATAAACTCCTCTTCACCTTCTTCATTTACAAACCACTTTCCCATCTTCAAAATAGAGCCCAGGAGAAACACGCTGATCATCGTTGCTGTTGTCATAAGTGTCGGCTGAAAAATATAAAACATCGAATTCAGATAATCTGTACTTGTACATATCAACAAATATTGCGAGGAACGGATAGTAACTGCACCAATAGTGATACAATATGATTGGATATTTATTTAATTATATGCTAATTAAACTAGACCGCAGTCGCCGTTTTCAAATATCAAGCAGAAAGATGTCCCAGTTCCAATTCCCAATTTCCTTTCATTTTGAGAGTTCTGTTGATAGGTTACGATAACAAGTAGGAGAAGTTGTCTCAGAAATCTCGTTACACACTGTAACTGGCAACACTACAAAAAGGATAGAGATCCAAGACATACCACAAGAGCAGTGCAGATGGCATAAGCAGTCAATCGGGCCTGCAAGAAATTTAGCAAACCATAAATATCCATCGAATGACAAATACTAAATACTTCGTAGAAACATCTAGAAAGTGGTTTAACCGACACTTGAGTCTATCTGTGAAGCTGAGGCCTGAACCACACCTGTGAGCAGAATTACCAACAGTTGTTCGTACCGTATATCACATAGACTGCTACTGTAGTATTCGATATAAAATAAATGAAACAAATAACCTCAAACCAACATCCTTGTCCTAAGACTCTCTAATGAAATAATGCAGAACATGACAGCAACATTTAGGCGAACTAGGGGAAGGTCATGTACTGTAGAAACAGCGGCATCGTAATTGAACTCCACAGGCGTCGTCATTGTGAAACTGGTGATGAGCCCAGTAAGCCAACTGAGTAAACGGAGATGCTCCGCCTTCTCATCCACTTCTCGCCTGTTCAGCTCTGCACACCTATTTACAAATTTGCTCAGTCGAGGCTTCACAAAACATGCAGAATTTCAGCTAAACCCTAAACTCTAAATCATACTAACCTGGACCAAAGGTAATGCGAATTATCCACTCGCCGTTGCTTGATGTCTCCTTCGCGCCACCTATGAAGCACATGAACTAGTTTGATAAGCATAATTGATCCTACTCTAAATCATAAAATGATCTTAGCAAGCTGATTAAGAAATTGGTACATAACCCATGTTAATCACTCTTGTAATACTCAAACTGCGTTGTATGATCTAAACATTGATTCTGTACTCTGGAGAATTTCCAATTAAACGTTCATTTCGAAAAGCCTGCAAGGAAACGATGCGTTGATAACACTACCTGCGTTTTCGTTTCCGAAACTCGGACTCTGCACGCTCGAATTGCCGAGCCTGTTCGCGGAAGATCATCTCCTCTGAACGCCATTGCCTCACATCCTTCCGCCACATACGCTCGCGCTCCCTCCACTTCCGTGACATCCATGTGTCTACCGCTGTCAATCCTGCCTGCGCCATCGTCTCCCGAACTTCTCACAATCCTTCGCCACTCACAAACCCAACCTAAACCCTACATCTCGAACAATCTGCACAAACCCACAATCTCTGATCATCTGCTCACAAAACGACATCCACGCCACCCTGTCAAGAGATCAACACATAGCATCCTATCATTAAAACATGTCCTCTGCATCCCAGACTCCATAAATCCACAACCCATCTGGTCCAACATCAAAATAACAAAACATCCCATCTGTGAACATAATGTTTTACACTAATAATCCAACGTGGAGTGGTGATATTCCAACGTGGCCCTCTGTTTGCGGCCCACGTCCTCCTCTGCTACAGTTTGTTGCCCCTTTTGATCTGCGATTCTGCATCTCTTCGACGTCTTTTGCATGGATTGCTGCCATTTTAACCTAATTTATCTACTTGGGTTGTGGGAAGTGTATGTCAAAATGCAGCAGATGTGAAAGCAATGAATGATGTTTGATTGAGGGCGCCGATGGGTGATTACACGCACAGGTTTGTCTTCTTTCAGCCGCTGTGCATTGTGTTTGATTATGTTGCTTATGATGTTTCAGATGCTAGGGTTCTGTGGCGTTTTGGGAGCGTTTGATGGTGGAGATTGGTGCATTTTTGTTTTTGGGCAACTTGGGTTAGGTTTATGCAGCATGATGGTTTGAGTTATTTGTTGGTTTGGATTATGTTATTATATTCGGACTCATGTTGGTTGATTCTCGTGACTCGGCTTTTCAGGAGGATGGTCAGAGGTGTATGTTGCGATGAAGTTTGTGATGCGAGGATTTTGACGAACTGTTCTGTACTGGAGAGTAGTATTTCGGAAGGATGTTTGTTCGTTTGGAGTTTAGAATGCAAATTTGGAAGCCCCGTGATTTCTAGGTGTGGAAGTTCAGATCTATGGCGAGTTCAATGTTGTCAGTTGCCGAATGCATTTGAGTTAAGGCATTGATCCATGCGAGTTCTTCTTCCTCGTCATGACTTCTTGTTCAACTATTCTCCCATGACTCGTCAAAGGGCAGTCAAGTTGTGGTGATATGGATTTGAAGACAGATGGGTGCGTTGGCCTCTTGCTGTGGATATCAAAGGCTTCAAGGTTAGTTATATGGTGAATATGTTTCTTGCGAGGATTTTATTTTCTATATGCAGCTCGAGCCGTTGAAATTAAAGTACAAACAGCTTGAGCTGTAACATGTTAAACAATTATGAATGCAGATGTAGAAAAAATACTACTCTCTCGAAGATTCAACATGGATGATTTGAGGTATATTTGTTCGATATAGGATCAGCGTTTTGCTAATTTATACTGAACAATCTCAGTGTGAGACGAGAAAGGATTTGAAGAAGAGGAGGTGCCCTAGGTACCACTGAAATGGCCGAGAGCAGTGAGCATACTGCAGAGGACCTTATTCCCATTCAGAATTTTATGAGGAGATTTTCTCATGTGGATCCTCGCGACCAAGAGCGGTCACTGCTAGCTGCAGCAGAAGCGGTAGCGGCAGCGGAAGCAGCAAAGCAACCGACCCGTAATGTCCCTTAATGTACCACTCTATTTTACCATGATAGTCATCAGATTCTTGAACTTGTATTTGTGGCTTTCTGTTGTTTTATACTTGATGTTTTTGGTTTTCTTTAGCTTGCTCATACTTACATGTTGCAACCCTATTCCATGCTACTAATATGCGTAGCCGATGCTACTAACCGATGAACTGCAATTATGTTCTGATATTCTGATGTTCTGCATTTATTTTTCCATTTACGTTTCACATGCCATGTAGATGTTTTGAGACTAAGGTTGAAGCACCCATAACCACCAAAATAAGGGTTTTTGCTTATTTGTGGCAGTTCTATTTTTAGGGAGTAATTTTCTTGGATCGGAAGATAGTTTTTTTACATAACGCGTATTTTTCCATAATTTAAGTCCTCATAGATTAATAGATACAAATTTTCAAAGTGAAAAGTAGTATTTTCCTATAACCCACCTGTAGGTTTCAGTAGAAACCACTTCAGTCAATATGTTAAACCACCACACAATTTATTCCAAATTCTACAAATTTATTCCAAACCCTGGCTTGCCATTGCTTTGCTTGTTTCATGGGTGCTACAGTGGAATGGTGGTGATGGGTTCTAACAAATGGTGGTGCAAGGAAAGTCTACAGTTTGGCCAAGTGTTATGTGGTGGTAATGGGTATATCAACCTTAGCAACTGGCGTAGCAATTCTGATTTCTATGCTGAGATTGTTCTATGTGTTGTAGTTGTTCTAGGGCTACATAGTAGACCAGCGAATACTATCTCAGCAGCATTCTTGTGAATCTTAATCTTCTTGCACTAAATTGGTTTTACTTTAGTAGCAATTCTGACTGCATTGCTGCCAATATAGTATACACTTGTCTACTCTGTTTTTTGAGCATTTCTGAGTTGCCAAGTTACATGTAACAATGCATGCTGAAGTATCATGGAATGGAGGGTGCAGTGTGGCAGAAGTTCAAGAATTTATTTATTTGGACTCCTGAGCCACCTCCACGTGTGCCTACAAGGCATGACTGGCTTCTATTACCTTTAATGAATGCCAAAGACTGGCTCATCGACCACCCCAAAACAACAACAGCAATTTGTACAGTTCTGTTTTCTACTGTGGCGGACAAGATGCCCTACTACGATAAGTTCCACAAGTGGGCTTGCTGGTGTATCGAGGACGAATCTTGTGTCGTTGGTTTCATACTGAAGCGTGCGAAGCTTTTTATCCTTTGTACCTGAAAGGTTTGCAGTTGAAACATAGTAGATACAAAGGTGGAAAATACTCTGACCCGGCTTATTATCATCGTCCAGTTCTTGTGCCCTTCACGCCCCGATTCAGATGTATTTTTCACATAATTCTGCAGAACATTTTTTTCAACATAGCACAGTTTGAGATTGTTTTGACGGTCCTTCGGCCGTTTGAGGAATGGCATTGTCAAATTCAGAGAGCAGTCTTCTATTTCAATTTCTACTTGAAGAGAATGTAGATTTAGTGAATGTTAATACATCCTGTACACAATGCTTCTACATGCCTTTGATCATTTACATGAAGGGCACAGAGGTTTGTCGTTGTTTTCAGTAATCTATGTTAATGACTTCAGGCAAATTACAGTGGCTAGAGGTTTTGTCATATTAGAAGTTTTATTTGTCTGAGGTTAAATTCAGCAGTGCCAGATCAATTGTTTCCTGTAAACTTGCCTGGGATTTGGATTGTAATTCAGTGAAGAAGAGTGCAATATCTTGCATTTGGAACAACAAATATTGACTTCCACAATGCTGCATGTTACAATTGTTGCACCCAAACTTGGAGTGGTACTCTGAATGATTTTACACTGGTGTGATTGACATATGGAATTTCTCCTTCTTTATAGAATTTCTCATATAAATATAATATATAGTCATTAAAATATGATAAATCCTGGCCCTTGAAGCCAAAAATGGACTGTTGTTTGTTATTTTGAATGTACTAAGACTCTAATAGAAATTGTGGGAAAGATGTCTCAAATCAACAAAAAAATCATGAAGTTGAGGTTATAATGACTAAAGTATAATTTGTTGAAGTTTTTTGAAGCCAAAAAACCTTACATTCTTCATGGATCGCTTTGAATACTTTTTAATCAAAATTTTCATGTCTATTTAGAAGGTATTATACTTGTATATTGAAGAAATTTTAAGTAAAACGATAATCTCTTGGGGACTAAGACTGTTTCCCCCCAAAATTGTCATTTAATATTACTTGGTAAAGCAAGCTAATTCTTTTGACATTGTGACATTTCTTTTCAATGAATCCAATTGTATGATCTTATATTTGACATCGCAAAAAACTCACTTTCTTAAATCTAGAGTTATCATCAAATTTATGGATTGCAAAATCTTAGCCTCTAAACTTCAAAAACAATTCATTTTTTATTCTTTCTAAAGCAGAAAATTCAATTGTCTTTATTTTCAAAAGATATGGCTATATATTTTTAATTGGTAAAATTGAGATTGGAATAGGAAAATATGCTGAGAATTCACCCAAAAAAAATTCAAAAGAAGAAACATTAATACTCACATCTCCACAAAAAAATAAAGTAATTAAATAAAATTCAAATATAGGTATATGTCCAAAAACCAAAATATAGGTATATGGCCCGGTGTTGGCGATGTTTCATTCAACTTTCTGCCCTATCAACTTTCGATGGTAGGATAGAGGCCTACCATGGTAATAACGGGTGACGGAGAATTAGGGTTTGAGGACTATTTTGGTCCTCTCAGTCCTTTAAGGGTTAAGACAAAGGTAAGTTTTTTACATTGCTAAAGAATGTAATGGATTATTTTGTCAATGATTTTTTTATTATTATTTAAAGTAAAATGACTCAAAAATTAAAATGACTTAAATTATTATTTTATTAATAATAGTATTGTCTTATATAATAATGAACACATTCCAATAAAATATTTGGCACTTTCATAAAAAATAATGTTAGCATCGTCAAAAATTGCTTACTAAAAGTTCATGTACTACCAGCGTTTTTTTTTTCTGGCTACAAAAGTTGGAGGGATTGCATGGGAGTGGTCCATTCTGTGGAGGGAACCCATTTTGTTGGCTCTGCCACAAAGTTGTAGCCAGAAAAAAAAACGATGTGTACTACCAAAGCATGGCATGTCTTTCTAGTTAATATTCAATGAAACTTTAACTATTAAAAAATTTACTGGTATGACTATTCACAGTGCTTGAATTGGTACTCACTGGTGACTATGGTGTATTATAAATGAAATAACTTGTCATCTATTTAGAACTTGTTGTGCAAGTATGATGTTCAAATTCATGCATGGAAAGTGTGCGTAGATTGAAAATATCAAATTATCATTATGAGAAGCACTAGTCTTTGAATCAATAGAAGTACATTAAAATCTACAATAAATACTTATGTTGAGGTGTGAAAAAGAAATTGGGCGATTGTCTAAAAGAGAGGATATAAGCAAATTTTGAAACAAACTTTGCAATGGTTGCTTCATTTAGTATACAAATACATATTGAATATAGATGATTATACTTCAAAAATCAAAACATAGTTTATGAAGCTTCCATGTAGGGATTACGTTTTATTTTTTTTGAAGATAATATCATAGACCATGAATAAATTGCATGTGTTGTAATTTGTAAAAATTGATGTTAGATTCTATTGATTGATGAAATAGCACTTGCTCAAATCTTTTCCATTTTGTTGTATATTATACAATCCATGTACAAAAGATAATCTTCATTGTGCACCATTAATATTGTATAGTAATTAAGTGCAAAAAATATCTTAAAAAATCCTAGAAGAATAAAATTTATTTCAAAAAAGTTATTAAAAAAATATTAAAGAGAATAACTTCATTTTCAAATTTTTCTACTTTAAGAAGAGGCATTAAACATTTTAATGACTTTCTAAAATGATTTTATTTTTAACAAATTAAAAATTGAAAATCTTACTTTGAAACATTTTGGGCCTCCACTAAATGCATGATGTTCTATTTAAATATATTCCTCATGCATCTTCTACACCTAAGATTGTTTATAAAAATATTATAAAGCCTATATAGATAAGAAATCTAAACTTTTATTGAAGTAAAATATTTATTTAAAAAAAATAAAGCATGCTAAAATGGATTAATCATATAAGTTTGGATCAAAGTATACAAATAAAATCATCTTCGCTTCAAATGTTATGATCTTTTAAAGAATCCAGTCAAAATTCTTCAATGAAACTACATAAATTATTTTAATATTCTATAGTTAAATCCCACAATATAATACACATAGATTTTTTATTTTTTATTTTTTGTTTTGCATTAAAAACAACAATTTGAAATGCATTTTTAAAGATTTTTATTTTTATTTATTTTTATTTTTTTTAAATTAGTTTTTTTAAATTACATTAAAATATATCAAGACTTCATAATTTAAATTTATAAAGATCAAATTGAACAGCAGATCGTGCACAAAACCAGACAACATTAATAATAAACTATTAGGCATGAAAGTGTAACTTACAAGAAAGACGTTTGTCATTGACTAGTGTGAAATATTGGAAGTCAATGCAACATCCACCAATATAAATTATTCCAAGACTATAACTGAAGAGGGGTGATGTCAAATGCACCAACTCCAATATTTGGTGGCACTATCATGCATATAATCACATTTTATATTGCATGACAACACTATCACTACTTGATATTGCAAACCTCAATTTGATTACTCCGAAAATATTTGTGAGCACTCACACACCTCACAACTACTTCAAACACTCAAAGCAGCACACCACACCACCACAGATGAGTCCAATTTTACGTCTCTAGCTCAATTAGAATTGAAAGGAAGAACGATGTAGTTATCATCGATGCATGTTAAAATAAGATGATTCATAATATTGCAAACTCGTTGGTGCTGCTAAATTTTTCAAATCGACAACTTTGCAATAAAAGAAGTTTTAAATCATAGTAATATACATATTAGCTTTATTTTTTTAAGTTTCAATAATTAATAATTTATATTTCTATAATATTTTTTGAGTATTGATATAAAATTTATAACAATGTTTTAAAAACATAAACCATTTATAGCATAGCTTTATTAAAAATAAGTCATCAATTTATTGAAAAATAAATCAAACTTTAGGTTTGATCTAAAATAATTTGACCATATAAAATCAATTAAATATGATGATTAAGACTAACAAATTTTTGAAGGTTGATCTTGGCCAATAATTGATGCGTTATTATTGACGTCGTCTCTGCTTCTAGGTGGATTGACATGATGATGGTATTCTAAATTGATGGCTATAGATTCCATCCAATAGGGAGATTAAAAAAAATAAAAACAAAAAAAATGCGCCAATCAACTGCGCAATTCAAGCGTGGTGGGGTGGGTGACGTGGGGACCGTCTGAAGCCCGGCACAAGCCCCCGGAGGGTGCCACGGCAGCATCAGAGGGTAGCCCACGGTCACCAAGCCACCAAGGCTTGTTCTTATTAAGTAGTTGAGATGGATTGTATATATATTCCTATGTGCGGGCTGTAACAAACAATATGGGACAAAGTTGATATTGCACTCTCCTCCTTGATGCGAGCGAATGTCCTGGACGGGGTTTTTTCTCTTGCAAAGTTTGATTCTAAGGGTTTGCAGGTAGAGTAAACTTGCAACGTAGTACGGCTTTGAGAAGTAGAGTTGTTTGTTCTAATGCTGAAGTCTTCGTGCTTCTCATGGAACTCTTGAGGTCTCATTTTGTGGTCAATTCTGATTCTGTATTCTTTATATTTAACTTGAGGTTTCTTCTCAAATATTGAATACAACCTTATGTGTTTGTGCAATTTTGATTAGGTGAAAGACGATCGTTTTAATTTACCTTGTGGAACATGTAATAGCATTTTGAAAGTTATATTTTTATCCAAGGGACACAAATCAAATATATAATAATATATTATTATTTAGTTGTTTTTTGTATTTCAAATGATTAAAAATTGACGGTTAAAAAATAAAAGTTTATAATAGTGTTGTAGTACAAATAAGCTTATATGAACTTAAGATGTGTTAAAAGTAATAAAATCATCCTTATTATTTCAACTTTATATCCATTATAATCACATCTCTATAATTTTAGATACATAAAAATATCTACTATTATTGTTAAAAACACTTGTCAATCATGAATATTCATGAAAAAAATTGGATGTTAAATGTGCATTGATTGAATTCATTGAATGTCTATTTAAAGAATAAACTTAAATGCAGGCAACAAGAAAAAAAATGACTTATAAATTAAATGTATTAAAAAATAAAATCTAAAATTATAATAGTATGAATATAAAAAAACTTAGATATGAATCAAAAAATATAATGTTATTATCTTACATGCAAGAATCAATATTTTAAATTATATTATAACATCATTTTATTTGTCATTTAACTGTTTAAACATGATATTATGAATATTTTATTGATTTAATAAAGTTTAAAAGATATTCTTAGTTAAAAATAAATAAATTAGGCTATTAAAAATAAAATAAAAATATTTGATTTTAATTTTAATTTTATTAAATTTCGTTTTTTATTCTAACCATGAGTAGTGTATTTATGACACTTTGAAAAAAATTGCAAAATTCAAAATTATCACACAATCAATTTATATTAATTAGTTGAAAACAAAATTTTAAATTTTAAATTTATAAAAAATTAATATGAGAATTAAAAATATATGTTGTAGTTCTATAATAGGATATTTTACAAATAATTCAACATTAAAAAAGAAACAAAGAAAAAAACAAACTATTAGGTCTTCAAAGCAATTTTCTAAAATAATATATATCATGATTCATTTAGAGCTTATGACATTTGTAAAGCTAATTGAGTTGCAGGAAAAAAATTAATAATTTTACTTCATGTTAAGATTGTTTGCTATGAATCTAATGAGGGTAATTCAAATTCTTCTAATGGCCAAAAGCTTTTGTTTGAATTTAAGAGATGGCATGCATTAGAAGTGAATAAATTTTTAATGTATAAATAATAAAAAGACCAACCTAGTCTTTACAAAAGAATGAAATTCAAAGTCAAAAAATCAATTTCTTTTCACAAAGGATGGTAATGATGACATTATAATGGTAGAATTATTGGTATTATAAAAAGATGATATTGGCTATGTGTGTACCAAATCCTTTAGGTAAAGGATATGCAATATATTTGAATGAATTGTTTTAAGAATAAATAATTTAAAAGAGTGTATTTATTTATTTATTGTTTCAATAAAATAAATAAATCATTTTCCTAAAATTTCTCAAAATTCAATATCTAAAAAGTATATTTTTAACTCCAAAAGGATAATTGAACAAGTTCATGTGATGCCAGATTTGAATAGAAGTTTTTTAATTCTTTTGAGGATGTAGACAATTCCAATAACTTCATCGTGATACCCATTTTTTTCCACTAGAACTTTAGAAGAAAAAATATGCTCATTTAAATTTTTCTTCTAAAGTAAGTTGTTAAAAGAAAAAACTTAGTCTAAAGTGGATATTTTTTATTCACGAGTGATCATGTTTTTTTCACCCTTTCAGTCAAGATGCACAAATACAATTTATTTATCGCATAAAAAATGGAGATTTTTTAATTGATTTTCTACTTAAACAATAAAAAAAATAAAATATTTTGATCTCATGGATTCAAGTTCCATAAGAAATTGCATTAATAAAAAAAAATGTATATTACTAATATTCTAAATCCATTTCCTTTTTACGATTTGTTTTACAATGATACATCCATTTTTTAACCTTAAAAAATTGATGTATATGAAACCAACATCATATTCACCATTCTAGTATAAGATTTAAACCTTGTATAGTGCAATATTTTGACAACAAGAGAGGTCAAAAGATTGCTAATCCTTTATAGATAGAATATGATTGGTTTTTTGACTTCCTTCAAACTAGCTGAAGATGTTAAAAAACTTTTTATTTTTGCTTTTGAAGTGATGAGTGTCTTTGATAAAAATTTGTCAAAAAAATTTAAGAATTTAAGAACTACATCTAAAATTGACATTATAAGAACCTCAAAAAAATCATATATATATATATATATATATATATATATATATATATATATATATATATATATATATATATATATATGTATATTTTATAATTTAATAATTATTTTTTTCTAAAAGTTAACACATAAACAACATATGCTTTATTGATACTACACCCAAAATCTCTTTTAAACTCCACTTTAAGCACAATTATGTATTCAATTTGCTTTGGTTCTATTCTGAAGACGTATAGATCTCTTTAAGGTGCTCCGTTTGGCATTTTGAAAACCCCATTTAGTGTAATGGATTGTAAATTTTGAGCAAGATTCTCTCCAAAGAAAACCCAGCCCGAGGGGCTCGGGTTGAAAAATATTAACTCTTCAACACTGGAGGGTCCATTTGCACAAAACAACTTATTTCTTTTCCAATACACTATCTTACAGCTCTAAAATGCTAATCTAATTTACATAAGCCACTCAAGAAGTAAATAATAATTTTAATCCGAATGAGACCTCAGTGATCCACTGGCCCCTATACGCTCCAAAGAGGGGGTCATTCTCCCACAGTCAAGGGATCTGCAATTATAGCCCGGGATCTTCCACTGTCGCCCACTGAATCTACCACTGTAGCCCAGGAATGTACCCCTGTCGGAATTCCTCCCCAATAATAGTCCCAGGATCTACCACTGTGCAGACAAGCGCCCCTCCACGCCTTGGTGCCTCTCCTCCCTGGAAAAAGACTGCGCGCCGGACGAGCGTTGCTGGAGCGGCACGAATTCCCGGAACGATAAAACTCATTTCCGTTCATCACGCAGCAGGCCTGTCAGTTTTGGATGCACTCCCAAAGGCGTCACAGTATGCCCAAAAGCGCACTCCAGTATAGTGACATAGTCTACTAGTTCTCTAGATTTAAGACTCACTGAATGCAAGAATTTGGTAGATACGAGTGATTCTGCTGGAAATGATGCGTTTGGATGCAACTTATATCCGTTCAACCAAAGGCCTGCATACTCAAAGCCGTCACAGTTCCCAAAACCGCAGCTCTGTAATCTTTGGATCGTGCCAGTCATGCGACTGTATCTACTAAAATTCAAGATTGAAGACTGTGAGGATAAGATTCTGGTAGATATGATAGATTCTGCTAGAGAATACCGGGTTTGGGTGCATGAGGTTGATGACAGAATTACCGTTTCGGAGGAGAGACGTCGTGGATCGATGATGCGGGAGCCATGCGCTTCAGATGGGCGGTAAATCTGTGATCTACTGCAGAGTCGGGGCGACGATCCACAGAAGCTTGGCCCTTGCGCCGAGGATAGCAACTGGGTTCACCCTCTGGAATTCCAAAACTCAGTCCTTTCTGATTATTCTACAGTATTACACAGTGGACACTACTGTAGTACTGGACTGTGCTTCTTCTGAGTGCCAAAAGGCTTTTCGCATCTTTGGGATGATCCATTGAGCTGCAGAATCTGGCTCTTAATCACCCCTCCAAGTTTGGCCATGAAGCTCATAGCGAAGTGCTTTGCGGAGCTTTGTTGGAACTCGGGAGAAAGTTCCGAGAAAGGTTGCCAAGTTGAGTTGACCCGCCGATCTGCGGCGAATTATTCGTTGTTTGTACTGGGCGGTGTACTGGGAACTGGACTGGAGCGCGCTCGGGTAATTGATGCGGGTGGTGACGTCGCTTGTGAGGGCACTAGCAGGAGACTGATCAGCTTTTCCGAAGCTGTGGTGCCCCTAGAGCTCCACTTTGCAGCTGCAGTGAGCAGTGACTCAGTGAGCAGTGAACATGGTCGCGGCGCTTTTTATAGCAGCGTGAGATGCGCACTGAATCTGAGCTCGGGACTGAGGGATTCATATGTCAGTCGGAGGTTAGCAGATAGTCCTTTCATTCGGTAGTGGCTGATCCACCAGCCGCTAATTGTCTGCGCTCGTCTCTGACTTTGGGCTCATGATGTGATCCACTTTTTGCTTGCAAATTGTTTGGTATGTCGGCGAGTAGGAAGAGCCGAATCTAGTAGCGACGTCACCGTGCAATTTGAGAGCTCAGTGGTTGTGGTATGTATGCTCCCGTGTCGTTTCAGCTCAGATCAGCTCCAGTTCTTGTCGAGGTTTGTAGAATTTGTGCGAGGCAGGTTTTGAAGGGGGAGTGGTGAGGTTAAGCGACAAGGTTTGTGAATGTTTGAAGAGTCGAGTAGGTTTCAGACGAGGGTCGTTTTCCAGATTTAGATTAGGGCACCGTCTCGGGTTTTGGGAGTCATTTGTATGTAGGTGTGAGGAGGAAGAGTGTTGTTGAATAAGGGTGTTGATCTTTGCACTTCTGATAGAATTGAGCCAACATTCCTCTAACTGGGAACTTGTTGCAGATTCAGGTGAAGTAGAGGTTGACAACGTGATGGGTTCGGCACAAGTTTTGCGACACATTTGAGTGTGGTTTTGAGGAGGGCAATTTGGTTGTTGAGTGAGGCTGCTGCGGGAGGATACATTGAGTGGCTGGGTGTTACTGAACGCCGCGGAAATGGGAGGCCCAGATGATATTCTCACGGCGCTCGACAAAGCGAAGACGCAATGGTACCATTTTACGACCATTGTGATCGCCGGGATGGGTTTCTTCACAGACGCTTACGACCTCTTTGTTATATCCACCGTCACGCGTCTGCTCGGGCGGTTGTACTACTCGGATTACTCCAATATGGTAGGGGTGTCGGACCCAAACCACCGCCCCGGCGTCTTGCCTGCGAATGTGGCCGCCGCTGTGAATGGCGTCGCGCTCTGCGGAACCCTGATCGGGCAGCTCTTGTTTGGATGGCTGGGCGACAAGCTGGGGCGCAAGAAGGTGTACGGGTGGACGCTCCTCCTCATGATCATCACTTCCATTGCATCCTCCATGTCGTTCGGGCAATCCGCAAAGGCGGTGATGAGCACGCTTTGCTTCTTTAGGTTCTGGCTGGGCGTGGGAATTGGAGGAGATTACCCACTTTCAGCCACCATTATGTCCGAGTACGCGAACCAGAGGACGCGCGGTGCGTTCATTGCTGCCGTGTTTGCGATGCAGGGGATGGGCATCCTCGGCGGCGCGACCATTTCCATCATCGTGAGTGCCATGTTTCGGAATGCTTTGAACACTCCTACGTACGCAGAAAACGCCATGGCCTCCACTCCAGCGGAAGCCGACTACGTTTGGCGAATCGTTCTCGGTTTGGGCGCCTTCCCCGCCGCCTTGACGTTCTACTACCGAATGAAGATGCCAGAGACTGCGCGGTACACGGCGTTGGTGGCGAAGAACAATAAGCAGGCTGCGCTTGACATGGGCAGAGTGTTGCAAGTTGACTTCACCGGCTCTATCGACATCTCTCAGACTGGTCAACCCCCAGTTGGTAATTACTTGTTCAAACTCTCTACTTCTTAACCCTTCTAGTAGAGCATCACATTTGTTGCTCGAGTTCACGACATTGGTCATGCAATCACTGGTTCAATTTCGCAACGGTATCGTCTCGTCTTGAGCTAGGAATAGTAATGGCGTTAAGTCTGACGCTACCATGTGTGAACTTCTTGTATCAACAGTTCGGTCGGAGTATGGATTGATATCGAAGAAGTTCTGGGACAATCACGGCATTCAGCTGGTAGGATGCGCGACTACATGGTTTTTGCTTGATATAGCTTTCTATTCACAGAACTTGTTCCAGAAAGACATTTTTTCGTCGATTGGGTGGCTGCCACCACCCAGGCAGATGAGCGCTTTGGAGGAGGTTTACCAAATCTCGCGCGCGCAAGCGTTGATCGCTTTGGTCTCGACTGTTCCTGGCTACTGGGTGACGGTGGCGCTCGTGGATGTGATCGGGCGGTGGGTGATCCAGATGGTTGGTTTTTTCTTCATGACCATGTTCATGTTGATCTTGACTCTGCAATACTACACTCTGCGAGGGAGTGTGTGCGATGACGATGCCACGCAGTTCTGTGGCGGTAACCATACCGCCTTCCTTACCCTCTACTCGCTCACGTTCTTCTTCGCCAACTTCGGCCCCAACGTGACCACCTTCATCATCCCCGCTGAGCTTTTCCCTGCAAGGTTACGATCAACATGTCACGGAATTTCGGCTGCTGCAGGTAAAGCCGGGGCCATCGTAGGCGCTTTCGGGTTCTTGTACGCAGCGCAGAATCAGGAAGAGGGGAAGCAAGACAGAGGCTACCCAACCGGCATTGGTTTGAAGAACTCCTTCCTGTTGCTGACGGTCATCAACGCCGCAGGGTTCTTCTTCACGTTCCTAGTACCAGAAACGAACGGCAAGTCTCTGGAAGATCTTTCAGGCGAGAACGCGGAGAATCAAATGGAGAATAATGTGGGCGCGTTCAGTGCACCCTACAGGGTAAAGCCGCCGTGCAATTTCTAGGATTTGAACTCCTCAGATAGCACAAATTCATTTTTTGGCCGTGATCTAAGACCACGGTCCTCATTCTTCCGGAATTCGATGAGTGCATTCTACAGTGTCAGTCCAGTAAAAATTCAATTCCGCTGTTCAAAATCACTAAGTTCTTTCATACTTTTTCGCAGTTGGTATAGAGTGAGTTAGCTGAATGGGTGTAAACTACTCTGCCTCAATGCAGGCCAACTGAACATTCAATGGAGAAGCATGCGCAATGCTTGAATCACCCGGGACGACGTTAGATGAGGGGAATTAGTAGCGAGAGGAGAGTGTCTTGCAAGTGCGTCATAGCTGGTAACATTCTACGAACATTCAGTGTGAGTTGTAAACTCTGTTTTTTGCATTAGCAGTTGCTTCTCCACTTGTACAGTGACTTGTATCAAATAAATCAGCGTACTTTCATTCATCAAATCTCTGAATACGTCGTCTTTGCAACATATTTTGTGATAGCTAGTTGTTCTCTTCCAGGCCACGTCTGAGCCAGGGCAAGTTCTTGACTGGCTGCAGTATTTGCTCCACCTGCTGCAGAAGCTCTTCGTCAATGCTTGCACCTTGCTGCAGTTCCATGGCTGTTTTCACATTCTCTCGCACCTGCTCAGCGGCGGAGCATCTCAAATTAGTTTTCATCTCCAGAATTAGGTTCCAGCGGCATGTCTCCGTTTAGCATAATTTTAGACTTGAACATGTGAATACTATATTTGATATTGTACCTCATTTACTGAGCTCATGCCAACTAAGGTGGTGGGAATGATTGGATTCTTCAATGCAAACTGCATGGCGAGGTGTCTGATGCTCTTGCCCTGTGCCTTACACACCTCTGTTGCCTTTGCACATGCCGCCTGCGCAATAACAATCACTTACTTCACCAAAACACTTCACAAAAGGACAGTATCGTTCAACACTAACATTCCTAGTAGCTGTACTGAATTCCATTGGAAAAAAGTGCAGAAGAAACTTAATAAAGTGCTCACTTAAAGCCTACAAATATATTCTAAATATCCTTTTGCTCAAAACGATTAATCCAGAACAACCCAAGTGCACAGACCTTGAGCTCTGGAGGAGCAAAGTGCCATTCTGGCCATCCTTTTCCAGAAAAAAGACCCAAGGACAAGGGAGAGGCACTGATTACAGCCACGCCCTTCTCTTGAAAATAGGGAACAAGCTCCAGTAATGTCGTATCGTTCAGGCTATGGTGGCAGTAGGACAGAATCACTTCCACAGCTCCCTTAGGAACTCGGTCCAACACGGATCTGGTCACAAATTAAACAGTAGCGAACAAGTCAAAACCACACCATTTCGGAAGAATCTTGGTCTGCAAGTACAATGGGAAAACAAATTTACCTGAAAATCTTGAGAGGAAAGCCGCTGAATCCAATATGCCTAACTTTGCCGGACTCCTTCAGCGTCTGCAGTGCTGGTATGGTCTCGTTCACAACCTGAGAAATGGGGCTCAGCCGCAGATGAATCAAGAAAGCTGAATATCACGAGAAATTATGGGAAGAGCGACTGGTACCAGTACCTGGTCCAGGTTAACAAACTCGATGTCATGACACAGAAGGATATCCAAGTAGTCAAGATTGAGGCGAGCGAGGCTCTCGTCCACGCCCCTGACAACTCGCTTCGGGCTGAAATCAAACTGATTGTCGCCATATTTTCCGCACTTAGTCGAAATGACGTAGCTCTCACGAGGGATGGGCATGGTCTTCAAGGCTTTTCCAAGCACCGTCTCCGCCAATGTGTCACCATAACACCTAAAAAAGGAGTCCAATCCATAACCACCATCACCTGCCTAATCCCTGAGTTGGTACCGGAGTCGATGGTTTATTCTTCAGGTAGACATGCCCAATTAACTTAACTACGGTCTAATTACAACATGGACTAGCTAAGAAGATCTACTCAGAGCATTCATTTCAAGTTCACAATATGTAGCTCCTGTAACAGTTTTTCAGATCAAGTTAAAGTCGAATATGCCGTGGTTACTGTCAAGTTGGATCACAAACATTTGAAACATCCCATTTGGTGAATCAGATGAGATCGAAACGAGTAGCCGGGCTATTAATTAACCCTATGCCAGCTTCTAACCAACCAACGAAAGCCTAGAAATCACTTCGGCACAAGTGCAGTTCATTAAGTAATTAAAGAGATGAAAATGGGTAATCAGAGATGTTTGCTTACGGCGAGACATCAAAGAAGTTGATTCCCAAACGAGCAGCTTCGTGCACAGAAGCGATCATGTCTTCTTCTTTCACATCGCCATATATGTTGCCCAGAGGCGACCCGCCGAAGCTGAGATACGAAACCTTCAAGCCAGTAGTCCCCAGCTCCCGAAGCTCCAGAGCTGCAGCCATCTGATCAATCACCCACTAGTTCTAGTTCTACTCCACCTCCCACTCGATCGGCACTTGGAGCTGAACTGCGTAGCTAACTTATGTTGCCAAATGTGATGGTGAACACCTTGTCTTGGTTTGCAAACATTTGGACGATGAAGCATGGCTTGGCAGGGGCGTGACGGAGGCGTGACGGCCTCGTCTGCAGAAGTGGCAGCTTTATGTTGTACTACTGATCACTGGAGTTTTGTTGATTTATAATGCCATGTTCAGGTTTTGAGAATGTAAGTTTACTGCAGTTCTAGTACGTTGTTTGGTTGGTGGGGAAGAGGAGAACCTCATATTCGTTTATTTGGGACTATTCCACTGATTTGGAACTCGATTAATTTCTGAATTTGCATTCTCAAGGTAAATATTTTGTAGTAAAAGACCGAGGTCAATCATAAATGAGTTGTTGAAAGTACAATATTTGAAGAAGAAATTTTAACTTTATTACATTTTACATAAACTATTCCGCATTCTATAAATATCCTTGCAACTTGCTCAGAAAATAAAAAGACCTCCCCATGTGAGAGAAAAAAAATGAAGTAATTATATCTCAAATATCTTCTGTGTATATCTTGGGTCATAGACCAAATACATTTGTAAGCTATAGGATTTGTACTAGAGGATTTTATTTAATTGCAATCTATGTTTAAAACTAAAAATGGAATTTTCAATTTCGGCTATCCTAGATGAAGAGATTAAAAGTATAATTTTTTTTCAAGATTTTTACTAGGTTCTTCCCTTGCGATAAGGTCTATGCAGTAAAAATTTTGAAGCCCAATTCGAATTTTTGAACCTTCATCTAGAAGCTTCAAAGTGTCCACGAATTTTTTAGTTTTTCATTTAGAAATTTGTAAGTGTTTGCGAGTTTTTATTAATTTTAATATTTTAAAAATTCTGTTACTGGAAAATCACATGCTGATTTTGGTCACTTTATCCCTACCTCACAAACTGTTATTGTGTTTTACTATTTCTGTTTTTCATCCCTTACTGTAGAACATAACTTCCATGAATGTTTGAAGAACGTTTTCAGTCCCTATAATTTTGCTTGCGCACACCAAATTTAGTTAGCTACATGGGAAAAAACATGACCGTAATGTTCAAGTCTCACATTGCACCGTGAAAGCAGTGCTTGGAAAGGAATGCCCAACAAAACTTGTGCACGAACTTTGAATGTCATGAACTTGAAACCAATAATCATTCAACGGTCAGTTCTGCACCTATATCTATAAAAAGGCTTACATTTGAGATCTTACGGTTGAAAGTCTTTAAAAAAGATTTAAAAAATAATTTACACCCTTGGAAGTGCATACAAGTAAACAATCGTAGTTTCAAGGTTCTAGGCTTTCAAGAACACAAAGAAAGCTAGGGGTTCAAATGAATATCTTTAATTGCAATTGCTGAAAACACACGCTTAATTTTGTGGAATGTACCTGTTTACTAGCCCCTAGCTTCAAGTTACAGTATGAGTTTCAAACCAATGTTTAAAATTAGAATAAAGTTGACTAAAACAATGTTGATGGACATCAATCCTACTATCAAATTCTACAATCACCTTCAGCAATCCTATACGAATATTCTTCCCAAACTATAAACCAAGCACATTCGACATCGTAGATGCGTACAGATAGTAAATACCTTGTGACAGACAGAAGCAAGATGGCATCATATTGTACCTGGAGCAGACCAAAATAATTTACAAAAAGATATCCATACCTTAATGATACTCTCTCACAGCAGGAAAAAATGAGCATTAATATTATGTCACCAGATTTCTAAAACTAACACAAGTAAGGGATCCAACCTTGATCTAAATGGCCACCAAACTTTCTATTGCATTGACAAATTAACGCTTGGAGTATTGTGGTGCCTTCCGGGCCTTGTTCAGACCATACTTCTTTCTCTACAATACGGGAGTCTCATGTTAACAAACCCTGCTTCTTCAACGGGTCTGTGTTTGCATGGTAGGCCACAATCAAAGCCCTTGCAACTCCTAAGAAGATGGCCTGTGCCTGAGCTATCAAATCTCTGTTGACATCTCTCACAATAATGTCGTACATGGTCTCATATCGTAGACTTGCGAGCGGGTACTTCACAGCTTAAAGCCAGAATTTTCATCTGAAAATTTTCATCCATATGTTTTCATCCATTTTGGATGGCTGTTTTGTTTTCTGAATATATTAACTGCGACATCATGTCTTCCAAGATATTAATTGTTTTCGGATTTTGACCTCGGATTCGGGCTTGTAGGTGGGGTATTTATGGAGAGGATGAGAAAAATGTGCATTTAAAAGTTGTTAAAAAATAGTATTTTTGCATACATTTGTTAAAAAATAGTATTTTTGCATACATTTGTTAAAAAATAAAAATTATTTTAAAAGAAATTAAACTTCATTGTCTATCTTTCATGTCTGAAGAGAGTACTGGAATGTATAATCTAAGGTGTAGCAAGGTTTAGGCAAAATCTAAAATTCAAAGGGGAATCCATTATATGAATTATAAGAAGAGAAGGCAAAACACTGTACTGTAACTATGCAATGATCAACTTGGCATATCGTCATTGCTTTACGCACCAATCCAACCATGAGAAAAATCGATATAGACAGACAAAAACGTGCAGTCTTTACTAAATGAAGTGAAAGGAGATGGAGCAGCTACATAAGTTTCACCTTGCATTAGAGGAAAGAAGGGAAACTGAAGTTGAGAATACGTATTGGTGAAACAGATTATATTCCTTACATTTTTCATTACTTTTAAGTAATTTTTGTAATACGGCTAGAAGAGAAATTTGGATAAGCCCTTGAATTGTCCTCTTTATTGTACTTTTTGTTGTATCTATAAAATATCTAGTAATATAAGTAAATAAGACTAGGTCCTCTATGGAGCTTCTAGTAGTCAAATAAATACATAAATCTAGTACTTATACATGTTCCTCATAACTAATACATGTTGCTAATTGTACAGTTTTAAAACTTGAATGATTCCTATGCCTAAACTCTATGTTTTTTGAATTGGAATAATATATTTTCCATTTTCAAAAAACTGTTTGTCAACTAACTAAATCAAATTTGTAGTGGTAAATACATTGTTGAATAGAAATAATTTTTTTCCCATTTCAAAATAAAACTATGTCAACTATCTATATCAAGTTTATAGCGGTAAATACATTGTTTACTTGATTTCCTGGAAATCATAGTAAATTGTACTACATCCTAGCAAATAGTACATTCTTTTCTTTGATCTAAAACCACTTCATTATCTCTCAGGAGGAATCAATATGTCTTTTGATGTCAACATTACATGTGGTAATGATGTTACTTCATCAATATTGTCTCCAATTACATCTTCTGATTTTTGGTGGAGGCGAGTCCGGCAACCTTCAGGTGGCTTAGAAATTTTCTTGGTAATTTGAGCGGTTGAAGACTCTAAATCAGAAAAATACCCTTTGTACTTCTCCTTGTACAAGCAATTTTTCTGTTTTTGTACGTGAGTAAAATGAGTTTGATGCTGCATAGATGAGTATAGATAAATAAATAATTTGACTACATAAAATTAAAAGACTCAATTTAAAAAGGACATGATATATTATGTTCTAAAAGGTTTGCAATGAAAAAATATGCTTCATGGTCCTAGCCATTGCAATTAATGTCTGAAATGGGTACTAGACATCCACTTTCTAGACTTTTACATACGTAATACTTATCCTACGGCATTTAGTAAAAAAACTAGTACTCTTGATATTGTTCTGGATGGTGCCCTAGTCTTCAACAACGCTATCCGTCCTATGATGTCACTCATATTTCCTGTATACACAGACATCGCCCTTCATTTAATTTGGGCACAAATACGTACGATAGCGATTGTGACTCAAAGACATCCAATTATAGAGAAATTTTTAATTCACGTGATTTATAGGGAGTCAAAAATACTAACCTTGCTTTCATTAGGAGGCATGCCTTCCTTTATATTTGCCTCACGTTGTTTCTTCAGCACAAATTCCTAAAAATTAATCAAAAAGGAGCTTAGATTGGCGGTCAAAAAAAATAAATGTAATGTAAGAAGAAGCCAATACAAATACAATGAAAGAAATTATTAAACCTGAGTAGCAGGAATATAGTCTTCTCGGGCTCGTCCAACAAGATTGGTATCTGCTTGATGATGAGGGTCACATTCAGATACAGACAACTCAGGTGCCGACGCAATAGACGTAGTGGCTTGGTGGCTTGGACCAGCTGAAATTGAAGGATTATCACTTGTGATTGGTGCCTCAATAAATAGCCCACTGCTCATCAATTTCTGATATTTTTCTCTCTCCTTCGTCAACTCCTGCATAAGTCTTAGATTTTTCATCACCAACTCCCGGTTTTTCTGCTGATTCGTCTTATTGACAGAAAGTTTGCTTTTTGATATTTTCTGGAGCTGAATTCTGAGCGCCTTGTCTTGTAACACCTTTGCATCAGTCATTACTTTGTCCACAGAATTATCTGCCTCATCAGATAACTCAGAGTCGGACTCTGAGGGATACATCTTCCAAGCCGTAGTTACAATATGATCATCTTCATCGCTCTCAATAAGGATAGGATCATCTTCATTAGATTTCAATGGTATGGGTGTGAGAATGTCATCCAGTGGTTCAGATTTCACAACTCTGTTTTCTAACATTGCCAAAGGCACATTTCGACCATGTGCCAGAATTTGATCATCTCTAGAAGTCATTGTAAGATCCGGTTGGGTTACCACTAATTTTTCATGAACATGTGCTACACATGGAGTTACTTCCACATTGGCATCAATGTCTTCTTCCTGCGGAAATTGCTCTCCTCCAACATGTTCTCCTATTATGGCCATACCTGTTGACACCGTGATTGGATTTTGCACTACATCAAAATCATGAGGCAAAATGTTAAACGGAGATGGAGTCTCAAAGATCGTACTTTCAACAAGGTCGTCATGGAAAGGGGATGAAGCTTGTGTCCCTTTATCAGATCCTAATGGTTCTGTCAACAACATGTGTTCAATGCCAGAACTACATGTTGCAAATGAAGATTTCTTGAACAGTTGTCATGCCGGGGATTCTCCACATATCTGGAAACCTTGGTTTGAGTCAATCTCGTGTGTGGCTGGTGCTCGAGAGTGACACTGGTATCCCATCGTCATCTGAGGCCTGATAGGGGCTATAATTGGATCAATTGGAGCGTTGGAAGGCACAGGCACTTTCTTAAGCTTTTTGAGTAGTGGAACAGCCTCATCATCTGATTCCACTTCCACATTAGACTCTTCATTAGATTCTCCAGAAGAGTCATTCGAGAACTCATTAAGGTTGTGAACTTCTTCATCTTCGAAGATGCTTTTATCAGCCCGCTTTTTACTACGTATTTCTTGTAGTTTTTTGTCATTGTCAGATTGAGATAGAGGGTCTGTATCTTCAAGTGAAGTTTCCTCAGGGTCAATAGTATCCTCCGTTCTTAAAGATGGATCAAACAAATGATTGAAGCCCTGGAGATAGCATCCAATAGTATGGGAGCGCAAATAATCTGTAGAATCACCTCCACCAGCAACGGTGACAGCCACGGGGCGCATTTGACACATCTGAAAAGACAACATTGTTAAACATTATAAAGAATGACATCTAGAACAAAATTGAGGAGGTGTAAAATTTATATCCAATGGTCAATTGACTACCGAGAGACTTACCACTGAAGCAATCATAGGCTTTCGCCCTGCAGCCACGCATAATATGTCACCATGTGGAGTGAGTGGTCCGAGCAACAACTTGATTTTCAATATAAAGTTTAGATAAACCTCCATTCTCAACTCATGCTCAAGAATATGAAACTCCCGGACTTCACCAATCTTCTTCTCCCGCTCCTCACAAACCACTTGTTTTCCCCAATCCATGGAAGGATACATTGGATTTTGCAAAACAAAAACCAAAACACCATTTCCTTTCTTCAAGATAAAATTGGAGAAGAAATGTTTTTCTCCGGCGGCTGGAACATAACGACTTTCAGAAACTATCCAATCCTGAAAATAGTGTTTAATGAATAATTCCACTTCTTTCAACTGGTTAGAGTGTGCAATTATCATCCAATATGGAGGGGCCATCAAAATGTTGGGTGGAACCGCAAAATTGGACATAAGAGATATGTAGTTCATTGCAGGTTGAGGAAGCTCAGTATCTTCTTCCTCAAGGAAACTGTCAATTTGACGGAAATCCATGATTCCCCCAGCAAATGAGAAGTCACGGGGTGGTACAGTCACCCACTTCGTTGGGTCATCAACGGACCCAGGAAGATCAGTAGAATCACCATCAGTTCTAACCCTTGCAAACTCAGAGATAGTACCATTTCTTTGAAGGACAGAAATAACAGGGGCAAAGAAAATAACTGTAGGTGTGCGCCTCTTCAGAATTCGTTGCATTTCTGCAAGGAAGGCATTCGGTGGAGGAGGTTGTTGTCATTTTGGCTTGTCACTAACCTTCATGAACTTGGCAAGATATTGTTTCGTTGCCCTTCGAATCAATTCATCTATATGTGCACTTGTAAATCCCAACTGCTCCTTGAACGCCTTCCATTCTTCAGTATTCAGATCTCCATTCCAAAGTTCCCTTGGATATTTGCGGTCAAACCATCGAACTATAGCATTTTTTGCTTTCTTCCTGTCTGTCCACTCCTTCAAAGTACAAGTGTATCTCTTTTTGGGCTTGCTTCCACCCAACATAACTTTGGGATATTTGAGCCCTTCTTCAATAGAATTACCATTCTCATCGAGTCCGTTGGTGATCTTCTCAACAAGTTCAAGAAGGCTACCCTTTCCCAAAGATCGTATACATTTAAATGTATACGCCACCGTGTGCTTTGGAGTCCACTCCTTGTTGTCAAAGGCTTCCGATTCATGTCGCCACTTATTCCCAGTGTCCGGATTTAAAAGGTCGCCACTTTCATACCATTTGAAAGCATTCATGATCTTCATATAAAGTTCATCATCCGCACAAATGACTTTGAATTCTCCCTGATATTCCTTGCTTGTTTTTCCTTGGTTTTTCACATTCCTGGAGTTCAAAGTCTCAACAACTTTTAATTGGAATTCCTGGATTTACACCACGAGATATTTGTAAAAATTCAGTGGTCAATTGACTATCGAATGAAGATAGTAGTTAATAAGAAAAATCATAAAAGCAAATACAAAGGCAAAAATAGTATATAAGGTGTACCTTCCAATTTTTATGCTCTGTACTGTTGACTTTTACTCCAGGGCGCATTTCCGGTCTATCATAGTTTATCCACAAATCCCGGCAATATTGAATGTGAAGAAGATATTCTAGGGAATTCCATACGTGCTGATTAGTATTGTTTGTGCGACGAGAAAGTTCTGACAATAGAACAAGATCTTCTGTCCAAACAAAATCACAATTCCAATATCGAAGCTTCTCTTTCTGCTCCTCGTGTACATCAGGATTTAAAATGATGGTTCTTGCCGCAGCAAAGGTATGTTGCCCATTAATGATATAGAAGGGGCCGTCCTTGCAATCTTCAAATGACTTCGGCTTTACTTTGCAAGCGGGCATCAATGTCAGAGTCTGTTTCTGAGGATGCAATGCGGTGAGAAATATTTGTGTCAGAGTTCTCAGTAACGACTCATGAAACGGTCGATACTTGAGTTCATTTGGGGCTATCTCCATAGCATCAACAGATACCATATGAAACGTGTCTTAGCCCCAGATATACATCGGTTTACTCCGCTCCTTAAACTGTATGAGCTCATCTTGAAAATCCTGAAAATCAATTCTCTTTCCTTGAAGAGTCTTTACTGGATGTTGATGTATACGTTCTTTCAACTTCCTTTTCAGAGGGGCAGGGACAAGTTCAGATCCGGATGCTCCTTGAAACTCAATATCCAACCTTCTCTTTGTGTCGGGAGATTGTGGCTTCATAATATCCTCCGGTTGATGTCTCCCTTGAGTAGAGTTACATGTTTTCTTCTTTCCGCGGAGTTTCAAAAGTGTAGTTTGAATCTGGGATGAAGGAATTCTTCTATCGCGTGAATCAGCGGGCGCAGGGGTAGCACTTTCATTTGCAATCACATTGTCGACGTTGTCAGCCTCTCTATCAACTACAGTCCCCATATTCTTTCGAGCACCGCCGCTGCGTACCATGCCTTCCTTTATTTTTCCATCCGCCACCTCAATGGATTTAGGAAGTTTTTTGTTTTCCTTAATGCCTCTATCTCGGCTTGGAGCAGTAGGTATAACCACAATTGGAACTATGGTCTTCTTCGTTCTTCGATTCCCAGATGCTTCAGATGCCCTTGTGAGACATAATTTGTTAACCTCATGCAGAGCTGCTAGAATATGCTTCAAAACACAAGTAATGCTTTCGGCACTTCCGTTCAAATCTCGAATGTCTTCAATAGAAAGAAGAGGACTATCAATCATCTCCTTAATTATTTCTTCATACACTACCAAGCCCTCTGTAAACAAGCGCGCCTGGAACTTATCCTCATCTTTGTTGAAGATTAAATTAGCAACACTTCCGGATGCATTTTCAACCCACACAAATATGTGTGAACGATTTACCTTAACACAAGTAACAATCAGATTTGAGATTGTTGCAAATGCTGGATTTGTTTCAGGTGGAAGCACCCCATTCACTGCAACTCGGAAGGCAAATCCGCCATCTCTGGGAAGCTTGTGCAATTCCAAATACCAGAGCCGAGGGGATGCAATCTTCCGTTGAATGTAATATTTCTTTCTAACATTCATGTCACTTTCGTCGAATGAGAAATTGACATCTTCAACTTGCTCGAATAATTTCTTCAACGCGCCGGAGTAAGGAATTTCAAGCACTTTCTCCCGATCTTTGTGTGGCGCCATCACTTCTAATAAAACAGAATTCAAGTTAGTACATGTGAGTAGAATGAATTCATAACTTTAAGATTAGAACATTTGTGTTTGACAAAAGCATGGAACAAATTCAACATCAAAATAAAGCACAATCCAGTGGGCAATTGACTACTGAATTTGAAGTCTAAAATTTTTTTAAACCAAAAGGGAGGCCAATCCAGTGGGCAATTGACTACTGGATTTAAAAAAACTTTTGATACGTCAAAGCAAAAGTGAGTACTCTTATTGTACATTGTATATATACTTGAGAATATAATCGTACTTTAAATTATGTATTTTATACATGTTGTGTTTTGTATTTAGACAAGTATTGCGATAATTATTGGGACACGTATTTAAATAATTCCCTATTTTTAAAATCACATACCTCGTGTTGCAGAAGGGTGTCTTAAAAGGTTCAAAGTGAGAAGTAGAAGCAGTTCCTTCTTACTTAGGGCCAATCAAGCAGCTCTTCTGTGACCTGCAGCCATGAAATGCCCAATCAGTGAGAACTTCCCACATCTTCCTGCAAAATTCTTCCTCCTCTAACTACAGAATAGCATCCCCAAAAGCTCATTCCCGAGCTAAATTGTACCAACAGCCGACTGTGAAAGAATCTTAAACTCTAAACAACTGATGCATTGTCTAGCAAGTTAACACACAAACATAGTCACTAGCAAGTTAACACACAAACATGGTCTCTCATATCACCAGGAAAACAAACGCCATCTAAGTATGATATCCGAGGAGTATCTATTCAAGCTGGACAATCACTAACTAGAATTTTACCACCCACTTTGCCCAAACTACAGGATTATACTGTTCATGTTACACGCTCTTATACTAGTGCAATCAGTGAAACAACTTGCAACAAATTAGCAACTTGCAGCACGACCATGCCTGGTCGGAGTTTCAGATTAGAACACTACCTCAGGAGCCTAAGCCTTTAGAAGCGGAGGTATAGTGACTTAATGGCCAATGCACGAAGTGTTACATACATGTTACAACAACCCTATCACCCTGGAAACCAGTAGATTTGTTTTCATGTATCAACATTAATGAAACACAAATCGGCTGGTGGATGCTTAGACACTTCAGCTCCAGACAGGGGACAAAATTCCATGAAGTGTACAATGTGTTTAATTTTTTTTTAGAAGCAGTGCCGGAAGCATTGGAATACGATGTTCGAGTTACAGCAAGAAACAATATTGTAGTCTTTGATATATAAACTCAGGCAATATGAATGAGCCGACAAATTGAGGGCAGTAAGGATAATACGAATGATTGTGTTCTTACTGTGACAACGTGCCTACATTTACAATGAGGTTCTTGAACTTTAATCAAGACAAACCAATGTACTTATTTGCCTTCAGTGCAGGCATTGGAGGTTGTAGACAAACCCCGGTTATATAATTGGACTAACTTCAGACACCGATGTTTGGCATCAGGAAAATGATGGCATTCCCGACATACGAGTTTCTGACTCGCTAAATGAAATGGTCTAAGCAAGCTGCGTAATGCCGGCTAAGAAGGGTTTCTGTGTTGTCCTCTTTGTACTCTACAAATCCTGTTACGAACTTCTCGATCAGCTGCACTGAAACCTGGTAACAATGCTACATCAAATTTTATACAATGCTAAAATCGCTTATCCTGACTGGCCAATCTCTCAAACCACTACAAGAAAAATGGGCTGCGAATCAACTAAAAACCAAGTGATCTGTGTTGGTTCCAACAGGGGGCCGTGCTGTTAGTTGATTCCGGATGGAAAGCCAAGTAAAGATATTATGGAGTTTTCGAATCAAGAGAAGTATGTTGTCTTCTATTTGTGAATCAAGTGTTCCGATCTGACATGGCATGTCTTGCACCTTGGGAGGAGGACGTGGCAATTCGATCCGAAGCGGGCTCAGAGCTGCGACCACTGCAAACCAAGACATGTTCCAACCTTGCGGAGGTGGGTTAAGGGTTTCTTTTATCGACGCACTTGCAGATCACCGCGGGGACGGCCAAGGGTTTGGTCGCCTTCGTCCATCCTCACACGAGTGGAGGCGCGGCCTCCGTTGCAGCAGCTCGCAGCCATGGCGTCTGCTAACGCGCCTAACACCATGAAGAGGCTCTCACGGTGAGTGCTAGGGTTTGGGAGTTTGTTCATGATCTGGGATTGTGCTAGGGTTTGGGAGTTTGGTTGTGTTGGTGTGATGGATCTATGGATTGCGGTGTGGATTGCGGTGAGGTTGCTGCAGTGGTGGTGTTGTGGTGTGGAGAGGGTTTGGTGTAGAGAGAGGGTTTGGTGTGGAGAGAGGGTTTGGTGTGGAGAGAGGGTTTGGTGTGGTAGTGTGGTTTTACTGTTTTACATTTGGATGTGTGCTGAACCCTGAACCCTTACTCATGTTGTGATGTTGTAGAGAAGTAATCTACCCTGAAACACTGTCAAAATTCCAGGATCATGACTCAACTATGCTAGTGTGCTCCAGTAGGCTTCAATCTTTGATGTAGAAAGGAGGCCTGACATTACGAAGGTGTGGGTTGACATGATTTATGTTAGCAGGATGGAAGCAAGACTATCAGAGAAGGCGAGACGATCAACATATTTTCAGTTGCTTCGGGTCACTTGTGCGTCCTTTTGTACCTTGTTTCTTTTCACTAAAAGGAACGCATTCTTCTGAACATTTAGTTTGAACATGATAAATATTTGAGTACGCAAAATGGTAATGGGTTTGTCTGACAATTCTGTAACTTTGTACATTATATGTATTGGGGGTCAAAGATGATTTCTAAACCAGTTTTGTTCTTTGTGAGGGGAGAACAAGTATGAGCGATTTTTGCAAATCATGATGTTGAGTGTGCTGAAGAATACAGACCGCCTTGTCAAATTCAGGTTCATAAGGAACTATCTATCTCAATTCATCTTTCGCCATTGCTTTTCGAAAGAGAGAAAAAGGAAAGAAAGCTGCAGTGTAATATTCTTTCGTTGCGGCTGAATTGCAGGGTGTGATTCCTCATATGGCTTGTGAATATGGATTTGAGGCGACATTTGGCAACATCTAAGATCAGATATAAGATCAAAGCGTCTGGCCTTTTTCTGCAGGAAGTTACGATTCTCGAGACCACTCAAATGCACCTTCAGAATATCTTGAGTGGGATACCAGAGAAGGTCATGGCAGTTGCATTGGCAACTACTGCACCCTCAACTGAGTTGAGAACTATTCTGTGAAGGTAAGAGTTTTGCGGTTTTTGCCTCATCGTTTTGTTGGGATTCCTGTGCTTTTAGGTTGTCACGTATTGTTGCCATTAAGTTCAGTGATTTTCAAAGATAAATTTGAATAAAGTTATTCATGGTGTCTAGGGATTCTGCAACGCCATTTCATGGTTGAATGGAAGGGAACTATACTAGTTGAATTTCATACAGTTGCAGTTGGAATATGCCATGGGTTCCTATTTTCAAGCATGCCCGGTAATAACCCCGCTTCTTCTTACCTTCCCACGAAGTCTTCTAAAATCGATAACTGTTTGTATTGCTTGGTAGGGTGGTGAGAATGACTGCGTGAGAATCCAATTGTAATCCAATTTTACCCGAATCAATCTGTTGGGATGTGTTGAATGGTGATGTTTTAGTTTGAGTGCATTTTGTTACTTGTCTGTGTTGAGAATTAGCTGTTGATTTATGGTTTGGTGTAGCTGAGATTCTTAGAGGGAGAGTTTTCATGAGGATTGTGTAAATTTGGTTAGAATGATAGTTTCAATTTAAACACTAAGGTTGAATGTTTGGGATTGTAACAGGTTGAACACTGCATCTTGAAAGTGAGAAGATCCGGAGTACATCTTTAGAATGCGAAGATTTGGAGTACATGGGCGAAATAGTGACATAGTAATCTAGATACTTTGTAGATAAGATGTATGTTAGGATGTAGATTTCATGACATGATGTCAAAACGTTCATTGAACATATATTATGAAATGTACATGCTAAAGAGATTTTCACGTCATATTGGTATTCCATTCAAATATTTTATGTGAATTTGATATCTATTACAGTGTGACATTTCCTCTAAAATGTAAATTTAAAAAATCTATATATATATCCAAAAATATGTACATATACTGAAATCTATGTTCCAAGGTAATTGCCACATGGGATTGCCCAGTCAAACGAAAATGCTGACTCATCATCCAAGTCATCAGCTAGGACGCATACGTGGAGACCTAGATTTCGAAATCAAGTAAAACCTCTTCCTTGTGTCCGAATCAAGACGTCCAATTCAACATCACCGAACAACACTTTTCTCTTCCCCAGCAGTTGATTAGGGCCCAGTTTTTCCTGTAGTGCGAGCTGCGTACCTCGGTGCGTATCGTGACAGCAGAACATAGAATTCGGAGTGAAGACCTAGAGAGGGATTTTGCAATGAAGAGCAATTGGGCGAAGTAAACGGGTCCGCAAGCGGAAGATTCAAAATGAACCACACAATATGAAGGCAAGCGCAACTGAAGAGATTCAAACAGTCAAAGCAACGAATTACGAGCCTGTTTTACAAGAGCCGGAACATGTCTCCCGTGCACAAATTTGCGTGCTCCTCACAGAAATCCATAATCATTTCCAATTCTAAAAAGTAGGTCACAGCCCATCTTCTAAACTTATCTCTCTCGCAGCTTCATGCGATCACATCATTCGTCTCATTTGCGAAAGAACTCTCCCTTGATTATTCTCGCGCGACATACAAACGGTGAATGCATGACCGTAAACTCTCCCCAAAACGGCAAACTCTTCACATCCGGCAAGCACCCAAATGAAATCCACAACGTCTACCAGCGCTTAAGCTCCTATCTAGACAAAATTACTAACATCCAGTAATCTCAAAATCCGCCATCACCAAAACACCTCCACAATCACCGACCTCAACTTGGCGCATCTAAATTCACATCCTGGAACGCTAGAATCGTGACTGGCCTCTACGATCTTCCAACTAAAGAAGCACACTACACAACCAGGAAGAGACTCAAAACCAAAAACCTCGAAGCTCCGAGAAACCCATCAAAACTTCGCAACGAACCACCAAACTTTTTGAAGCAAAAAGAGAAACCTGCGAGGAATTTTGGGGAAGTTGACGAAGACGAAGGCTTGCTGTGTGTACCTCTGCAGGAGAAGGTGCCGCCGGTGGAGTCCGCAGCGAACGGTGGAGGAGGTTGAATTTCCTGGCCACTCGCAGTCAATCCAGCATGCGCTGCCGCACTCGCACTCAACCCCGCATGCGCTGCCGAACCCCAGACGCAAGCGATGCTTCCAAAGTCTACAGCAACCCCAGCGTCGGAACCCACACGAGATATTAGATTTGGTGTTGACGTGACCCCCAGCCGACATCATTATTTTCGGTGCAGCAAAAACTTTACTTTTTCCTTTTACGTTTTCAGTTATTTTTACTTTTTCCTTTTACATTCTCAGTTCTGTTTTCTTTCTCCTTTTTTTTGTCCAACTTTTATTGTCAAGTTGATTTAATTCCGAAAATAAATTGGACAGATTAAAAATTTAAAATGACTTTTAAAAATTTGGTTTTTCAAGAATAAACCGTTTTCTAAATATTTAGATCGTCTATGTTAAGCATTCAAAATCTCTGAAGTATGTTTAATGAAAATTTTATCAAATGACAATTTCTTTTTGAATTCAAAAAATATTTTCGGTAATCATATATTGAAATAATTTGCATACTTTTTAGAACATTCTATTTACATAAATAATGTTTGAGATTTATATACGTTGCAACATGTACAATGATTAAGATAATTTTTTTATTAATTCTAATATCACCTAAATAATTACACTTACAAGTACAAATATTAGTGTATAATTTAGTGGTACTACATGTTCTTGGTATAATATGAAAATAGTATCCTTTAATATGCTTATATCCTAAATTCCTAAGATATTTATATATGACCAGATAATATTTAAATTGTACACCTAGCATTAAAGATAGAAATCTTATTATATTTATAATTATTGTTGGTTTTAATAATTAATATTTGATTGTATTTTGTAATACATCTTTAGGAAATTGCCTAAAATGGACATGGGTGAGGACGCTTAGGGGTTAAGAATAGACCTAATGCATGTTTGATGAATGTTGAAACGTGGTGCTTGATAATTTAGTAACGCTTCTTACTTAGTATGTTAGTATGTTATGTGCTGCCCTTCGTCAACCCTATGTAATGGCTTGAATTTCTACCACCTTCTTGAAGAGAGTAGGAAAGGCCAGCCAAGGAACAAACTCAACAGTCTTAATGACCATCGGCTTGGTATACCGGTTATTGATGATAAATGTGCAACTTGTGGGGGCATCAACTATCACGAGTGTACATGTGAGGTAGCAGATGCTATGATCATGTGATAATGGGTGTTTTAGTGGTAGCCACTTCAGAACTTTATGGACGTCTTTGACTCGAGCACGTCTTAGATTGTAGAGGGATTTGGACCATTCTACTCCATATGGATTGTATGGTGCTTTGAATCGATTATATGAATTTACTTCTGAGTCGTGACTCCCTTACTAATATATATACCATAGGAGCATTGTTTTGTAGGGCACCATCTTGACATTGTTTTGTAGATCATGAACTCAAATGTCGGTGGGAATGTGGGTTTCATACATATGAACAGTTCGGTTTTTAAAATTAATGTAAAATTATAAATGTAATTCTTGAGTTCGTTTAAAATTATCCACTCCATTTTTTAATGAATTTGAATATATTTAAATTTATGATTTTTTATATATTAAAATTGCAATTTTTAAAATTAATACGAAATCATTAAAATTTAAATTATAATTTTTAAATTTATAATTATATATTTTTAAATTATAGTTATAATTTTTAAAACTTTAAATTATATTAAAACTACTTTTTCATATATTTATAATATTTAAAATGTATTGTTAATTATAATTCTTGATTTCATTCATAAATATTTTTAAACATCACATTTAAGAAGTATAAAACTTTTTAAAAAAATACAATGATCTTCACTGAACTTCTTGTTTGAAAAATTAACGACATAAATTTTGTATGTGGAAGAAACATTATATCTTATTTCCAATTATCTGGAAAATAAGACATGAAAACATTAAAATGTGACCACTCAAATTGCTTAAAGTACATTTATATACTTGATTTTCGACTTGAAAAAATATGACTCCATTTTCACAGTTGAAGAACCCATATCAAATCATTACAAGTTTTCTTCAAGCAGCAGATAATCAATGTATCGCCATGTATTTTATTCTAGAGAAATCTGAACCAACTCACTAATTGGAGTAGAGTTGTGCATGAAAAAACAATCAAAAACCTTGATTGACTTTACCTAACCCTTAAACGTCCAAGCTGTTTTCAAACCTCCAAAACCAAGAACTGCGATTTTCTACCACTTTGTTGAAGTTGAGGTACAAGTAAAGTTTTTACTATTTTTTTTGTACTTTGAGCCGTAGGATCTTAGACTTACTTGCTATCAAAAATACTATGTAAAATTTCAGCCGTTGGATCTTAACCATTTGTGAGATCATAACATTCAAAGGTGATGCAAGTTTTTTTTGGGCAGACATAGTCTACTTCGTGCAAAAGAGGACTTCATGATTGTTACACCAAAAATTTGGCTCATATTTTTTCCCATGTAGATAACAAAGTTGAGAACACCCGTGCAAGATTTTAGATACTCATTTGGCTTTTTGAACGTTCATGCAGTTTATTTTCAAGAAATAAGTATGAACACAATGATTCAAAGAAACCCTGATTTTGTCAATCTTATTTGGTTTTTGGAAAAACTGAACGGTGAAAAGGTACCTTTACAAGTTTTTGAATTACTGGGAAAAATAAAATTGAAAAATTCCTAAATCTCAAATTTTGATAAATTTTGATAGAAAATATTGGAAAATTACAAAAAACTATGAAGCTTAGCTTTGTAATTTTTGGATATACTACTTGCATTTAAAACTTCAAAATTTGTAATTTGACTTTGCAATTTTTTCCACATACACCTTATAGTATAGGGAACATCCCGTAAAAATCTTAAGTAAAAATATCAAGTTTTACCCCTATTTCTAATCGCCCGAAATAGCAAAAAGCCATTTTGGTGGCCCTGGTCGTTTAGGGGTTAACATCAATAAACAAAAAAGAACTTGAACTTCCGCAGATATTTTTAATCCTTGAATGATGGTAAACTCCATTTAAAATTTGATTTTCAAAAATCAATTGAATGTAATTTTTGCCTAAGCTTCTAAAACAGGTCTTCTTCAATCCTTTAGAAGTCCACAATCTTATCTACAACAAACGGTCCAAGAACATTCTCTACAGTTTTGTAGAGAACATATTCTGTGTAAAAATGACGTGAGAGTCTTCACTAGACATTAATTAATTTTAACCTTGATTTTTCATCGTCATTCCATATGTAATTTAGAATAAGATGTTGAATTCTCCAGAGGAACCAGTAACTATGACTTCTTCTAAATATTACTTCATTTATTGGATATGAATGGCTTAAAGCTTGTTAAGGAAAGTGAATTACATATGAAATTGATGATGTATGCATATGTATTGCAATATATCTATATATTGCATCAAAAAATAAAAAATAAAATAAAAAAATATATATATATATATATATATATATATATATATATATATATATATATATATATATATATATATATATATATATATATATATAGTCTAACCTTGATAATGTCACCCTTGTTAATAGAACACCTTGATATTGTCACCTAAAAGTATGAAACCGATGTTCCTAACAAATACCTCCCTTGTTATTATCCCTGTCACCCTTAATAATGTCACTATTTTTCCAAAATCTTTAGTGTAAATGTGATAATATCAAGTATGGATGGATGTATGTGATGGTTAGATGGGCAGATTGTATGGATGAACATAGTTTATGGATGGACTGATTGTATGGATGGACAGATTATATGTATTTGGCTATACTCTAACCTTGATAATATCACATTATGCATAGTTCTTCAAAATGTGACATTATCAAATATATCACACTTTATGGTGAAACGGATGGTCTGAAATTATCAAGGTTAAACTGTATATATGTATATGTAGATATATATATATATATATATATATATATATATATATATATATATATATATATATATATATATATATATATACATATATATATATATTTGAAAATGTTTTCTGTTGCCTACATTTAGATTTAAAACCTCCAATTTTTTCATAACTTTTGAATTACATATCAAATTTCTAGTAACCATGTGTAAAGGAAGTGGATATGTTGGGTTCACTAATAAACATCTAATGTCAAACAGTTTCTTGGAACTATCCAAATTTCACAAATATTAATTTTAGAATACTACATATTTATAGAATTTAAATGTAGTCTACATGAAAATTTCATTTTCTAGACACTACATCAACTTCCAGAACAAGTATAGAAACTTGACACTTCTAATAATCCAATAAAAAACTTAAAAAGAAGCAAATTAAATCCATGGTAAGAAAATGAATTAGAATATGCTATTTAGATTCAATATTGATGCATAAAATAATGATTATTTTCAATACATTTGTAAATAAATTTTAATGTGCACTTAATATAAAATGAATTTGTAAGTTCTATTTAAAGATGTGAAGTTCATGTTATGTGAAGTAATAGGTGTTCCAATATTTTTATCATGAAACTAGAAATTTATGAATCTAGAAATTGTTATAAGTATTTTGAGATTTCAATATTCCAATATTCTCATCACGAATCTCTAAATCTATTTTTCAATTTTTTTTAAACATGTTAGAATCTAGTAACCCCCTTCTTCTCCTTTGAGCGGACATCTACCAACTTCCTCCAATCTACCCACCAACTTTCTCCAATCTACCCACTCAGTTTGCCTTGTTTGGGTCAAACTAACTAGGACAGCCCTACCCTCATAATTGATAGTTTGCAGCCGCCAACTGTCAAGTTTAAATGATGACAGGGTTTGCAGCCGCCGAATGTTAAGTTGACATAAGTACCAAATTCTGTACGCTGTAGCCGCCAAACCACCCCCTCCTTCCCACACCCTTCTCCTTCATTTGTCACTCTTCTTCCTTCTCCTTCTTCTTTGTATGCTTCACTGTGCGTATGCCGCCTCTTTGCATCACCATAGCTTGTTTGTGTCTCAGCTTTTGTTGACTTGTGAATCATTTAGGTTGCAGACTTTGCACTTGTATATCTAAGACTTCATAGAATCATAGGCGACTGTTGAAACCTGTATCATTTTAGGGTTAGCAGAGTATAGTTCGATTTTTGTAGCCTCCAATCTCATCTCTCATACCACTGGTTTTCTATAGCCCTGAGGATTTTTGCAACAAATCGTGTCTCCTGCGGGCTTGCCGTCTCAAGCAAAACGTTCTTTGTTGAGGTACGTAAGCTATCCATTTTGTGTTTCTTTGCAATGCTTTTAGGCACTAAATGTTTTTGATCATCCTTGTTTTTCTTCACACTTTCTTGCTTGTATTTGTTTACTAGCCCCTAGCTTAGTGGATTGTTCTTTAGCGCTCAATAGCAACATTTCTTTGTATCAAATTCTTTGAATCATATTCGCTTGTGTACTAATAAAATGTTCACTTGTAGAAGGTTTCCTTGACAAAACGCACTCCACATCAATTGGACACGCTTAAATCTCAACAATGCATCCACCATCAGGTACAATATTAAGCAATCACCTTGGTTTGCATATAGAGAGCCTTGACAATGTCACGAGCTACACTGTCTGTTGTTTCACCTGTCAATTTCGTGTCTACATTGACGTTGATATCATCATCATCGTGAAAGACAAAACTGTGCTTCAAATTCTACTATGTTATCCATCTCGATATAATTCTGGACCTCTTATTTACTTCTTTTCAATAATTTAGATGTATTTGAAATTATTCCTACGGTCTGATCTATGATGCTTTTATGGAACCAATACGTATAAATGAGACCGTGTACCTGGATCTCTTCTACAGTGCACAAGATTCCAGTAGTCAATTGACTACTAGATTGATGCTTCAAATGTAGAATTTGATTCTATACATATAGTAGAAAAAGAAATTTATTTCTGAAAGAGATGAGTAGTTTGGTATTAGTGTCCCTTTGTTTGGTGAGCATTGGTTCATTACCCAGATGAGCAAACGCTGTATTCACGACGGTCCTTACTTAGACCGGAGATTCTATCTAGATAAAGAGATTAATGATTCACATTGAATATTACTAGAACAGAACAAGTTCCGATAGCATCCATTATTTGGATTATGTACTCCTTTGTTACCAAATTGGTACAATGCTCTTAAAAAACTTTGCGTTTAGATTTCAGTACTATGAAATGCTACGCTGAGGCACTGCTATAGATTTGTTGTTCTCTTATATATGTTCTGTTTTCCATGTACTCATATTGAAGAGTTCCGTTATTAAATGTAACGTTACTTCATCTATTCATGTCTTTCAATACAATTTGATATGTGAAAGAATTTCTAGTTCTAAAGAGTCCTAGAAAAACTTAATACTTGGACTCATGCGCATGGTTGATCAGACATAGCTGTACAATGTAGAGATGTCATAACATAGTATGTGCTATGGTAGTGCATGTCACCCTTTTTGAAAATAATTATTAAATGGGCGTATGTTTTTGGTTGGAACTGAAATGTATGCACCATCCCCCTTAATCATACATCCTTCAAAATTCATAGGCTTCTCTACAGTTGGCATTTGCAATTCTCTCGAGTCAAAAAGGTACATATTTCATTTGTTCATGACAAACTATTTATATTTAAAAGTTTTGATGAATATGTTTCATTTGTCTAAATCCTTCAAAAATTATATTTCAGGACTCTCTTTATAGTCTTCACACTATTGATTTGAGACTGGTGGAGCGCATGTTGAAATGGGAAAAAATAAAGAGCATATTGAGATGGTACAAATTTTCTTTGGCACATTTAACACTTTCAATAGAAGTAGATACAAGCTATTTTTATTTATGAAATCTAAGCGAAGGAGCTAATTCCACTGTTATGCATTTACATACATTCTTGTACAAGTATCTCACCTTCTTAATTTTTGGTTAACATGTTGGATGGTGTTTGTAGAAGTCAAATTCCACTTCAGAAGACGACGATGAAACAGAAAATGTAATCCTCTTTCCAGAAGAGGACAATCCAATTCCTCCTTGCAATGGCTTGAGCAGAGACAAGTGGTGTAAGAAAGAAGTTTGCCTTGTGGATGATGTTGGGATGGCTGTGGCTAATGCATACGTCGAATTTGGAAAAGAATGGCAATCTATAGATGGACGGTCAGTGCTTGGAGTTGATTACGTAGGTGTTGTCGTTTGTGAGGTCCTACAAGATGGAAGTTCGCTTAAACCGCGTACACTTTGTCGTTGGTCAATTAGGAACACCTTATTTGAAGGTGTTAGTCTTTTCTATCAAGAATGTCAGTACAATCAGCAAATGTCTATAAATGTGGCTTGCATTGGTGCGCGACTTGGGTGGCGCAAGTATTCTTCATCACGCCATGTTCGAGAAGGTGGTTGTAAAAAGCGAAAAGATACACTAATTGAGGAGGTGTCAATTACTGAAACCTTAAGTAGTACATGTTGCAAAAGCGAGTGCTTGAGTCAATTCAAGACTACTTTGGTAGAAACGCTTCGATATGAGATGCACCACTCAGATACAAAGTTCAAAGATGGTATTAAACTTGGCGTTCACAGAAACTTCCATTATAGGCCTGGGACATCTTCGAAGATATGCATTGTTGAAGGAAGAGCAGTGTGCATGCAAGCATGGCGAATGATCTTTGGTGTGTCAAAGACTGATTTCTATCGATATAAAAAATATGCAGCACTCGGTCGACGTCCTCAATATCATGGAGGGAAAGGAAAGAAAAAGACATCAATTAGTGTTGCACAAGCTATACAAACAATGTCGATGATCCTCTCTTCAAAGGCAGATTCCATGCCGAATAGTTCTCATACTAAAAAGTCCGGGCTGTTAAAGGGGAAGAAGGTTGTTGAGAAAATTCTTCCTAGCGGAACAAAGTGGAAGCACATATTAGATGAAGTAGACAAAGTAAAGTATCATCACATGCTTCTTCAATTATTTTTCACGTTGAAGTAATTCTATCACTTATTTTCTTACAATTTACCATGTCGTGCTTTACATAGTTAAAACAATTTCACAAATATGCCTTGTTTCTTCACAGGTACAAAAAGAGTGCGGACAAAAGTTGATTTCTCAGTCATCTTGTAGTAAATATCGCAAACAACATTTTTCAGAGTATCAGATAAAGCGCCGTGGAGATGGCTTTGCTCGATGTGCAAGATGTGATGAGCTTACTAAACTGCGAGACGTCCAAGCTTATGGTTCTCGTGGTTTTATTCACACAATGGAACTCTTTGAAATTCATCTCCGTGAGCAAGAAGCATGCCGCTCATTCTACTACTTGAGCAGAGCATTAGCATGTTATCGCCCGTTACAAGTATTGTGCATTATGCACGACAAGATGGATCATTCAAAGACATCTTCTCCTTGCTTTGCTCGAAAAAGCCAAGCAATTGATGGTTTAATGAAGCTTCCGGTTTCCGTAACAGGAATGCTTGCTCATGGACATGGCGATAAAAAATACGCGCACTACACTCTTGACCTCTACCCTGCAGATAGTAACCAAACAATTGGATCCATCGCCAAACTTCTTCGCGATTTAGAAAATCCTCCGAAGTCTTCAAATCCTAGCTCTCTTTTTTTAGGTGCTGGCTCAACTGAATTGTATCAAGCAGTCCTTGTAGGCTAAGAGCAATGCATTAGCTCCGTACCATTGAAGCCTTCATTACCAAATTCAGAGGAATTTGTTAAACTACCGCCTATTTTGCATATACAACTTGATAACTGTTGGAAGGACAATAAAAGCCGTCATGTAATGTGCTTTTGGTCCCTCCTTGTTGCAAAAGGCATATTTGAAGAAATCCAGGTTTCTTTCCTCTTGGTAGGACATACTCACGATGACATAGATGCGTCTTTTGGACGATGGAGCATGAAATTGCGCGAAAATGACTATCCAACCATTCCTTTGTTGATGAAATTCTATATGGATCTTGAAGATGAACCCGTTATTCCTGCTCTAATTGAAGAAGTTCCAGATTTTAAATCCTTTATTGAAGAATACATCAGTGAAGATGAGCTTATTGGACATTCACGGGGTCGACAATTTTGATTTTATAGAGGTGCTAATGGATGGCCTCTAATGCAATATAAGTTGCGATGCATAGATGAAAAATGGAGACCAGAGGAAGGTATAAAATTGTGGAAAGAAAACGACGATGGAAAGCCAGAACTCCCTCATGGAAATCCTAGAGCTGTCCTCCCTCGTGCAATGAAAGGACATACTGAAATTGTGAGAGGAATTAATGGTTTCATCCAACATTGGATAAACGTTGGAATTTCAGATGTTTCTGGAGAATATACTCGTCAACATGCACACCTTGTGCAGTATTGGACAGCTGTGAAAGATGCTCTTCTTGATGATGAGATGGAAGCAGTTGATGTCTTATGTATGGGCTTCTGGCCCCGAACTCGTCAAACATTTGATGTTCAAACTTTATACAATGCTAATGGACAAGTACGAGATGAATTTGGAGAGGATGACCACTATATTGGACCAAGGAGCCTTCGTCCAACTCCTTTTCGTGTAGGACGTGATTATCATGAAGGGCATTTCTTACTCCTACGACCCGCAATAGATAGTGAAGCTCCAATATGGCTTGCAGAAGCCACATCCAACCCAATTTTATCATTTGGTCATGTGAATTATAAACAAATCAAGGTGAAATGGTATAGACCTTGCATCCAAACTTGTACAAGGTCGATGCCATATCATAATTGGGATACAACAAGCAACTTCAAGTGGGAACCAGACCTCACGTACGACAAGCAATTTACAAGCACAGATAGTATTTTAACAGCATGGAAACCAAAGATTTCGCCCACAGGAGCTGTTATAATTCCAAAACGTCATATTATATTAGCTTTAGCCAAAATAGCTTACAGCATTAGAGCTGCGCCAAATGCTCCTGAAGTTGCAAGTGGTTCTGATAGTGAGTAGCAATTTTCTGAGACATTTTCTTAGACGCAGTGTCTGTATGATATCACACTTCCTCTTGTACACATGTATCAACAATGTTATTCAAGGAAAATTTACATTGCAACATCCATTTGTACCTCTCTTTTGGTTGTTTCTCAATTCATAATGTTCTTGTGGACAAAAAGAGTGGTCCAATTTTATATAAGATGCTTCTTTGACTGCTATTCCGAATTTAGAAAAGCATTGATAAATTCAAATAAGCATTGAACATTATAGGATAAAGTTAAGGATAGAACAGATAATGTAAATTTTTTTATTCTACAATAATATAAGATCTAATTGGTGTACAGTTCCGGAGAATTGAATCAAATTAATGTTTACAAAAAAATAAATCATAATTTATCTAAGTAGATAACAACACAATTTTTGTAGTATTGTACTCCCTCTGTTTCTGAAAGAAATGGTGTTTTCCACAAAGTCTTTGTTTCACAAAGAAACAATGGTTTCATCATTACCAGGAAGTCCACCGTCAAGAATTTAAAGGAGGAACTTGCCATGAACCTGAAATTAGCAAGGTGACACCAGCTAATTGAATTTCAGAAAGTTTATTTTAATGGCAGCTTAGCAGGTTGGCAGTTGATGCATTTACAGAGTCAAGGCGGCGTCACTATACTTAATCCCGGCCTAAAATGGAAAACACCATTTCTTTCAGAAACAGAGGGAGTATTTAACTGACATTATTATCTTCAATATGTAATTGGTCTATGTATTTAATTGCAATGTCGCTGGAAATTTAAAATCAATTAATGATTTATGAACAATTCAAAGAATTTGGCCTTTATTATTGATACTTCTAAGCATCCCCAACTTGACAAATTTTACAAATGTGCACTATCTAAAATTTGTCCTCAGCTCCAGACTTACTACCAATGACTCTAAAGTACTTTAAGTGTTCTTGGTGCCGAAACGGTGTTGCGTCTTTAATATTAAATTCAAGCTTCACTCATAAAATGAGGTCCATGTCAGTTTTCTAAATCCAAAATCACTTTCATGATATGTTTTAGTTCTTCATTATTAAATAGACCTCTCAAGTAATTACAATTTCTGTCTCATTGGTGGAGATTATGTTGCATTTTTTATCAACTCCGAAATTTCTGTTATTAATTCTGATCTTTGTTCAATATATTTTTATGAAACAGATAATTAATTTTTGTACAGCCCATCCCAAATTATGGGCCCCTATACTTCCAATGCAATTTAATTCTATTAGCTATTAATCAACAACATCGTAAAAAGAACTGGAACATCCATTGTATTCAGTGTTTTTTATTGTCATTGTAACTATAGGTCTAATCATTTTATATTATAAAAAAATAATAAAACGTTACTTACTTATTTTACTTGATATAAAACCTTTTATGATTAAAGAAAAGCCATAAAGGAATATTGAAATGTACATTTCATGAAAAAATACACATAAATGTATAAAACTTCTATATTCTACCAAAAAATCTTGCCACTCACTGTATGTTTTAATATAAGTTTTTGACAGTTTAAAATATATAAGATTTTAGGTAGTTTTCTAGCTTTCAAAATGTTTAAGGTTCATACAAAAACTTGCACACATAATGTGCGTTACATGAAAATATATAAAAGCACGCTATAACAAGATTGTGTTAAAATAAACACTGAGTTGGTTAAAAAACTTGATCATGAAACCTGATGAAGGTAATAATTTCTCGAAAAACACCATATTTCATAATACACGTGTGAATAATTCACAACTCTTAGTACAAATTCTTGGACATATAAGACTTCATCGGAGTTCCGAATGTGTGGAATAGTTCCAAGTAAACGAATACGGTGTTGGAGGATTAGAACAGGTTCAGGTTTCAAGGGAGGATTGGAAATCACCATATATTGTGTCCGATTGATTCAGTGGGGGATTGATAACTATGGTGATCTTCCTCCAATTTGATATATCTCCGTCTAATGTGACATAGTTTCATCCAATTTTCATCCCCTAAAACCACACTAGTTAATGTCAATACGTAGTTTAGGCCTCATGTATGGAATGATGTTAGTGTATCTCAAATTATGGAGGTATTTTTGCACTTGAGTAAACCATCCGATAACCATTGCAAAAAGCGTTTGTAATTATTTTATAAACATCAAATATTTGACTTGGACAGAAATTAAGTTTTGAACATCATTGCAATTAAAATCATAACTATTTGATAGGTATTAATTCATTAATGATGAATTTTTATGGAGAGGTTTTGTAAAACCCTTGAAATTCTAGTAGGCTTGTCCATTGACTATTAAGACATTGTATACATGTCAAGACTATTAATCTACATTGAAAGTTACGAATGAATGCAAGTCTAAGATATTAATATTCTTGAAACAAAATTCAAAAAAAAAATTAAAAGATATAAATAAGTGCAAGTAGAAATGTGACAAGTGAGCATGGTAGATTCAAAGGATTGCAGTCCTTGAATTAGACTAGGTTAACTTGCCAGAGGAACATAAGACCACCACATTTTGTATTTATTATGTGCGTCCAAGGCAACTTCTAATTTTTTATTTTTTTGTAATAGATGTCTAGTAATTCTTCATTGACTTGTAAGTGCAAATTCATGCTAAGATCAACAAAAAGTTCTTTGTATGATCATGAATCGAATTGCGTAAAAGCATGAACTTTGAATGAGATTAATCAAAGTTCCAAAATTAAATTTCTCTCTCACCTTCTTTAATTGTTTTTATTTGGAGATCTTAATGACTATTGGTCATGGTTACGTGGAAATTATATAGATGTTGTAAAGTAGAACCATGATGCAGAAGATGAAAAAAAGCTACCACTCGCGGCATGGAAATTTCATCGCATCACGATCTTGGTGGCAAAACAAGGGAATCCTAAACACGATTTTCTGGAGATGTTCAGAAATGCAGCTATTTCAATAAATCTTTGATCGTTGTTACTTACGCGTAAGTTAAAAGCCCTTTGATTGGAGCAGTTTTCCCCTTGCCAGGTAAAATTGAGCAAGAAGGGCATACAGTTCCCATCAGTGTTTGTATTGGTTTAGGGTTAAGGGTTTAGTGTTTAGATTTACGACTTTAAAGTTTAGAATATCGTATGTCTTGGCCAGAAAAGTACATCAGAATTGAACAAATTATTTCAAAATCGCTGAAGAAAACATGCTCAGGTCTACCCAATTTGAGCATCATTAATTAGGGATGCTGTGAAATGGCCAACAGCTTGCGTGAAATTATTCCTAGCTGACGTGGGTATTATCAACCCTGACTCACATGTTCTGAGAATCTGAAGAAAGACAAATGCTTCCTGTTTCCACCCGGGAATCTCCCCTGTGATATTATTTCCATGAACATCCCTGGCATTCAAATCCATCTACATGGCGTTAAAAATTTCAAGCAGATATCAAAGCAGAGTAGCACCATCCGAATTGAAAAACACGAAGCGACCAGAAATGTTCACTAGAATTCATAATTTAATTACTCACAAGTCAAATAAGCTCTGCAAATTTTCCAATCCCAGAGGCAACGGGCCTGCCAACCCGGGAATGTCGATCAGGGCACGACGAACATTAGGCAAAGTCCCCAAACTAGAACATTTATTTGACAATTGCAAAATTCTTTGGAACCGGACGACTTACTTCCAGAGCCTGGCTGCGACAATTTGTCTACGGCCGAATTGAAAGCCGGGTGCAGTAAGCTTGGCCAGGCAGAATATCTCGCTGGATTCAATGACTGCCGTCATTTCCACGCAATGAACATTACACCTGAAGTCCGAAATATTCGTATCATTTTTATATAATTTATATAATTCCCATCATTTACAATAATGAATAATTTTCGGCCTGCCGATCGATTATACGATGGATGCATGGGTTTGAGAAACATTGAACATGAAGGTCCGACTGTCGGCTTTTTCCTGCGACTTACAGAAAAAGTCCTTCCGTCATCAGAGACGCACCCGCAAGGTGGTCGGAGCTTGCTCGTGCTGTAGCTCCAATATTTGCTGCCGCTAAGTTATTTAGGAGCACATCAATCTTGAAAACGGAGAATTAAAGAGAGAAAAACAAGAGGGTTGGAACTCTTTGAGATGCTCTATCATGCAATTATATAAAACTCATTTGGAAATTAATGAAAACATTTTGATAGATTTGATTAGGTATCATGATTGACAAGTGCTCTCTGTGCACTGCCCTATCTTGGTCCCGTGTCCTTGAAAATTAGTTATGGACAGTGTTACACAATCTCAGTTTCACGCTTTACGTCAAAAAATCATTGGGTTGGAGCCCAATGAAATGGAGAATTCTGAGTGGTGGATAGCCTTTGGGCTCCAACCCGATGCTTTTTTGGTGGAAACCGGCCCTGAAAGATCCTCGTCGTTCCCTGTAAAAATTTAGCTAAATTGTTGAACCAACACCTCAGACTTTATTTCTGTCAGTTCCAAAAATAATGTGATGTTGTTATACTAGCTCGCGGGCCTGATTGGAGGGCGGGACCCCAGATTCCACATAATTATACATCAAAAGATCGACTGGATCAATTCAAACTCATGATAGAATAACTTAACAGATGGAAACTACGACGATCTTTGGTCCCGAACTCACTCACTCATCAGGCTAGGGTCTCCGGCGGCAGCCAGATTCCTGAGGTCCTCGTCGATCTTCGATCACAAGTCAGCACATGCGGTTTAGAATTTGCACTTGTCAATATCTGAGCGGACCCACGCACTGCGGACAATGTCAAACACCACGTCCAATGAAGGTCCACCTTGGCTCCTTTAATGGCAGTCCGAGTGTTGCGGTGAACTTGCACGTCTACAAGGCAGAGAATGAAATAAGGCAACTTAATCAGGCAGCTACGCTGCCAGCAGCTTGTGGAAAGTAAGCCTCTGCTGAGGTTGCTGTGAAGGAACTACGCTGGTGAATTCGATGTCGACCATGACTGTACATCCTTCCGTGAACTGCCCCCGAAGAATGCCCTGCGCCAGCGGATCCTCGATGCTTTTTTGGATGACTCTCTTCACAGGTCGAGCGCCATATCTGGGGTCATATCCCATCGTCGACAGAAGCTGAATCGCGCTCTCACTGACCCGGAGCTTTATCAGGCGCTCTAGTAGTCGCTTGCTCACACCCTCCAGCTGCACGACCCGGACAGAATTTAGCGTGCTTCAGTATGTCATATCCACTTTTACGCTGATCAGGTGATGGCTCGGGCCTTGTGTGTAGACAAATGTATAGAGCAATCTGACAGCATAGCCTACAGGTGGTTTTTGGAGGAGAGTGGATGAGTACCTGGAGTTTCACGATCTCACAAATTTGCTGAGGGTTGAGGGGTTGAAAGACGACAAACTCGTCAATGCGGTTGATAAACTCAGGGCGGTACTTGGCTCTCGCAGCTTCCATGACCTGGGATTTCATCGCCTGGTAGGCCTCGTCCTTGCTGGTATATGCGTTGGGGTTGGCGCTGACTTCCAGAATTGATTCGGCTCCTACGTTTGAAGTCATTATGATGACGGTGTTGGTGAAGTTCACAACTCTACTTGCTGAGTCTGTGAGCCTCCCGTCGTCCAGAATTTGGAGGAAGATGTTGAAAATGTCGTCGTCGGCTTTCTCGATCTCGTCGAAGAGCACCACCGAGTAGGGCTGCCGTCGCACTGGAGTGGTCAACTGGCCTCCGTCACCATATCCCACGAGCCCTGGTGCGGCGCCCGTTAGTCTTGAGATGCTTGACTTGTCCCCGTACTCACTCATGTCTATCCGCACCATGGCATTCTCAGAGTTGAAGAGATGGGTCGCCAATGCCTTGGCCAGTTCTGTCTTGCCCACCTGCGATGCATTATATTCGTTGACAAACAAATTAAAGCAGTCGAGGTTGACACATTAATTAACATTCAGCAAGGATTGAATAAATGAAACATTTTCTACTACCAGGCTTGGAAATTTGAGTGTATTATGTAGGGAGCTGATCAGTTTACGACAAGAATCTTACCCCCGTCGGCCCCATGAACATAAGGCTGGCAATGGGGCGCTTCGGATCGGAAAGGCCAGCTCTTGACCTCTGGATAGCTCTGGCAATGGCATTGCACCCTTCGTCTTGCCCAATCACTCTTTTATGAAGCTCAACATCCAGCTGCAGCAGTAGTTGCATCTGAGACGCTTGCATTCTGGCCACAGGGATACCGGTTTTTGAGCTCAGGACTTCCGCAATTACAATGCTTGTAACTTCCAGTTGGATCAACGGCTTGTAAGAGTTTTGGTATTCTCTCCATTCCTTCTCAGCAGTCTCCAGTTGTGCTTCGAGGTCTTTCAAACGGGTGGTTACGGTCGAGTCATTGCTTCTCTTTGGTTGCGACCCCTCAAAATTATTGTGAATTTCAAAGTAAAAATTCAACGAGTCACTAGGCTGGCTTCGCATTACTTTGCGCCAGCAGGGCTGACATAATGTGTTGTCTCTGTCTCTGCAAGTCGCGCAGAGCAAACCTCTCAGCATTTCCTCAACACTACCGTATGTACTAGTTACCCCGCTAGTAAACAACTCAACTTCCACGCAATGTGCAAACTGCATTCATAACGGATCTGAGATTCCTCTACTTACTGGTTGTTTTTGTAGTATGATGGGGTGGTGATGGGGTCGACCCAACACCCATCACAAGTAAGTCGAGGTGGTTCCACCCGATAAAACAACTTGGAACTCAATTGTTCAGACCCTTTGAGCACTACCTCGTAACAAGCTGTACAAAGATCGACATCCTCGCTGCAAATACACGGCAAATGAGAGTGTAAATTGGTCCATAAACGCGATACAATGACCGAGAGTATCACGAAAGACGAACAAAAGTTTTATCAGAAGAACACGAGCTTCAAAATGAGCCAAAAATATGTATTAAAATCAAAGCTATCGTTGGTGTGTATGGCGTTACTTACTCTTTCTGAGTATATCGACGCCCAATTATAGGACACACATGGCAAGCATCACAGGTAACGTAGCTATGCACCTCGTGAGCGCCATCGTTCTCATTCGCGTCACTCCCGGTGCCCGTCTTCACTGCCGTCATCTACAGACATGCAAATCAGTGGCACGAGTAACTGAACTTTAGCTGAACCATACAAATCAGACTGAGTCCCACTCCTTTGAAACGATAAAAAATGCAAGCCATGAATGACCGCTAACTAGATGCCGAAGTCTGGGGTCACATTGATAAATACCTTCTCTTTGAGGGACACGATTCGAGTTACAAGTGCCTTCTCCTTCTTCCACTTTCTGTTCAGATTCGTCTGTCGTAGTTTTAAACCGTCCAGGTCGGAGAGAATTTGTCGCAGACGATCTTGCGAGGATTGACCGGATGCAGCTGTCACGGAAAGCCGCTCCATGTCTAGCTCAAGGATTGCACGATCAATCTCATCCAATATTGGCGGCTTCGAGATTAGTCCTATCTTCAGTTTGGACGCGGCGACGTCGACAAGATCAATGGCTGTTCAACAAGACAACAACAGGCGCTTTCTATGTCAGTATGTGCTTCATGGTGGTGCAAGATTCGGAACAGTCTTCAACAAGGTTTGCCGAACCAAGTGATCCAGCGACAGGCATATTAGCATGTCACATGTTAAACAAGACAGTTGCCACGTAGTAAAAGTGCAAGTTGGGAGGAAGGAATGGGACCTTTGTCGGGAAGAAAACTATCAGGAATGTAGCGTTCGGACAGCTTGACAGCCTCGACCAAGGCATCATCCGCGATGGAGATTCCATGATGTGATTCCAGACTTGGTTTGAGCCCCCGAAGAATCGAAATGGCATCCTCGGGTGATGGTGGATCCACAATCACTTTCTGAAACCGTCTTGATAAAGCTTGGTCTTGCTCGACGTGTTTGCTGTACTCGTCGAAGGTTGTTGCTCCGATGCAAAGAAAATCTCCTCGGGCAAGGGCAGGTTTCAAGGCCTCGGAAGCAGTGTCCACCTTATTCTCTGTTTTCCCTGCACTTTGCAACCCCTTGTTTACAATCCTTGTCGTCGGGCGATGGGATAAAAACACACACACACACACACACACACACACGATCGTACCAGCGCCGATGACCCGATGAAGCTCGTCGAGAAAGAGGATAACTTTTCGCTTAGCTTTTGTTGCTTCGTCGAGTAATTCCTTCATTTTCTCTTCAAATTGCCCTGAATACTTCGTATCCGCAGTGACGTTTTGGAAGTCCACAGATATGATCTGCACACAAGTTACAGCAGCCACACCAGAGAGAGCCACAATATTGTCATGCAATCGCTATGGAGTTTGCTGCGACATGATATGTATGTTCCTAAGATGCCTGAAATAGCCGAATGTAAGCTGAGTCATGAAAGGTGACATGATCAACACTCCACATCCAATTCACATGACGAAACGCATCACCTTGCAATTCCTCAGAGGCTCAGGAACATCTCCTTTCACAATACGTTGAGCCAACCTGCGGTAGCCCATACAAACCACGCAAAATCAGAAGTCAACGGAAGTCACGGCTACTTCTGCCAACATTCAGCGCCTTATGCAAGTAGAGCCTCACCCTTCAACCACCGCAGTCTTTCCAACTCCGGGGTGTCCCACGAGCACAGGATTGCACTTGGACTTCCGAGTCAATATCTCAATGCACTGGCGGACAACAAGGTCTCGCCCAATCACTGGGCCCAGCGACCCTTCCTGGGCCCTGGTTGTCAAGTTCATGCCATACTTTTCCAGTGCTTCGTGGCTGTAATCGAAGTTCTCGTCATAGCTTGCCTCCACCTCCTCTCCAACATCACTCTGCTCGTCGCCGTTCACTTCATACGGGACAAAGTCGTCCTCCACCGACTGCAGCAACGGATGAGCTGAGGTTGGCTTGCACCCGAACGACAAACCTGGACCGCCTGCCAAATTCGGGGCCGAAGGCCACACTTCAGGAGCACACCACGGCTGTGCCCCATTCGAACCTGGAGCGCACGCAGGAGGGAACCCCAACGGGGGCGGTGGAGCAGAGGGGGTCGTGGAAGCAGGGAAGGCATAAGGAGAAGCGAAGCTGTTGGGGATATCGCCAGAGAAAGACGATGGCGGATACGAGCCCGTTGAATGCAGATACGGGTAAGGGTGAGAAGCTGGACTCGCACCACCAAACGCAATGCCACCGCTGCCAGCGTGCTTGTGCTGCAACTCCCACTCAGGGTACGGCTTTGGATCGAAGCCGGAACTGCTGTTCTGGTGGATCCACAAATCGGTGTAAGACTCTGCAGTGGAGGATTGGGGAGGAAGCTCCGGAGGGTAATGCTCGGACCGAGGATGGTCGACTCGATTCGAACGCGGCGGGTAGACCGGGACCTGCTCATTCGGGTATGGGGTGCCGGCATCGACTGCTCCGTAATGTTGAGACCGCAATGCCCATGGCGGATTTGTTGGCGGAAGATACGTCTGGTAATCGCCATGCTCACGAGTCGACTCCGGGGAGTGGAGACTGCCCGCCGCACCCGGGCGAGGGTATGGATCCGGCCCAAGAGGACCAGCGCGGGGTGGCCAGTCCATGGCACGAGGTGAAGCTTGCACCCCCCGCCCGGACGTGAAACTTGTTGGAGCTACAGATCGCGTATCACCACCACTTGCCCAGTAACGGCGACGTCACAAAAACGGTGTGTAGAGATTCGCAACCCTGAACAGACGCACGTGAGCTGATGCAAGATGGATCAAAAGAACTCACTGCAACGAGATAAATTCTCGTCTACCATCACCGTCGAGAGAAACGGCACCGACCAGATCATAGGGGAGCCAAGATCAGATTCAAGTGCAAAACAGATATTGCCGCTCCTCCGAATCCGACAATGAGCAGACGGTTCAGAAGCGTACCTTCCAACGCTCACCACTTCCGTACGAATTCAGATCTGAGCCCCACCGACTACACGCAACTTGCAAAAATCAAAGAGCATCCGACGCCGTAGCTGGCCATTTCTCACACAATCTCCACCGTTCACACTGGCAGCTCTAAACCCGCAGCTCCGACCTCAATCCACCCGCGCTATCGACGTGTCTAGAGTCGCGACATTGCCAGAGTTCTACGGGCTTAAGCGGCAAGGGGTTCACTTCTACCATCTATGCATCTCAGGTCCTGGGGCTCTAGTCTCACCGAACCGAATCGAATGTACAATCCTATGCCGCACTCTCATAGAGCACACGTAGTTACAGTGCACAGTGTAGAGGAGAGAGTCGACGGTTGATGCGAGGTTGCAAATAAACAATTCCTGAAACCGCCACGCCTTCCTCTGGAAACAACGAATGCTTACCGACAATTGATTCGTGTGATGATGATGGTACACGAAAGATACGTCACCCCTCCTTTACCATTGCCATGGCAGTCTCGTTCCTGAGCTGCTGCTTATCGTGCCAACCCACAGCGAGTCAACGGGACTGGCCCCAACAAGAATCCGGGCTAAAGGCCCATTCCCATGTGAGACCAGCTTCTGTGAGATGCTTTTCTGGGGAGGTCGTGAAGACTGGTGCTGAAAGCTTCTGGTTCGTGTGGTACAGTACCCGTCGAGATTTCACATGCCGTAGTTTCTGAAGGGGCGCAAGGTCAGATACCCGTGTGCATTCGATCTATGCACTCTGTGGTGAGTGATCCCCAGTGTGCTCAGAGCCTTTCTTACACTGTTCCTGAGCTGTAAAATACTGCTACTAGCTTTGTAGCGTTTTGAGTGTGAATATTGTAGCTCTAGATACACAGTACAGGCCACGAAATAATTGAAATGATACATGGTTGATCATGTCTTTTGGTTCATCGTCGAGCCTCACGTAGGCGCCTCTCTGTGCGGCGCAAGTCTGGCAGGGATCTGCTCCAAGATGAGCTCGAGGCAAGGCGGACAGAACATGTTTAGGATCGAACGCTATTACAGGGCGTAAAGTATCATAACGTATCGCTGGCCGCTGCCTCAGAGATATCAAATTACGTCGGTTGGGGAAAACAGAAAAACTTTGACACCTAGTTTGGTTAGTGTGGTGCAAGGGCGTTTAAAAAGGTGCAGGCAACAGCGTACAGGGCAAGCTGTGGGTGAATTGATTGACTGTTGTACTTAGCCAGGTGTTGTTGGGTTGATGGTTGTCTATTTGATCCTGGTGGGCAGAGGAGCCGGACAGTCCCAAAGGAGTACTACCAACCATGGGATATGTGACGGAGGTGCTTGTAGATCGGTATGTGCTTTGTAGATGCTCCACTTGGGCTCTTTTTGCGCCTACTTGTTTGTGAATTGTGAACCCTCGTGCACCACCTGTTTTCAACAATGCAGATGCTTGTAGGGCGTCAGATGAGGATTATCACTCACTTGCATAACTGATTGTCTATGATAGAAGTTATGCAATCATGTGTGTATCTCCTTGCCTTTCGTCCCTGTTACATAATAATGGCCATTCATTCTAGGCAGAGCTCTTTTTGATCGGATTCTAAAATCGATTTAGACTTGGATCAAATATACAGAATTGCTCCAACCCTTTGCATTTTGAAATTTTCTCAATCATTGCTCTGCTTGTTTGACAAGTGACCCTATGGTCCTTCGATTAAAGGCTAACTGATTGTAGGAGATAGTGGAGAATTTAGATATTCATGTAGGATTAGTGTTCTGGATGCCGTGGCGAAGGGCTTGGTATGGTTCACCGAATTCATCAGCTACAAGGACCAAGCTCCATGCCCGGTGAACACCTCGAAAAGCGTCTCTGAATTCGGCATAGAATAATTGGCACTCCACCATTTGGGAAGCTCACCAAATTTTGAAAACGCACAGTATGAAATTCATTTCAGAGGCTTTACAAGAAAAGTTCTGAAAGTGTGATTTTAAATCCCTTTCACAAAATTGTATGTACACACTTTGTTGCCTGTTGAGCTTTCTAAAGGTTTGCAATCATGTGGAGCCACTACAGATGGTGGAGCTTAGAGACCGTGGCTGTGGTAACAGGAGGCGACAAAGGCATAGGACTGGAGATAGTCCGCAGATTGGCACTGGAAGGCCTGACGGTGATCCTCACAGCGCGTGATGAGGCACGAGGGCTTCAATCTACCCAGTCCTTATATGCCCGAGGGTTGCAGAATGTTGTCTTCCACATGCTCGACAAGTCTCGGACCCAGTTTGTGGAGTGGATCCAGAAGGCTTATGGTGGGGTTGACATTTTTGTCAACAATGCTGCTGTTTTTCACAACGACAATGTGTATGAAACTGCTGTGGAGACCGTGAACATTAAACCGGGTGTCCGGGTATATAAGACGGGGACAAACTCTCACCATTTGGAACCCTATTCCTGTGAGGCCTCTCCACCTCTCTCGGAGCTCTCAAGCAATCAGAGCAGTAGATCAAGATATTTTCACTCCGAAGTTAGAAAAGAGGAGGTAGGGGGAAGCACAATAAAGTGGACCACCAAGTGCAATATGTGATCACTAGGAAGTGAATACGAAGTGTGCTGTTTTTTATAGCTCAAAGCTGATTTTGAGCATTTTGGTGTAGTTTTTGAGCATTTTAGTCACTTTTTAAGGTGTCATAAGGTATCTTACGCACATCTCCATGAAAAAAACATCTTCAATTGAAACTTAATTTGACCCCTAGTTCTAAATCATGAAAATGAACTTTTCCAAAGTCTTGATTTCTTCATTTGGGGCCCTCTATTGTCTTTAGAGGATGTTTTTTCCAATTTAAAAAACAATGTTCGGTGAAAAAAACCTCACAAAAAGTTTCACCGAAAACAGTGTTTTAAAAACGTCCCGGGGATACTTTTCGCGAGTCTAGGATTGCAAACACGGCCACTTGGATCATTTCTACAAGCGTAATGTACAAACAAAGGGCCCCACAAAGTCAAAAGTGATTTCTGTCAAAACTACAATGTAATACGGTCACTTTTCCAAATGACTGCATTCACTTTGTTCAACTTTGTGGTGTTCATAGAGGTGTCTCAACTCAACAACTACGAACGCAAATTTCGGAAGTTGTAGCACATCAAGTCTACTTTCCGTATCAGAAACTTAATTTCCCATCAAGAAGTTTTAGATGCCATTTTCTAGCGTGTTTACACAACAGGCTGAAATTGGCAATGAGCTAAGCACTTTTGTGGTCCACTTTATTGTGCTTCCCCCAAATAACCTCGGGACTGAGTAGGGGAGTACCGGTTTAATTACCGAGGTACAATTGGTTTAATAGAGGCGCTTCTACTTTTGTTCAGAGCTTCACAAGCACACGCAAGAATTATCAACCCATGGCATTGGGTGGAAGGGATTCATCGGATCACTGAATGCACTCCATCGTGACTAGGAGTAAACTTGGTCATATTTCTTGGTCAGACAACACCCGTTTTCCACTAGTGTAATTGGTTTGTTGAATCTAATTGTTAGTTATGGAAGGATTGGATTTGGTGTAGCATGTGTTGTGGTGTGTTTACTGATCCAATAGTAACTCCATGTAATCACAAGTTTTGCAAAACGTGTTTACATACATCGTTACATACTCAAGAATTGGAATTCAACAAAATGGAATGTTCTCTTTGTAGACATGGTCTTCAAGATTTTATGCATCAAACTTGGAACATAAATACCAAGTACTCATTGATGGAATTGTACAGAATGATTGATCGTTCAGATACATGAGCAGATTGATGAATTGATTGATAGCTCAGAAAGATTGATTAGTGCAACTTGTAAAAGGTTAAATTATAAACATCATAGAGGACTAATTGATGATGAAAGCCGTGAAAGACAACTTGGAAGTCTTAAGTCCTCAACCTTAACCCTTAAACAACAAATTGGGTCCTGGGTGGCCAACCCAGAAAGAATCTAATTTTTTTCCCTCAAATACGGCTCTACAATGCACTACTGCCCAACACTGTAGCACTACAACACTGCATCACTGCTAAACTTCAGTTGCCCCAACCTCAAAACTTATCCAATTTGATAACTTTGATTGCTTATCAACCATTCCACAATCTTTCAAATGAGGCAAAAATTTGGAATCTAAATCGTTTTTTCAATAACTTTCCAATGCAACAAAGTCTCGCATGATTTGGTTGAGAAATGAAACTTTTGTCTCCAATTATTCCTTTAAACCAAGCCAGTGGGGCTTGCTCTGACATTTAAAGGTTAAATTTACAGACATTTGTACTTCATTTCAAGAAGTACCAGAGACTTTAAAAAGCAAACAATGTTTACCAACGTCTTCAAAGCATCGTAAGCGTAATTCAAGATACAAGAATCAAAGAGCATAAAGAAGAAGCAACAAGGTGTGGATCCTACCATCCAAATGCCCCTACAAGTTTATCTATAACTAAATTTTAAATCTAATTGTAAAAAATTCATTTTTATATTAAAAATTTAAATGGAGTTTAGAAGTTGTTACTTTTTATTGTTTCAAAACACATATTATTATATTATCAAGGTATAATGATTCAAGATTGTAAAGGCCCCACTAAGACATCCAAAATTGGTTTAAATAAAATAAAAATATTTAAGTAAGAATTTTTATTATAGACAAATTTAATTGTTCAAATCAATTGTTAAAATGAAGACTTATATTTATATACATTTAAGTAGAAGGATGTTTCATTGTTTGAAATGAGAAAGTCTCATAATTGTACCTTTTGAATTTATAACACATCTTTTCTTTGAATCATAATACATTCTATTTTATAAATATTTCGATACATGATTGATTTCTTCAACGAATATAGATGAATGCATATAATTACAAAATTTGTGGTTATTATTTGTGATATTAAGGTAAAAAAAAAATCAATGTTAAAATAGTAGCCCATTTTGAAGTACAACTGTTGCAACCTTGAGATTCACATAATCAACTTCATTACGGTCAATCTTCTTATTTACAGTAACTATTGAGTTATATATTTTGTTCCTTCATTATTATGCTGAATATTCATGTATATTGCAAGTATTGTGATTAAATTATATATATGATTGTATTAATTTGAATTTTTTTCAATTAAAACAAGCTCTAAGACATTGTAGTATATTAAACAATGTCTTAATATTGTGCTTTAAATCAACTTCATTCTTATTAAAGAGAAAACCACATTGATGTGTAGCAAATTTTGAGGCATCAATTTATATCATTATTTTTTGTATCTGTTTACCAAGACATATTGTTTTGACATGGTTTATGGTAGTATGTAATGCACTTTTGTTAACATATTATATGAAGTAGTTATAAGACATTCATTATGACATATCATGTAAGATACAAATTAAAACAAAGTTTAAGACACTCAAATGTTTTAATCCATCATTAAGAATGTTGGCGTAAAAAATAAATTGTGTTTTAAAAATGTTGCACCAAAGTCTTTTAATCTTTTGATAGTGTCACTTGTGATTTTGCCTTTTTGTTTGTCTATTTATAATTGTCACTCTAATATTTATCACTAGAGTATATGATTAAATGCCAATTTGTTTGATCTACTTGATTGAAAAAAATATTTTACAACAAGCATTTTGGGTCACTTATCCAAAATGAAATGAGTTTCCAATTAGCTTTATTTCATTGATACAAGTGTATAAAGTGAGAATAGAATAGTTTCTTTTAAAACTCTTTTCTAAATAAGAAACTAACATATTTTTGCTAGTGGTGAACTGATAGTCTTTGATTCATTTTGTGGAAGTGATAAGTTTTTATTATTTGTTTCTATAAAAATATTAAATATGATACTATGATGAAGATTAATATAAACACTTGATATTATGATTATTTGTGAAATTCACTTGGAATTTTTCTTAAATGTCTTCTCATTTTTTCACTACAGATAATTATTAGACATGAAAAGAACTTGATATCTCCACTCTTCACGATCATACTAGTTTGTATGAAATACCTTAAATTTTAGAAATATTTCTTTCTTTTTATTTATTTGAATTATATGGAGCTATTTTTATCTAAATTAGAATATTTAAATGTCTGAAGAAGATAATGATGCAATAAATAAATGACAATGTGCTCAAAATTAAAAGCCATAATTCCATAGATATTCCGTGTAAATTTAACAATCCACAATTCACTTTAAAAATAAAAATAAAAAAAATCCCAATTCCATGAAAATGCTTTTTGTACGTATTAATGACAAACTAGACATATTGAAGTTTTATCATTTAACATAAAAAACATAAAAAATGCAAATTGTGTAATTAGATGATTTAAGCCAAACATAACTAGAATTAGTTTTAACACATATTTGGAGAAAATGAATAAGTATACAAATCGTCTCCCACGGAAGAAAACAACAGATGCTTGACAACTTTATCACAACAGAATACCCAATTTAATAACACAATTGCACAACTTGTTTTGCAGCTAGTTGTTTTCTTTCAGGCCACTGAGCCAGGTCAAGTTCTTGACTGGCTTCAGTACTTGCTCCACTTGCTGCAGAAGCTCTTCATCAATGCTTGCACCCTGCTGCAGTTCCATGGCTGTCTTCACATTCTCTCGCACCTGATGAGCCAAGGATTACAACAAGTTGGTCACCATATAATGCAAAATTATAGCCCAGTGGCTTGTCTTCATTTTGCATTTTAGACTATGGAATATGAATATGGTGTTTGATCTATTGTACCTCGTTTACTGATGGCATGCCAACCAAGGTGGTGGGAATGATGGGATTCTTCAGTGCAAACTGCAGGGCGAGGTGTCTGATGCTCTTGCCCTGTGCCTTACACACCTCTGTTGCCTTTGCACATGCCGCCTGCATGTGAACACATGAGTAAGTACTTCATTGAATGATTCACGAGGAGACATAGTATCATTCAACAAACATGATTTCTCTAGGAGGAATTTTAGTGCATAGTTCAACAAGTGTAGGAAATCTGATCGAATGTAGTACCCACTTAAAGCTAGGAATTCCTCATGTTATATGTTACAAAAGAATAATGTGGAAAAATTGAGTGTGCTGGTGTTTCTGAAGTGCAGATAAACCTTGAGCTCTGGAGGAGCGAAGTGCCACTCTGGCCATCCTTTTCCAGAGAAAAGACCCAAGGATAAGGGAGAAGCACTGATGAAGCCCACGCCCTTCTCATGCAAGTAGGGCACAAGGTCCAGTAATGTCGTGTCGTTGAGGCTATGGTGGCAGTAGGAGAGAATCACTTCCACAGATCCCTTCGGAACTCGGTCCAACACGGATCTGCACAGAAAACGATACTGCATTAGGAATGACAATATACTTGGGAAGAACCAACTGGGAAGAATCATTTGTAAAATTGGAAGGTGAGAAACCCACCTGAAAATCTTGAGAGGATAGCCACTGAATCCAATATGCCTAACTTTGCCGGACTCCTTCAGCTTCTGTAGTGCTGGTATGGTCTCGTTCACGATCTGGGGAAAACGGGACATGATTGCCAATTAATTGCGGTGAACCAAGAAAGATGACCACCAACAGAGAAGTGATCTCGAGGATTGGCTTCAATACCTGGTCTAGGTTAACATACTCGATATCATGGCACAGAATGATATCCAAGTAGTCGAGGTTGAGGCGAGCGAGGCTCTCGTCCACACTCCTCGTCACCCGCTCCGCACTGAAATCAAAGTCGTTGTCGCCATATCGTCCACACTTGGTTGAAATGATATAGCTCTCACGAGGGATGGGCATCGTCTTCAAGGCTTTTCCAAGCAACGTCTCCGCCAATGTGGTCCCATAATACCTAAAACACAACATTTCATTGATGTTGACTCCAACATCAAAGCCAAAATTCTATCAACTACATACACCTTATCAGATAGCCTTCAAACTAGAGAAACTAATCTAACACATGGTAGACATACCGGCACCCAATTACATAACATCAACCATATCCAACATATTCTAACACAATCTCCTCAAACACCCACTTCAGTACACAAAAAAATCTTTCTCAAAACCATCGCCTCAACCACGCTGGAATCAGATAATTCTGTCGTTAATACCAAGTCCGATTATTCCAATGCCATCCAACAATGTACCATCAACTTGATTGAATTCACCTCATACATCACCAAGGCTACGGTTCAACCCTCTTAAACATAACACAGTACTCCACATCAAAAAAAGAGACAAAAACGGGGAAAAGACGACTCCTTACGGTGACACATCGAAGAAGTTAACCCCCAACCGAGCAGCTTCATGCACAGAAGCAATCACATCCTCCTCTGTCACATTCCCATATATATTCCCCAGAGGCGACCCACCGTAACTGAGATACGAAACCTTCAAGCCAGTACTCCCGAGCTCCCGAAGCTCCAGAGCTGCACCCATTCCGATCAATCACCCACTAGCTCCAAGTTTCTATCTCCCAAACAATCCTCCAATTAGCTTCGGAACAACTCTTCAAGGTTCACAAGTGCATGCAAACACTCCAACTTATCGATCAGTACTGCTCATGTTATCGGTGTCTCCGGGAGAAGCACGGTGTGCCTTGCGCGTGACAAATCGGCTGGGGCATATTCTGCACAAGTGGCAACTTTGTGTTGGATTTTTGGGAGCTCTGCTGGAATCTTGAGATAAATAATAATTGTGGTTTTTGTTTTCTCTTATGGACTACGGCAGCCTGGATCATTCTTTCAGACCTTTGACTGAGTTGGGCACAATTGGCCAATTATTTGCCGTGCATTTCTCCTGGTGTGATCATGTTTTTTTAGTGTGTTTCGACTTATTTTTTATTTATTAGTCTTTGATATTGAGAGTTGTACCGTATCAGAATTCAATATATTTTTGTTCAGAGGAGTTCATTATGTGTTAGTGGAATATGACATCTTTTGGATAATAGATTATAGAATATTTGTGATAAAATGATTCTACCTTTTTGTAATGTATCATTGGTATTTTGATTCGCTGGTGTTAACTTTAGAATCCATTAGATATTAGTATTATATATTTAAACGTTTGTACTTTTTTAATATTTAATATTTTATTTTATTGTATTTGATAGATTTTTTTGTATTTAATTGTTATATGAGAAATATAAATGAAGTGATTATTAAATAGTGTCTATGTTAGATAACTTTTATTCAAAAATATTTATAGGTTCTAATACAAGTTTAAAATTAAAAGTTAAAGTAAAACCATAGTTGAATCATGGCTTTTACCTTGCCAAGTACCATACACCACCAAACAAATTGTTGATAAAGTAAGACTCATAATGGTTTTATTGATTTTTTGTTTCACAAAATTAATTAGAAATTCTTTCACTTTTTTATGTTTTTACTTTTGAATTATTTTTGAACAAACTAACTATGGTTGGACAATAAGGAACAAAAAAAAATCTTTAAGGAAATGAAGTTAGATACTCCATTCGTCTCAATAAAAGACCATTGTTTACTCAAAAAATCAGTCTCAAAATAAGATCGTTGTTTCTAAATTTGGCCAACGTGTTTCTAAATTTAGAATTATCCTTAAATCCGACATTATTAGCAAACCTATGTCTTCTAGTGAGACGGAGGGAGTATTTTTTGAAGTTTAAGTTTTGGTTACTTTATGAATAAACAAATATCTTTATGTAGAATACATAGATTGAAAATTTACAACAAATAGGATTTGAATGAAATAAAATGTATTTTTTGCATCATTTTGAACTACTTTTTAATTGTAATATTTTTCTAAAATTACTACAAAATTCTATTAAATCTAAAAATTTGAAAAAAAAATTATTTAACATCAAATAGATTGTAATGACTATGACAAATTACAACCTTTGATAGTGCATATATTTTACTTAAAAAAGAATTGCAAATTATTGACCTTATAAAGAATGGGATCAAAAAGGGTACTTCAATCGCTTTAAAAAAAGAATTAAAAATTCTTTTAGTAGTCAATGACGAGAACTTATGAAAATAAGTGGGAAAAATATTTGTTTGAAATCTTTGGCCTTAGCACTAAAGAAGGCAATTTTTAAAATTCGGTCAAAAAAATCTAGGGGAAAAAAGACATGATATATCATGACATCTTCTAATTTATACCATATTTTATTACTTTCAACCTGTCATTTAACATCTAAACAACAAAAAGATGATTTTGTTGAACACATTCATGAAGCATCTTTGATGTTTATTTGGAAATGCAATTCAAAATTGCCCTAAAAAACTTCTAACTAATTTTTCAAATCAGTGGTCATGTAAATATGAAAGGAGAACTTCATTTTGGAGAAACATCAGTCTCAAGCAAATCAAATGATAAAAATAAATTTCTTCAATGAGTTTCAGTTTCTTTCATATTACCATAATCGGGAACATCAATTATGCTAGAATTGTGTATAATTGTTATAAAACAAATAAAATCTCTATAGGACACTGGAACACCGAGGGAGGACAACGTCATCAATATGAACATGTTCTCTCATTTAATGCATGATGCCACTCCTCTTGGAAAAGAGCAGTGAGGTCACAAGCTGCTTCAGGTTGTGAAGAACGACGGTACTTTGAACAGTCTGGCAACTTGTACGAGCACACACAAATGATATTTCTCTGAACGGAGATGTGGCAAACTTGGATGAAGCCAAATCAGATTTGCAGTGAAGTTCAAGCAACAAGAGAAGGAAGCTGGTGACGATGCTGCACAAAGAACTATCTGTAATGCTTCCCCAAACAGACCTGTTTCGTCGAGAAACTTCACCACGAAATTGACAAGGAAACGATAAACACCACCTGGTAACCACGAGATCCTGTTACGTGTCCTGGTATGCACATTTGGGTTCTACCAAGCTACAGTTTCGAAAGGAATGCCACCTCAAAATAACTTGAATGAAAACAAAATTGAGGGAATATGTATTGGTCAGTAGTTTATGCTACAGTTGTGATGGCCCAAAGCAGAAATCCGGTTTCACCATCCACCGTGCATCCGAGTGTGTTACCATTGCAGTCCTGCTCTTTTACCAGGAGAGAATCGATCGTATATCGTAAATCACAACATATTCAGTGCATTTCTTATCACCTGCAAATTATTGTTTCGCACGTTAGCGTGACTCGGATTTGAGAAAATATGCAGGAATGTGCTTATGTATATGCTGAGATATGCCGAGCACATGACAAAACAGGCTGACATATTCCAACGTACGTACTGTATTTGTAGGCAGGAACAATTCTTGTTCGACAGGAAATTCTTACGCAGTAATACCCGTGATCAAAAGTCTTTCCGAGAGGGAGTTGGAGTTTAGAGACACAGTAATTTCAGGGGGCTTCTAGGGAAACCTGAATCACATCAAAGAGAACTCCACGAAATATGCATGCCAGCTCGGAGAGACGTATTGCAAGGAGACGCTATCCTAAACAGGAAGGAGCGATAGCCTTACTGTAGAAAGGTGCAAGAGGCATGATTAAGAAGCATTTATTGCCGTGTATGGAGGAGGTGTTGTGATGGAGTGGGCTACATTGCGAGTGACAAGAGAGATGGAGAGAAAATGATAGTCGTTAAGACAAAGGGTGAAAAGGAGATCAAAGTATCGGTTGAAAGAAGAGTCAAGCTAGACTGCGTTGTGATAACTAAGGACAAAAGTGTTGGTGGAAGAGGCATTTCGATGGAGGTGTACAACCTGAGGGCCTGGCTATCACACTTTCCAGCCCGCCATCGTACGTCCTGCCCTAACCTGACACTTTCCAGGGCACGTATGATCCTGTAATGCGTACGCGGACAGATTGCGGGAGTCGCAACGTGCAGCATCATAACCATGTCAGATGAGAAAACTGCGCTTCCGAAGTGCAGCACATGTTGCCGAGTGCTCTCTGCCATAACCACAACCGATACCAGGGTACATTCATCACATCACACATAAGTAGACAATAGAAATCAGCTGAGTGAGAAGAAAAATTTATTTAAGGCCGAGATTACACAAAATCCAGAAGTTTCTTAAATATAAAGAGTCTCGCAGCTCTTAAGAAATCTGAAGTTTATTGTAACAAAGAAATACAAACCCCAATGCACATTTGATTTTACAAGCATTCACAAAACCTGACCACATTTGCTCTTGCGAACCACGCAGAATAGCTCCTGGATTTCTATGAACCCGCTAAACCACGCTAAACAATCCTTCAAACTGGAGCTGAGGACCGATTCGTGCTGCGCTGTTAAGCCTTTTTTTCAATACAAGCTTCGGAATGCTGGTCCTGGGCTCAAAGGCAAGCATACTTGTATTCTCCTCGTCCAACGCCTACATGACGATGACATAGAGAGCGTACAAAATCCCGGGAATATACCCTAGGATCGTCAACAGTAGGCAAATCCAGAACTCAATCTGCAGAGAAAACAAGAAAACTCGTGAGCAGCGAAACGAAAACAACCTCCTGAGCATTTTCTAGCAACTCGTGACCTGAGAGTGCTTGTGTCCGTAGTCTGTTGTGAGCTTGGTCGTTACCAACTCTATACATTGCACTCTTTCCATATGCTTCCGAGCATTAAAAAACAAAAACAAGGTCCTCTGTTTCACCAAAACTCGAAAACCAAAGCAACAACTATCTACATACAAAACTAGGAAAGACATGAGACATAAAATCCAAAGAAGCAAGCAACTCCACAACTAATAAACACAGATGTCCATCTACTTCTCCAACAAAACTCTAAACACCTCAAAACTTCAACTAGCCACCAAACCTCTGAAAGTTAAAACTAACCAACAGAAGAACGCGTCATACACACACACACACACACACACACACACACACACACACACACACACAACAGAAACGGTACAAAAACAGAAACTACAGCAAAAAGAGCTTCCAACTTACCCCGCAGGCATATTTCAGGAACACGCCCAGAGGCGGCAACAAAATGGCGATCAAGATCTCGCAGAACGTCGCGGCCACACCTCCCTTGCCCATGTTCACAGACGCAAAACACACAGCAAAACGCAAAGAAAGTTGTCGATCACAAACTGCAAGTCTAAACTCTTCCCTGAGCTCCAAAACTAACTTCAACAATGAACTCCTCCCAAACAAATCGCTCAGAGTTATCAAAGTTGCTGACAAATTCTGCAGGCAAAGTATGACCCAGCAGCACCAAATAAGCAACAATTCCAGGACTTCATGCATGGAAGATCTTCTCAAAAACTACTAAAACAATGTGAAATCCTAGACTTATATCGTGAGTTCGTTGATCGAAGACGCAACCTAATAAGAACTTATGAAATGTACGCAATTCGTAGAGTGGCTTCGTGTTAGGTTCAGTGATGGTTTTGAGTACGTGGGTTCGGAATCTACTCGGGGGACAGTTTGAAAAGGGAGGCGGGATCTACGGGTTCTTGGAGGCGCATGCAAGTATCTTCTGGAGGCGGCATCACCGGGGAGGGTACACCGTGTTCGCGATCGTCGTGAGATCTATGAAGTATAGTTGATTTGAGAGGATGTGAGTTTGTGGGGGGTGGACACGTGGCGGAGTGGTAGTGCGAGACAGTTGTGAGGGGGGGCGGAGAAAGTGACGCGTGGGGAAGGAGGGAGGGTAAGAACGCGGCGTTGGTCGGCTGACAGCTCGGAGGAGAGGTGAAAGTTTAAAAAAGAGAGAATGAGTCGGGGTGATTTTGAATATAGTGTATTTTTAAAGTGGACGGTGAGGCTGGGTCGTAGTGTGGTCTCATAAATTATTGCGTCGGATGCACATGCACTTCTTGCTCGTACAGAGTACTTGTATTCGTGTGGAACTTGGGTTGACTATATTCGATATGAATAGGTACGTCTATAGCAGGTTCGCTCATAAATATTTCTTAAAAAATAAAACTAAAAAATTGGAAATTATAACAAAAAAATATTCAAAATCTACCAACATGTGTAGTTGTGAAAATTTTCTAGAAAACTATACATATAGGTAAATTTCAAATATCTCTTTGTGGTCAAATCTTTTAAAGTTGAAATTTTTACCCCATATTCTCAATATGGAGATGATTTCATGCTAAATTTTTCATAGCCATATTTTGTTTTTTCAATCTTTGGGAGGGTGTCAAAGTTGATAGTATTGAATTTTTTTTCTTAGCTACACATGTTGGTAGATTTTGAATATCTTTTTCTTGTGTAAATCTTCTGGCCTTGAACTTTGGTACACGTGTTATTAACTTAACCCCTAACTATCCTTAAAACCCAAAATGGGTTTTTGTACTTTCGGGCAGCCCAGATGGAGGGATTAAAAGTAATATTTTTTTTCAAGATTTTTACTGGATGCTCCCTTTATGGTAAGGTCTATGTAGTAAAAATTTTGAAGCCAAATTCCAATTTTAGAACCTTCATCTAGAAATTTTAGGTTTCAAATCCAAAACGGGCAGTCTAAAATTAGGTCTTTTTACAAAAAAAAAATTGAAATATGTTCATAACCAAATCACTATTCAAATTCCATAGTGACCCTAGTCAAAAAGTTTACCAATTTTACAAGGGCAGCCTCCAAAACTTACAAAGACAAGCTTCAAAGTTTTTAGTAATTTTTTAATTTTTCCTTTAAAAATTTGTCAAAATTCGAGATTTTTGAATTTTTGAATTTTTTTCTCTTTTGAAAATCACAAATTTATGAAGGTACCTACTCACCGTTCAATTTTTCTTTAGCTCACAAATTGTTTTTGTAATGCATGTTTTACTATTTTGTCAATTGTATACCTTATTATAGAAAATAATTTTTATGAAGGTCTAAAAAGCGTTTTTTTTGGCCTAAATTTTTGCATGAGCATACCTAACCTAGTTAGCTACATGGAAAAAAATGTGACCAAAATGTTTGAAGTAATAATCATCAAGTCTCCCTATGGCCCATTTGCACCATGCCTCTCGGCCAAGGCCCAAAAAAATATCTGTTGAAACTTTGAACACTACGATCTCACTAATGAAAAACATCCAACGGTTGAAATTTGAATCAGTTCTTCCAAGTAGGGTTAGGTACAAGATCTTACGGTTGAATTTCGAAAAAAAGATAAATAAATTGTTTCATATCCTCGGGAGGGCATAGTAGTAAAAAATGGCAGTTTTGAGGATTCAAGCTCTCAAAAACACAAGGAAATTTAGGGGTTAAAGATGATTTTGTGGTAAACATTTCATGGTAAAATACCAGTTTTTGAGCTCTTGGAAGGGCAGCAAAGGTGGCAGCAATGAAGCTTTTTTTCCCCCTTTGAATGCAAGAATTTGTAAATGAGCTATACCTGATTGTACATTATAGCTTTCAACTTTCAATTTCTGTGTAATCACGATGTACATTTTAGGCTGAGCAGTTTTTGAGCCACCTACAAATTCTCCTTCCAAGATTCATAACTAATTCAATACTAATCTAAAATTAATTATTCCGATTGGTCTAATTTTATAAATACTTTGTACATGTTCCAAAACTTATTCCCTTAATAACTCCCCAGCAAGTCTACCAATCTGAAATTTGAACGATTTCTAAGCCACTTACTATACTTGTATATTGCCTTCAAAAAATTGGAACTTGGGTTGACTATATTCATTATGTATACCGTACGTCGACAGCATGTTTGTTCACAAATATTTAAAAAATAAATAAAACCAACAAATTGGCAATTTTAATCCATAAAGGCCTTTCGTGTTGTTGGAGCGAAAACTGCCAAAAACACACCCAACTGATAAAAATCTAATGTTTTCTAAATTTAGATTTGATATTGAATATATAACCGTAGGATCTTGTACCTATCTTATCAAATAAAGGTGTATACCAATTTTGAGGACAATCCATGATATAGATTGCAAGATTATAACATTAGAAGCCATTGTAAAAAGTTTTTTTTGACAGTGCCTCGAGAGTACACCTAAATTTTGATGCCCATAAACTATACTTTGCAAACACATTTGATCCATAGAAGATCATCAATTCTTTTAGGTATGGAAGTTAAGTATAAGCTTATAAAGCTTGAGCCTCATATGGACTTGGAAAGGCAAAAGAATCCATAATTTTGTGAAGGGGGGTGTTTTGAAATTGCCTTCCATTCTCCAAAATTAAAACTATTTATAGGGTGATCTAAAAATGTTCAATTGGAAATCTGAACGATAAATATGTTGAAGTCAATTCAGAAAAGAACCTCAAAAAAATTCAATGTAATTGGAGTAGATCTCAAATTTCTAGAATTTTTCAAAGTGTAAATTGTATATTTCCCGTTTATTGCAAAAGGCAATCTTGCTAAAAGAGGGGCTTATAGATGGACCCTCTACCACGTCATAGACATTAGATGAAATTTATTACGTTCGGATGACAAATAAAGATTGAATGAAATAGTTTATATGGATGAAAACATTATTTTGAATGAAAACTAAACTCTTGATGATAATTGTAATTTGTTTAAAAAAAATCAGCAACCTCTTTAGATGGAAATGATTAGTTAGATGAAAATTTTCTATTAGATAAATGTGTATGGATGAAAAAATATTGGGCCCGTCATTTTGCAAGTGCCAACCCTTTGAAGTTTTGTCTTGGCACTTTCTGCCCTTGTGAATGACGGGCAACTCGGGCAGAAAATGGAAGATTTTAATTGGTTATTGGTTGCCCAGATTTAGAGTAAATTCTTCTAAAATCCATAAATTTTGTATCGTAATTTCCAAATGCTTTGAAATTTGCGCCATTGGAATTTGGAAAGCTACCATTGAAAGCTACATCTAATAAAAATTTCAAAAAATAATAAAATTCTGAAACCTAAGAATAGCCTGCCTAAAAGTTATGCGACCCGAGTCAAGTCTCAAGGGCCTTTAGTGGTTTAGTATGGAAAAACATAAATATGAGAAATTATTTTATCATATTTTTTGGAGACAAACATTTTTTTATTTTATGTTTTAAATAAATACTTGTTTAAGGGTGAACAATTTTGCTATCAATGTACAATATTTTTAGATGCGGGGTTCTTAAGCATTGTGTAAATTTATTTATTCAGAAGAAAATAAGGTTCATATTTTCAATGAATAAATTTAGAGATTGGTATTTTTTTGGAAACATTAATTGAAATGGTCTCAAATGGCTAAGAAGTAAGAATATCTATCTTACAATTGAGCATGGTTTGTCTCGCTCGACGGTTCTGCTGTGGAATCCATCGAGGAGACAACTACGGTCAATGTGCTCATCGGCACACGGGTCCCACTAGTATTACTACAATAACACATCTTTTGGGGTGGTCCTTGTAATTTTCCAATTCCTTTTAAATCTTTTTTGAAATTGTATTTGAACAATCCTATTATCACACTTTGGTATTCTGAATGAATTTACAATCAATGAAATTTTGAAGCTAGCATTTATGATTTGAATTTTTTTAAATATAGAATTATCAAAGATGGTATTTTATTTTCATGTTCTACCTTTAACTATAGAGATTCGACTTTAATGCCTTTATATGTTGGATTGTAAAACCACTTGCACATCCATGTTTCTTATTTTAATTATTATTTATCTACAATAATTAAGCAATAAAATAGAATAGTATGTTGTTGTCAATATATGTTAAAATGTGAATTGGATGAAAAAAAATATAGTACATTGTTGAGAAACTGATATGGAAAACACTCATCATTTAGAAATCATATTTTGTAATTCTTTGAATATTTAATTTCATCAATTATTTGTAATTCATGATAATTCATGAAATTTCCTTATTATGTTTTAAAATTAATGGTTAAAAACTTGATTTTTTGGAACAACAAAAAAAAAATCTAGAATGATAAATCATTTTCTACCTTCCAATTATAGGATCTTAAAGTAGATTATCAAGAAAAGAAGACTATTTTCCTCTAACATAAGATATCACTTTATGTATTGGAAAATTCTAGTAATTGAAAAATTGAATCTTTTGTTTCTTTAATCCTTGCATCAACCGAATTTATATGAAAAATCACCCCAATTAAAGCCATTTATAGTAAAATGGAGGATTTAAAAAAACAAAAAATTATCAGCTTCAATTGTAGTATCTTATTTGAAATTACTAAAAAAATGTACATTGTTATTTTTGGAAATTTGTACTTCACAAATTGAAAGATTATAATTTTTGAATTGAAAGGGTGCCCTAAAATTTAAAACCAGAGTTTACAAGGTCAACTAATTTCAAATTCTTTATATGTAAATTTTTGTACTATAGGTAGAAAAAATATTTAGAATGTTCAAATTAATCTTGCAAACGATAAACATCAAGATCATTTCTAAACTAGTTATTAAAGTATATTTATATTTAGTTTGTTTTATTGTTGAATCTAATTCTAAAGACGTTGTACAAAAGAAATTTGATTTTTTTTAATGTTAATGCAACAGAGTAGTCAATTTGCATGCATGGCCAAATTAAAAAACCTTGATTCCTCTTGGAGTGAAAGTTTTATACTATAGCAAGGTTTTCTGTTAAAATTATCATTATCATATCAGTTACAATCACAATAAAGATCATATTAGTTATTAGTATGCATTGACGTAGTTAATTTTCTAATAACCACATCAATGCATTTTGTTTTTATTTTTTTTATCAACTCATTCTCCACAATAAAATTAGTGAATAATTTTGAATTAAAGAAACTGAAGTGAAATTATTTTTTCGTTTTGATGTAATAAGAGAATTCATTGTTTTCATACACCTATGTTGCCTAAGAAAATTCAAAACACCTACCATTGTTTTTCAACTTTTTGCCAAGAAAAAATCATTCATGAATAATTGTATTTTAAAATGACGCTTAATGAAAATATTATTTTTAATATTTAAAAAAAAAGATACCATCATCAAATGGCTTTAATATCTACAACATTTATAAATGTGGCAAATATAGATCATTCTAAAATTTCATAGTTGAACTTATCCACATACGGAAGAGTAGTTGTAGCAAATGAGAAAATCTGGTTAGAAAAGGAATTCACAATTTGCAATAGAGAAACACACGACATCCTTCATTGATCTTATTCAATAATATAGAGAAATTGTAATTGGAGATAGTTTTTTTGTACTTATTAGAAAAAAGGATATTGTTTACTGTCCAGATAATGCAATATTTTGTGAAGGAAAAAACTTAATAAGTTAACCACCAAGGCTCTAGAAGGTAGTTTTTATATGTTCAAATTGGATTTGATCAGATGAAACTCGCGTCAAATGGGAAGGTTTCCAAGGATGAACATTGCCCTACAAATGAAAACTACTGCCTATTTGCACTGGTGGTAAAGTCTCGTCAATTTTAGAAAAAAAGAACATAATGAACCTGAAAAAAATACTTTTACATTTTGCTACTATTCTTGCAGGTCACGTTTGATTATTAATAAACCAAAACTCCATTTAAAAAAATAAAAGCTATTTTGAATGATTCTCCATACTTTCCCTATATAAAAAAAACGTGATGAAATTACTTCATTCCAAACAAGGTGAAAGTTAGAAGAACAAGAAAGTAGAGTTCCTTGATATAGCCCCCAACGTCCTAACGATTAACGCGGGGCAGAAGCTATTCAACATTTGTGTAATGCTCTACATCCTTCGGAGCGACATCGACGCTCAGCAGTAGTAGCAGGTGAATTGCAACTCTCAATGTTTTATCCAAATAATCTTGTTGTTTGGAAGTTTCAGCATGGCTCACGAAGGAGAATACATGGAGATCCATGAGGAAATTAGTTCACTAACAATTGTTGTTCAAAAAATCAAAGAACTCCAAGAAGACCCTAAAATCATCCCTTTTCTTCAAAGCATTCAAAAAACAAATAGAGTCTCTCCAGATTCTAGCAACTCTACATGTAAATCACGTACTGTGATCTCTAAGAGCATCCACAGCAATGGTCCACAAGCCTCTAAACCACATGATATAGAGGGGCCGCATGCTTTTCCATCCCGCACCGGTGCTCCAGAGCGGAGTCTTCGGGTTGAGGGCCCTCCAAAGTTTGGCCGGGCTTTGGAGGATGCAGAGTCAAGCAAGGGCCCTCGAGCAGAAAATTTGGGATCTGTCTTTGGGGATCCGGAGGTCACGGGGCACTGTGCCGGATGAGACAAGCCTCTCTTCCAACTGCCCCTACAGGATGAGGCACCACGTGTCCGAGGACAACATCGCGTTGGAGAACCACTGCGGGACTCCAAAGCTCACCTTCCTCTATGCGCTTGGAGGCCGCGTTATATGCCTTCTCTGGAGCTCGGCTTGTGGACCGTCGCTGTGGATGCTATAAGGCTGACCTCAGTTCATAAGTGCAAATGGATGTCATTGTCTATGGATTGGGGATAATTTGTAAATAAGTTAATGAGAACAAGTTGGCATGTATTTACACAAAAATGACAAAAGAATCCATTTGCAATGGAAAAGCCTTTACATTTATATCCAAGAAGGATTAGCCTACAAATTTTGGATTACAAAATTCAAATCTAAAATAATATCTTAAAAATATGTCTATAAAATGCCAAAAAATTAAATTAAAAAAATTCAATATTTTAAAATGAACAATGCATATGATTGAGTGAGTTTATCATTATTGTTGGAACGCCATTTTTAGACAAGGGGCCTATTATTACTACCTAATATAAATTCATTCATGGCTAATCATTCAAATTTTCATGTGACCTTGATTGTGACAAACTATTAAGTATAAAGTACTACATTAACCTCAGTAGGTGTCATGGGGAGAGTATTTAGTGGGTTTCATTAAGGTTTTGTAAGGTATTGTACACTAGGTCAAAGGTTGATGATGTAGATTTCATGTATTTTTTTTATCAAATCCAAATCATTCTTTATCTCGTTTTTATTTATTTAATATTTCTTAGATTTGTTTTACATCTCCATCATTATGATTATCTTCAATAATGTGTGCATCTATGCAACAAGAAGCTGCATGTCAAATTTCTTTCTTCAAATTGACGTCTAATTCTTCAAATAACATTCTTTAAGGATAAAAATGTCAACCCTACTATTACAAAGGTTTCAGTGATAGATTCCTTATGATTTTTAGCAACTAAATAAGAAAGAAATTTGAAATTCTAAATTTAAGGAACTATGAATTGAAAAAAAGTTAAATTGCAATGAAAAGTCCATACGTAGGGATGCAATTCAAAATTCATAATCAATAACTACAATTTGGTCACTAACTTCAAAATTCTCCTTCAATTTATATTTTTGTAATGGATTTTTGTATAAAAAAATCTTGAAAATAATTCACTCTTTTAAAAATTGATTCATTTATATTATATTCTATTTATACATTTTAGCCCAAGAGACAAGTTTGGTTTTGAGTGACTTAACATTTGATAAGAGATTTGGTACATTGGTGGTATTTGAATGAAATTTAGTTGATTTTGTATATTATTGGTAGTGATAGTTGACCATTGATTAAATGCACAATGGGTCGGTTTTGTCGTATTAAACGGGAAGTCCCTCAATTTAACCCCTAAAATTCCTTACTCATTTTTGGTGTATTTTGGCCAGAAAACATTCGTTTCTGGACATTCAATGAGAATCCAATTTCCTATCATATGTTTAGTAAAGTACCCTAAGATCTGCACAACAACATTAGTAGTTGTTAGCACAAATTTTTTTGGGCACATTCTACCGTTGGATTGTTATTTTATAAGGATTGAAGCAAGAAATATTGTTTTTTTTGCCCCTCCCCCAATATGTTTTCACACTTTGAAATTTTGCCTTCTTTGCAAAAAAGCTACGGAAATTGATCCATTACATGTTTGTATTGGACAACTGTGTTGAGTATCCTTCTTCCAAAATTCACTTCCATACTCTACATGGACATCTTATAAAAAATTAAAAACCTCATTGAGGTCAAAACATGAACATATTGCATTACAATTCTGTAATTTTTACTGCAATTTTTCTTGAACGCTTTTTTTACATTCCAACGGTAGATGTTATTTCTACCGTACTACGAGAAGAAGAAAAAAGTTTCACATTTTTTTGAAATTGTTTGGGCACTTTATGAGTGTTTTGAACAAAATCCTCCTCTTTTGAACTAGGCACTTCCTTCTTCATCTCCAAATCCCCGGTCCTAGCCAAAATCCTTGTTGCAACATCCTTTTCCCGCTGCATGTGATAGTAAACAGTACATCCCAACTGCTTCAAGTGCCAATCACAGTTGATTGCAATCTTGGGCCCAATATTGGCTGCTGATAGACCCTCTAAAGAAAACTACCTCATTAAAAGAAAATGCGTGCCTCCATAAATGTTTTGCTCTGCCCTGTAATTTTCTAATTAGTTGTAATTATTTGAAATCTGCCCACCAACAGCAATCCAGCAAAATGATTGCCATAACTCCTAATGTACATGTTGGAATGGGACAAAAATTGCTGTACTCAATCCGTTTAATGTGAGGAATGCACAAAAAAAATTACAGTTCAAAATGACCAATATTCATTTCGAAATCAGCTGCCCAAATACGGAATCAACCAAGTTCTGGTCGCGTAGAATTTTAGGGGTTAAAGTAATAATAGCCTTTGCTCATTCTGACCGTTATTTTGTATCTATTTTCTACTTCTCATAGGACTCTATTTTGGTCAAACTACTTCTCGCCTATAGATAGAGTAACTCAATTGTTTTACCATGAACTTCTTCTTTACTGGCAATTTGGATTCAACACCCTAAGGAAATTCTCAATCAAGTGAATATTCATCAGAAGATTTACAATCAATTAATTTCTCATCTAAAGATTATGACTTCAATTGCATTCATTTTGAACCATATTTTTCCTAAATAATAAATCTTTGATATTTATTCTAGCAAAAAGTTGTTTTCCTTATTGTGGTGGGACCCTTGTTGTGCACATGAACGACCATTTTTTCATTTGTCATTCTACACTATATTCTAAATTTTCTTTTGTATTTTGACTTCCTTAATTTAGGATTTTCTTGTGATATTTAGAAGACCTGCAACTTCATATATTGCTTTGCCAAGAAAATATTATTCTTCAATGTTTGTATTATTAAATGATGCTTAATACTAATATTTGTTTTAATAGTATATATATATATATATATATATATATATATATATATATATATATATATATATATATATATATGTATATATATATATATGTATATATATATATATGTATATATATATATATGTATATATATTAATTTTATTTATTTTTAATTTTATTTAATTTTGAATTTTGAATTTGTTTTATTTTATGATTTTTTAAACTAATTAATTAATTAATTTTTTTATATAATTTTTTTTTTTCAATATCTAATGGTTCAAATATTTACAGCATTTATAAATGTTGCAAACACAGAGTGATGATATTTTTGATAATTCAACTAATGACTGTATGGAAGAATTATTGTAGCCATTAACAAAAAAATTAATTTGAAAAGGAATGCACTATTTGTAATAGAATTGAGATAAGAAGACAATTGCCATCAGTGACATAGATTTTGACAATTATCCATCTAATTTACCAAAACATATGACATTCTTAATTTCTTTACTGTTCTTGATTCAATAATATGGATAAATTGTAGTTGGAAATGAAGTTCTTTGTATTAAATTAAAGAGAAAATAATTTTTACTGTCCAACTAATTGTTGTAGTCTATAATGGAAGAACTTTAAAAGTTGATCACTAAGGCTTTGCAAGGATGATACCCTACCTCGTGGTCAGTTTCGACAAAAAATAATTCATTTTCTCCTAAAAGTGCCACATGTCATCTTCTGATAGGTTTGTGATGACGTGGACCTCTGAACATCTAACGTGGAAATCAGATTTCGACACATGATTGCCGAATCTGACCACGGCGTACGGTAATGATTTTCAAAACACTATTTTAGATGATTTTTAATCATTGAATTCGAACATGATTTGAAAGATAAAGATATCTCAAGTTACCAATATTGCACAAAATTTACACTTATATTTCTATCTTTAAAAACATTTCCCATAATTAAGTAATACCTTAAGTTGTGGTCTTTTAAATTTCTTTAAAGTTTAAAAAGTAACTCCTTCAAAATTAGTTTTCTTCCAAGTCTGTTGAAATCCATTTAAGAGTGTAATAAATTTGATTCAGTGTCTTGGATCCAAAGGACTCTTTTCTCTAGTAGCTTAGACTCAGGTCCTTCATTTTGAATTTGAGTTTAAATTTAGGATTAAATTTGAATTTCTTTAGTCCTTTGAAAATTTAGATTCATATCATGGTATGATTTCATAATCATATTTCAATAGTGATTGGAAATAGGAATTCCATGTAACTATTATGTAGGCTCCTTTCATACCCTCAACAATGAACTTGTAGAAATTCATCTATTCTCAATAAATAAATAGAACATTTTTATATTAAATTTTAGCAAATTGTTTCTATTTTTATATAGTATATCAAATCTCTTCTTTTATTGCTACTATTGGTATTATAAATGACAAAGAAAAAATTCTTTCTTCAATTCAATGTAGAAGATAAGAATATCAACAAAGTAGGCCATTACTAGAAGAATTCTGGCAAGAGGATATTTCCTCGGGGGAATCACTAAGCGGAAGAGTTAGAAACTAGCAGAGAACAAATATACGGTATTTTTTATTCTATTGGCCTAAAAATTATAAAAATATTTGTTTTATTATACGGCCTGAGAAAATATGGGAGATAAATTATAAGTAATGTAGGGTGTAAATTTTTGGTTCATGTTAGAATTTTTTTAATACTAATGTAGTATGCTATATATTTATTAATCTTCACTAGAATCCAAAATGAGTGCACGTAATAGGATTTAGGGTATTTTAGACCAGGGTTCAGGCTGTTTAAAGAAGGGGCTAGGGTACAAGGTTTGGATTAAAGCAGTTTAAGGGTTGGATTTAGTATGGACAGTTGAGATCTGGGCGGGAGAATTGAGGGGTTTCACGTGGTCTCGCGCGGGAGTGTTGATCTGCTTCCCACGGCAATAGTTGGCGGCAAGTTCTCTGGTTCATGGCAACGGCTTCTTGATGCTCTGGAACTAGGCATGTGCAAGAATGGTGCCGAATTGCTGCCTGCTCTAGGGTTTCTCCATGCTTAAGTCGTGTTGCAAGATTGAGGCAACCCAAGAAGCATGCTAATTTCCGACTGGCTTTCAATCTCTTGACTGTTTCTGTTTCGTTGAATTCTTTCTGTTTTGTGTTTTGCGCTTGCTTGTTCTGTTGAGGATGTCTTTGTGCAAGGTGAAGCTGTATTCTCTGGACGCTGAATCTTCAAACCCTGTATTGATCAGTCCCTTGGTATGCCGTGAGAATGACTCTTGTAGGGATTTGAGGGCGAAGCTAGAGTCTGCTGGTTGCGTGGAATGGCCGTTTGAATTTTGGGACATTCAAGAGAAGTGCAGAATCAAGCGAACATTTGAGGGGATGAACACCGTGGGAGAGAGGGTATACGTGATACCTGTTGAACCTGTCGGAGATGAAGGACTCGCGAAGAGGAGGAGAATAAACGATGGGTCCTGGAGAGAAGGCGAGGGTTTCAGAGATGGCGAGGAAATGTTAGGGTTTTGCCCCCCCGTTGAGGAGGCAGAAGTCCCAGATCATTCGGATGCTCCTGCAGATCCGACAACCTCGTCACTAAGTCCCCCATGTGCGGCGTTGCCGAATGGCACGGATTCGTACTTGGCCTCGAATCTGAAGTCGACCCTCATTTCGGACGAGGTAATGGAGAAGTTCAGGAGTCAGGTTTAGAAATTACAGAAGGAACTCTTGGAGATGGATTTCGACGACCATCTCTGGCACCTAAAATCGTATGACCAGAACGATGTTGGAGTTGTGAAGCTACAGTGCGGAGAATGCAAGAAGGATTTTGGAAATTGTACTGGTGAGCACTCTAAGTCGGCCATACATAATTTGTTTGCGAATTTCAAGAACTTTCACCTACAGTCATCGTTGCATATCAGATCCTGGTGTCAGAGGAAGGGTGTGGAGTATTCAAACCATCCACAGTCTCAGGCACCGAAAGGAAAGTCAACTATCCTCACCGCAGCTGACCACAAGCGCTTGGTTGAGGATGGGCTTAGGGTTCTCGAGGAGGTTAACAACTCAGTGGACGGCGGATCAGGTCCTTTCGTGGTGATTGGCGATGAGGATGCAACTTGATTAAAATCATTTTGGTACAAGGTTCGTTGCAAGGTGGATGGGGAGATTTTCCAGCTCTGTACTGCGAGGAAGAATTTGAAGGCAAACCAGGAGAACCATATCCACGGCTTGAAGCACAGTAAGGCCGTGCAGGAACTATCAGCTGGAGAGAGAACCTCATCAAACGCCATATACAGTGGTCGTAGAGGCAGGCCGTCTTCTTCGACACGAACAATTGGAAATCAGCAGGACCTCCACAATTGGTTCAGGGCCTCTGACAAGCATTCAGCAGGCTCCTCCGAATGTGGTGAGTGTTCCTGCCCCCTTAGTTTGCTGTGCTGGGGATTAAGGGGTCCTTCCATTTCGTATGGAAGTTTGCATTATGAGTACATGTCCCTCTTGCATGATCCAAAACCTGGGAGGTTGTGGGTTCCAGAGCCTGCAACCTCAGCTGAATTCATGTATCAGGGAGTTTTATGTACAGTTGAAGGATGTTTTTGTCACCTGAAATGTAAACGACTTAGCATGACTGGAGAACCCTTTTAAAATTTCACGTGTTCTGAATGCCATGAGATCCATAAGGAGAACGATTTTCGACAGAGAGTCTTGCGAGAGAACCATGCACTTGTTAAGAGAGGCTTGCGTGATATGTGTCGTGGGCGTAGGGTCGACTACCTGTCAATTAGAGAACTCGCTGGTGGCAGTAGAGTCCTTGCCCGAAAATACAAAGAGGAGAAGACGTTGCATTGGTTGCTGAAGGCTAAACTAGCGCAATTGAAACTGACATCGAAGATTCGAAGGGCCTCAAATCAAGTGCGGTGGAGAATTTTAACTGAAAAGATGTGTTAGCATTCTGTAACAACATCCTGGCTGCACACAGAACCAATGCGTTCGGGGGGAAGCCAGCATTGTGGGACTTCCTCAGGGATGTCGCCACAAATGTGAACCGAGAGAAACAAGGTTTTAGGTACTCTAAAAACACCAAGTCATTTTCCCAAGCCATGAAAATATATGGTGGAAGACGCATGTGTGACTTATTCTCTTTGAATTTTGCTGCTCCATCGTATTCCAGTACTAAGCGAGAGAATAAGAAAGGCGTGCAGTTTGTGGCAGGAGAACACAATGTGATATTCAGTTGTGTTGCCCAGATTTACCGAGAAGCAAAGAGAGTCCACGGTATTCTCGGGCCAGTCCCTGTTATACTCGCCGAAGATGAGACTAAGGTCAAGAGTCGGATCTCATGGGAGTCACACTCTGATGTCCTAGTCGGGTTCTGTGGTGCCAAAGATAACCACCGATGTGATTCACATTTCAAGCTGAATGTTGGAGTCGGAGAGGCTGGCTACACTAACATTGTGGAGTCGTTTAGGTTAAATCAAGTCGGCAGCTTCACACGAGTTATTATGGTCAATCCTCTGCATGATAAGTTGCCTCGCCTTGTGCTGGTCGTCAATGTCACATGCAACTGTTTCAACTCTGCGTGGGTGAGGGAGCAGTGGGTTGCGATTGACAATTTGTGGCAGGAGCATTGTGAGGAGGCCATGGGTCCCATAATTGGACATGCGTCAAATGGGGATTCCAGGCGTCGTCAGCTCATGATCAAAGATTATACCAACAAGGTGGGGGTCGGGTACAGTCTACCTTGGGTTAGGTGGTGTCTATCTCGTCTAACTCTTACCTCTGGTTGTATGGTAGGATTACATGATCAAGATTATGTACACAATGGGAAGAAACTTATAAACCCGTTAGATAGCGCAATGAAGAGTCTACAGTTGGGGGCGGATGTTTGTTTGCTTGAGCATATTGGACAGGTCTACAATAAGTTCAGTTATGATGACCATGTGGTCTTAGGCTGGAAGATGTACAGAGAAGTGACAGACAAAACTGGGCTAGTGCACAGCGGCTTTGCTCACAAAAGGTGAGGGACAGTCTGAGAAAATTGCAGATGGAGAGGGACGCGCATCAGGAGAGGACCCTAGGGACGCAGATGTACCTCCAGATAGTTTCTGATTATGTAGATATTTTTTTATCAAAATCGTTAAGTCTCCGAGATAGAATTGTGCTCGTAGCGAAGGTTTTTTTTTTTTTTTTTTCAGACTATGGAAACTGTGGTTCAAACATGGCGATCACAACGTTGGAGGTAACACTAAAACCCTCTCAGTACAAGAGTGTTTTGTGAGTAACCAATGCTATATAGACATTCAACTATCATGTCACTTTGTGGTCCTCCTGGTGAAGTATTTCCGAGATTTTCATAATGATTTACCTGTCCCACTTCATCTAACGGGGTCCGATTCATGTAAGATTTTTTTTAGTAAAGTGGGAGGGATGCAGGGAATGGAGAGATCCTACGATTTCCATGAATTACTGGGTTGTGCTAACACCGTCAACCACCTGGCCGCAATTGAGTACGGGGAGAACGGGTTGAAGTTCGATAGGGTCCACAATAAGCAGCGGAATATTTGGGCCAAGCTACACCCCTTGGGAGAGAATTAGACGGGTGCAAATTTGAGCGACTACTCCGGCCTTGAAACAGACGCACAAGTGATCCTCTGTCTGCAGGAGGGCTTCAAGTCTGCTCAGGCTACCCTACGAATTCTAAACATGGCACCGTCAACTGTAGCGAGGGAAAAGAAGTGGTTCTTGGAGCCGTGGTCTTTGGAGGCAGCGGATGATAAACACTGGGCCTATAGTCCCCCCGCCCGACCGGTTGCAGGCGAAGATGGTGACAACAAGGTGATGAGGCAGACTCTTGCAACCAATTCTGAATCGCCCTGTGAATCTGAACATGCAGCGTATTTCCAGGAGTCAGAAGATGCGATGTGCGATGATGGCCTAAATAATGTGGAGGTTGCCGAGGACGAATGCAGGCATGCAATTCGTGAAATCCTGAACACGGCTGAATCGCATGAGGAGACGAACGCGAGGGCAGGAGAAGGAACAACAAGGGTCTCTCCAGTGGTGGAGTATTTGGGGAAGACGATATACAAGTCAACGTTAGTCTCTGAATTAAATGGAAATCCCTTTTTATCAAAGGATAGACTGACCCGAATCCGGAACTCGGTGTACTTCAATAATGCAGAAGACTATCTCTTTGCTTCTAGTTCCAGTAGTACGTGTTTGGTTGGGTTAGGTACGGACTGTGGGGTATACTTTGAATTCGATGATTTGAATGCAACGTCTTCCATTGCACAGGCTGCTCAAAACGCAATAGACAGGGGATGCAGCGAAGAGGCTCCCAGTTCCTCTTTTGACCGGGTCAGACACGGGCTCTTGGTGGATAGGCCGCGTACAGAAAATAAGGAGGTCTTTTGGCACAAAGTGGGGCTCCTCACGAAACCCCATAGATCTAATGAATAGATCTACGGCTATAGGTAAAAAGGTAAGTACCTCTCCTACTGTTCAAGTTATGTTCAATTGGTTCTCAAAAGGTCCTGGCCGGAATAAGTTCAAGTATGACGTCACCGACACACAATGGATTGATGTCGATTGTATAATCTCCAGTGTTGCGCTTTTATTCAACAGTCGGCAAAACCTGTAATGCTTAGGTGATTCCGATAGACAAACCCTGGATGATTTCGTTTCAAAACAGTGACTTTCCAATACTTTAATTTACCCAATCTCTACTGTGTGGAGTTGCGATAGATACCTTCTCTGTTTCTAATCCGTATTTCTAGATTGAGGGAACACTGTTGTCCCATGAGACCGTGCATGGCCCTCTGCTCACCGTCTTCCTCATTCAGGTGAGTCATTCGTTTTGTTTTCAATACTGCAATATGTGATTTACAGCATTCAGAATTTAAAGGAATTTAGGTACTGTATTATGTGGCCTAGAGGTTTATCGTTAAGTCACGTAGGTTAGAATTTAATGACATTTGAACTTGAGGTTCGGCTACAGTTCATTGATCCATGCAGATTGGGCACTCTTCGTAAGTGCAATACATTTCGGTTTTGGGCATTTCGGTTTTTGGCATTTCGGTTGGATTCCTCTTTTTTAAGATCCAACGATACCACCCTCTGCATGGAGATTTTTTTAATATGTGTCCTGGTCATGCTTCTAGGTACATAGTAGCATGAATTTTTGGCATTCAATACCCAGAAGGTTCTGCACTGCTGCTCGGTAAGTCAACTATCCCTTATTTGTATCCTGACTGTTGTATAATCCATTAGGGGAAAAATCAGGTCTCCAATGGGCCTTGTAAGACAGCCCGGATTAGGTGAGCTTCCTGCCGGCTGACACTTCTCTTCGAAATCTCATTGGTCGATATCCTGCCCGCTGACAGCAGGATTCGCTGACAACAGGATCCGCTGACAACAGGATCCGGTACTGTCCAATGGGGTGATAGCAGTGGGCACACGGTCGGTGACAGTGTCATTACTGCTTATATTGTCGAATGGGGGGGGTGGGGTGGGGTGGGGTGGGGTGGGGAAGGGAAGCGATTGGCTGGACCCCCCAAATGCCAACTGCTGTCACTGCTGGCAGCATTTGGCGACCTGCTGGCACAGTTGGTGCCAGCAGGTAAAGTGCACGGGCATGGCAAAAATTTTGGCACAGAAAACATGGAAAAGGCCCGTTGGAGACCCCAAACTTCTCCTAATGCAAAGTGTGTGGGACTCCTTGCTGTTTCGTTTCGAGTTCATACAATTCGGATTCTTTCTGCGATCAATATGTTCAGATCAATCATGCATAGATACAATTTAAATCAATATTGTGAAGCACCTTATCACATACACGAGACCTTTTTTTTTCTTTTTCTTTTTAAAATTTTTTTTAAATTTTTTTTCAAGCATGGACACTGTTTCGTCCAAGAGTGTGTTGTACCTTCTAATTCTGTTAACGTGGCATTCCCAGCCTTTACAGCATCACATTCAATGCTTTGAGAACCCAACTTCCAACCCTTCCAAAATACCACACATCTGGGCCAGGTACGTAACATTCTGATTTCAGGCTCATGTACCTTGTAGGTGATTTATTTATCTTATTTTATTTTTTATATTGAAGTTCAGTCTCAAATGCTACATCAGTTATTCTCAATGAGTGGATTACCCATCTCCATGGTCATTAGTTCCAATCCCATCGTACCCGCAAATTAATTACATGGATCCAGTACCCCTCTGATGATGAGATGGGACATGTCTATGTTGTGTTTGATGTGCATGATCATTTTTCAGATCATCATGGAGAGGGATTGAGGAGACGGACTGAAATTCCCACTCCTCGGATTAGACCCCAAATGCATTGAGTTCATGATGCCCCCCTACCCTACCCTAAAATCCAGGGCTTGTACCTGCAATGATGGCCCTAGTACCATGGCTGCACAATGATTTGTAAATCCTAAACTCTAAAACCCCCAATGCTACTTCTTCCCTAATCTCTCACTTCTTATTCTGCTCCTCCACGTATCGTCTCATTTGTTTTCTGCTCCTCCTTCGATTATCACCCAATTCATTTTCTGCTCCTTCTTGCGACCTCCAGAGTTGGTGATTGTCTCGACTTCTCCTGCTTTCTTCTCTTGTTTCCTTCTTCTAACTGAACCACCAAACCCGCCCCAGGTCAGATGGATCCAGTGCTCCTCTCAACCATCCTTTCGCCGATCTTCGTGCGCTTGAGGCTTGTTTCGTCTTGGGAAGATCCGAATTTACCTGCGCCGCTCTGGGAGGACCTCTGCACGCTGTGGACTTACGCACGCATTTGCAGGGACTCGTTCTCGTTTCTCCTTGGAGTCACCGAGTTCCAGGCCCTCCGTCTCGCGATGTGGGAGTACAAGCTCGTTTCTGAACCCGGCTGGGTCTCGAAGGTGGACTTCGTGAGGGACCGCTAGGCTGTGAACTTCCTCGCATTCACGTCGGCTGAGGTGGTCCCGGAAGAGCTGTCGGGCCTGAAGGTGGAGCAGTTGGCTGAGGTGCGAGACCACATTCAGCAGAGAAAACGGGAGTTGTGAACGTCGAGTCGACGTGAGTTGTGTGCTGTTTCGTGCACTTCATTGCGTGTTTGTTCTTCACGAATTGTTAAGTTCCTTCCTTGTGGAACGGAGAAGAAGGCGTTTATCAGAATCTCCCAAGTTTTGAGTCAGATGTTTTCTTAGTACCGGGTTGTTCGTTCTAAGTCTCCGAACTCCACTTATGTGACTGACTTTGATCGTCCAATTAGTTGTTTCAACTGCGTCTACATATGCCTTGCTAGTTACTCTTCCTATGAATCAGGTAGGTATAGAAGTATTGAATGTAGTTTAATCGGAGAAGGTTCTTTGTTTTCTGCTCCTATTCTTATTTTTGTCTTCGTTGTGTGGAAATGCAGAGCTGTATGGACCTGTTTCTGTCGAAGGTTTCAACCACCGCATGGCACAAAGTGTTTTTTCCAACAGCCAAAGGAGGCGATGATGAAGCCGTTGTGTCGCAGAGTGCAGATTTCTAGGCGTTTTGAAAATTTTTTTTAGCCATCAGGTTGTTTTGCAACACTTACAATACCTCGGATCATGTAGAGTTCCATTCCATACTTGCACAATGTTTGTTATACTCTTGTGCTGTGTCGACAGATACAAGACCTCGGCCCCCCCTTAGTGCACCAACTTCTCCCTTGTGCATTTTTAATTTTCTGTGTACACCCTGCATGTTTATAGACCTTAGCTGTTTTTAATCCTCTTTGCTATGTGTGGAAATGTTTGTATGCATCTCCCTTGTCCTGAACTCTTGTTTCAGAGATTACTCGACTTAGGTTGTTTGTGCATGTGAATTGTAGGAATACTGTGTTGCAATTAGATAGTAGGCATGTCTAGTTAAAAATCTGTGTCTTTCAATGAATGTTTACCTGTTAATGCAATTGTTTGAACTCGAATTGGTTTTGCATTCCTTATTGGTCAACATTTTGCTGATTTTGTATTAGGTTCGTTATAAAATCCTCTAAAACTAATTTTTTATACTAACCTAGCATGGAATCTATTCCCCAAAATAAAAATTATAATAAAAACAACAGTACAGTCTATTGCCTAAACCAAGGGTATTATGTAATTCAACATACAGTTTTATTAGTCCCAGCAAAAATAATACCCCCCCTGAATATACCCTTTGTTCGCAGCTGGTTTTGAATTTAGACACTAAGTGCCCCCCCCCCCCCCCCCCCCCCCCCCCCCCCCCCCCCCCCCGAGGATATTTCCATCCCACAAATAAATGTAAATGTCATATATTGGAGCACATATTGTTGTACCATACCAAAGTAGACAACAAAATAATTCAAAGTATTAAAATCGTAAAAATTAAAAGATTTTGAGGACAGAAAAACAAAAATAAAATAAATTAGTTTTTGTAACAATTCATAATTTCTAAGCCATTTTAGATTATCTTCACCAGTTTTGTTTTCTAAAAAACAAAAACTGAGAAATTCAATTTCTGAAAAGCAAACCTCATTTTTTCTATTAAACAAGACGTGTGGGACCTCAAGGTTCACCTACAAATACAAAACTCGGAGAAAATCAAAACTAAAAGAATAGAGTTCAAGGTAGGAGTATGAGCATATACAAGTAGATAAAGAAGTGCATCAAGCCAACAACTTAAGGCTTTGCATTTCCGATGTTTCATGGTCTTGAAATTTTGTGACAATTTTGCAATACAAATACAAGTTTCAATGTATATTGTGATATCTTACCAATATAATTTGTTCAGTTGTGAATTTATAGTAGTATGCATTTTAACAATTTCGTTGCAATTAAATAATTTTGTTAATAAGTTTATGAAGATAGTTATTCTAGTACTGTATTGATGACTCAAAGTTGAAGATACACTACTTTTGCTTCTTTCAGTTGTAGTTATCGAATTCACGATATCAAAGATGAAATAGATGCAGAACTTAATATCATATAAACTACAATTTGTGATTACCTTGTATATTAATCTTGTGAAGATGCTCCAACTCCCATTCTTAAATCAAAATTGAAAGCTTAACCAATATCAACATCTTTTCCAAACGAAATCATTCAGATACTATACATTTTTTTATCAAGCATTTACTTTAACTATTCTTTGAGAACTTGTACATATTTTATTAATTATTTGCGTCAACTATTATAATAAACAATTATTTTTATAAACTAGAAAGTTATGTATTGTAATGAAAAACAACATAACTAGATGTATACTTGATTGAATATCTCTATTGGTATATCTGATGCATGACTAGACTAAATGTTAAATGAACACTAACTTTGTATCTTTGAATAAATTTGGTATTTTCAATCACAATGTTCTACAACCTTGCATAGTAGAGTTGCATCGGGGTTTCCCAAAATAATAATGATTTGATGTGTCTCAGCAGTTTTAGCTTTTGAACAGGAAGATCTCTCCACACTCTTATACTGCTATCTCAAAATCACATATCCGAGCAAGATAAAACAATTTACGATATGCAGAATGATTGGTGTCCCTTGTTGCCATTGTTGAATTTTTTCTAAAATCCCACATAAAGACAAATGTCAAAAATCGAGAGTGGAAATGAAATTTAATTTTTTAGACAAAATATGAATTTGTTGTGAATTTTTGGGGAAAGTTAACATGCGAGTAGAGAGCGGAGAGCAGAGATTAGAGAGCAGAGATTTGACTTTTTAGCATCTCTTGAAGGGAAAAATGTCTCCTATAACCGTGAAAATTAGCTAAAAAAAGTCACCTATTTTTGGAATTTTTGTGGTAAAGGTGTGTATTACCGTGGATTTTGTAACTAATCTCGCTCCTTGTGTAAGTTTTAGGGTTGAGACATCCTTGTTAGGGCTTACGTCATCATGATGTCATGTGTATGTAAGAATATTTTCTACTTCGTCAATTGATCTAAGTGATATAAGTTTTTAGACAAGAATTTGTTTATTTATAAGTTTATTATATTTGATCCATATTCATATAATTTTTGGTATTTCAATATGAAAGAATACGGATTTTTCATGTGTCTTAGACTCTTAGTGCAGAACAATTACAACAACATAATATGGTTGGATGCAACTATTGACAATGCCTATGGAGTTTGCCGTGGAGTTCTTTGTAATTATGAAAGTTATTAAAATAACTTGTAATTGTAGGGATGGTTATAGAATTTTTTTAGTATGAACATATTGCCTTATAAAAACAAGAGTGTTATTGTTCTATTCCAATGCATGCTTAGATATAAAAGGTATTTACAATTGGAAGTTAGTTCCTCTACGAATGGATATGGTATTCACCGTAGAAATACAATTTCATTAGTGCATAACTTCACAATAATGTCAGAATATAAAGTATTACAATGGTCAATCACTATAAATATGTATAGATGCAAGTCATAGTAAACAAATGTTTACATGGTTTTTGTTCTTCTTAAGGAGCCCTGCAAGAATCCCTAAAGGTTTAGGCAACATACATAAAATGAAGAATATTTCAAAGATGCAAGGATGGAAGCAAGTGTTTCTTTGGAAGTAAATAAGTGACAATAAGGACAGTCAATCTCGGTATAAGATGAAGATCATATCAATGTCATGTCAACTCCTATAGAAAGTGGAAAGATGAATATATGACAAAGCTAGGCTATAAACTTGTCTTTCCTCTTTGAAGCCCTTTGATTATTGAAACATAGCACTCTAGATCATTTCTCTCATGAGGACTAGAGGATGTTCTAGAGCTAATTATTGAAGACTTTTCAGCAACTGCACGGGCCATAGCCTCAACATAGTTTGGCAACTGCAAATAAGAACTAGAAGGTGAGGAAGCTACACGCCATAGAGAGAACAACTTCAAATGACTGCAAAAGAAAACAAATTTTAGAATTCATTGAAGATAAACTTAAGAAAAGGAAACGTATGACAGATCAATAAAACAAAAAAACTTACTCAAATAGATTAATTTTGACCTCATTAGGAAGAGCGTCATCGTCATCAAAGTCTGGGAAAATTTGGGACTTGTGAAGGGTAGGAGGAATGGGCCCGGCAATCTGGAGTGGCTAAAGAACTTCCTCAAAAATAAAAGAATCTCCCTCCAGGGCAACAATGTGTCTCTCGGCAAATCTAGTTACACGAGTTGATGCTTCTAAATTAAAAACCTATTTAGTCTAGCAGTAGCATATAGAAGGAAGTGTATATATCATGAGTAAAAATGAAATTTCACACAAGTTCCTATAGGAAGGCCAACTAGAATGCCATTTCTAGAAGAAACTAGAATTTAGAGAAGAGAAATAGATTTCTTCTTTGGGCCCCTCTTGGCTATGCCATCGCCCTTCTTCTTTGGAACTATTTTAAAAGTGATGAAATTGAAAAGAAATCATCGTACTCCAAGTGACCATTTCTGAAACAGGGATCAAAGTCAAAGATGAGCTCCTTTGGTAGCCTCCCCGGATATTCTAGAATCTCCAAAGGAGCAAATAAGGACAATGGCCTTGAGCTTCATGGTCTCTATGGCATCCAAGAGTTAGATACATTTGAAGAAGATCATATGTAAAAAGGCATAAAGACAAAATATAAAAAATGGCAAATAGGTGGACATAAATCCTTACCAACTTTGAAGCATTTAAAGGATGAAAGATGTGGAGGGAATTGATGACGTTCTAGTCCTCCTTCATCTTCAGGTTGTTTTTGTTGAAGAAACTAAAAACTCTTTTATGATCTGACGGTTGTCATGATAGAAAAGGAGTGCCCCGTCATTGTGTAGAAATCTCTTATAGAATCCAATAGTAAATCCACAAGGCTTTCTTCAAAAGGATCAGATCCACAAGGCTCACTCCCTTTTCTAGAGCCTTGGTCCTTGGAAGAGTCACCCTTTGCAAGGATGAACACCATATTCGTTAAATTGAGACTTTTCATAGTCTCAATTTAATGCTTGATTGTAGATTTTTCATTGATTTCTTGATTGATTCTATATTTGTCAAAAAAATTTTGAATATATATGAGAAGATTATCCTCAAGTCAAGGATAATCTATAATTAGAAAGTTAAAAAGAGTTCAAATTGTCTCAAAACAAGGGGGTAGCTTGTATGGTAGCGGCGAGCGGCGAGCGGAGAGCGGCGAGCGGAGATTTGGTGAGCGACGAGCAGAGAATAGAAGTCTAAATCTAAAAACAGTAATATTATTACTAAAAATAAAAATTATTATTATTTAATTTGAATATTCTCAGAATATTTTTAGAATATTCTGAGAATATTACTATTTTTGGTAATAATTATGACCCTATAACCGTGGACTGGAATTCACTATTTCTGATAATTTTGTTTTTTCATTTGTGTTATTCCCTTCTTGGATTTATTTTTAAATACTATTTACGGTTCATATTAATGCATCATCTAGAAGTTGCATTTATTATCTTATATTTATTTATTTATTTATTTTTTTTAACATTTTATCTTTTAACTCTTTCTTATCATTTATTCTTTTTATCTTTAATCGTTTTTTAATTATTTTCAACTTTCATACCTTTTATCTTTTCATTGTTTTTATTTTCTATTATCATTAAATTTAGTTTATTTTACACTGTTTTCTTTTTTTTCTTCAATTTTTATATATATATATATATATAAATACATATATATATATATGTATATATATATATCTGTATTTATATATATATAATCATCTTTTGTCTTTTTTGATTTCTATTTTTTTTAATCACTTTTTTTTTTTTCATTCGTCCTCCAGTTTACTATCCTCTGAGTCTTTACCTTTTCATTTTTTATCTTTTATCTTTTGAAAGACCTTCTAGTTCACTCTCCATTGATGGTTTAGGGTATTTTGTCTAAACATTGATGACAAACCTACTCATGCCATGGAGTGTTATAATATTTAAACCTTCTTATATATCCCACTATTCAAGGGCGCCGAGCATCTACCTCCTCAATATTTAAGTAGTGGCAGTAGAAGCTCTCATCCTCTTTGTTCGTGCTCTTCTTGAATCAAGTTCCAAGAACAGCGTGTTGTGACATGGAAGTTTCCGGGGAAACCACTATCTCACTTGGTGATGTCCTTGGCCCATTTCATCCGTATGAGGAGGTCGAGGGAGAAGAGGAGTTGAATGGGTGCAATGAAGGGCATTCTGAAAATGATGGCGTGGAAGCAAAAATAGATGTGATAGCAGACATAGTGGCTGTAGAAGAGCCACGCGTTCTCGGAGTTCCCCAGGAGGAACCGATTGTCCCTTTCGCACCTCATGCATACTCCAAGGTCGGGAAGATTCCACCGGGGACTTATTCTAGGGAGGCATTACGTGGAAAGAGTGAAGCTATTCCATTGTTGAAACGTCCCCGCCCACGACAAGTGCCAATTAGGGAACGAACAATGAATGTCAATGTAGCTTGTCCTGTAGTGCAGGAGGTAGTTCGTGATTGTGCTGAAAATGCGAAGGGGATGCCTAAACGCATTAAGCTCAAGGAATAAAATCTATATTTGAATGTATTCAAGGAGTGAGTAAAGTCCAATTCTGCGTTGATATAAATAACAAATGCCACTTGTTGAAATGAATGGTATTGTAATACAACGTAATAAATGTGAATGACAAAACCTTTATATTGAAATAGGCAATACGAGATTTGTATTGCTGACTCAATACAAGGAAAAATTCAATCACCTCGGGCTAAGTATCCGCATGTACCACTGTCCACTATGCATACTTGAGACCATAATAGTATAGTGCCTCCTATTTTTTGGCCAGGGGGTGTGTCAAGATTCCGCTCTCTAGGACTAGCTTGACTTCGTTGAAACTAAAGGTAGGCGCATGGATGAAAAGCTCGGCCTCCGGATTACGGTTGCAGACCTTTAAAAGGATGTAGTAAATATGTTTACAGTATGAAAACTGTATCTTACCTCGAAATTTAGTCATCGTCTTCTTGAATGCTGGACAAGTGCAACTCGGGTAGGAGGTGATGGTGATGTTGTACTGTGTGATGTTTGGAGCAACGCCCGAATCCAGCCCGATGATGCAACCATGGCCCGGATGAGGTATCATGGTGATGGAACGGAGGCGAGCCTTGAGGGACTGAGAGGAGCCCATGGAGAGTCGCTGCGCTGGGTTAGGTCGAGTTGCTGTGCGTTTGACCATCTTCCCATCTCGCTTACCAGGGTAGCGGTCAGCCTCTGCTGGAATCGGCAACGAAGCGAGGTTTGCAGGAGGCGGAGCAGACGAGAAGAGACGTCTTGGGGAGACAGGCTTCTTCGGCGGGAGTTGGAACCCTGCAGCTTCAAGGGTGAGGATCTCATTAAGCTTCAGGTTAGTACCTAGTTTTACGGGCCACACCTCTGGAATCGGCGGCACTTCGAGGTCCTTGGAGTAGTGTGCAACCCACTTGCGCCTTGTGCCTTTCACGCAGCGCTCAATGTCATCGGAGCAGAAGAAAAACTCTGTCCTCTCAACCGTATTCCTGCGATAGTTTGTCCAAACTCCGGTGTAGGTCGGTGCAGCAGTGAAGTTTGGGCCCCTGACAATTCTCTCAGTGCACTTCTTTTTTGTACCAGCTCTTTGGGCCCAGCAGCACTTTGCAGAAGCTTTGTGAAGTCGTGCAATGTGCCACTCCTTCACATCAACCTTGGTTTCTTCAACAGCGTTGACATGGCGAACGCCGACCTCGTTCACAGGAGACGTTGGGGGCGAGTAAGCTTCTTGGGCGGGAGATTCTTGGGCCTCTTCTTCTTCAGAATCGTCCTCGACGATGATGGGCAGTTGGACAGTGCGAGCTCGAACGTTGCGTCCAACACCTCTAGGACGTGAGAAGTTAACCTTGTCTGGTCGGTGTGACTCCTCATCAGCTCCGATGGGAACATCCGCCTTACGCTTCTGTGATCCAAACACCTCTGCTCCGGCCAGGACAGGCTCACGGGTGCAGAACTCATCTGCACCAGGCATATCCAGCATGGGATCTTTAAGGACTTTAGGATTTCCTGTTTTCTTCGCCAAGCGTTCCGCCATTCGAAGCTTGAGTTCCTTCTTGGAAGGTCCAGTTCCGCCTACATCTCCTTTCAAAAACTGGTAGTAGTTTACAACCTGCAGAAAGCCCCGAACGTAATCGTCCACAGTCGCAACATAGAGGTCGCTGCCGTTGTTACCTGATGCTTGTAACCACTTATTGTGAACTGTTTCGGCGAGGTTACAGGTCGGCATCTCTGTGAGTTCTTCTTCAGTAAATTTCTGCAGTTGAAGCAATTACAGTAATTAGAATCAATTATAGAAGTGATGTCGATTAGGTTTACCAAAACAGAAAACAAGTACAGTAGAAGGGTTTAGTAGCATCATACCGCAGACATGAATCCACCCCATTGACGATAGCGGTGGTGCCAGAATGCGAGCCAAGTCCCCAGATTGGTTAGGGCCTTCTCTCCCAGGACCCCAGTAGATATCCACCATGCCTGCAACGCGTGATAAAGAGTGTCCGCCTCTGTCAAAGTCGTTGCTGTCCTATACTGGTTGCACATCTTCTTGTGCTGTTCCCGGAGCTCTTCGGGGAAGTACTTGTCAGTGTACTGGACCATGTTCTGGGTCCAGTGGAACAAGCATGACCTTTCCCGATCCTCCATTTTGTCTTCTTTGTTGCCGTTTCCGTAGAGAATACGCACCGCATTCCAATTTGCTTGTGCATTGTCCGCCATGAAGCCTTTGAAGTTTGGCGCTGCAACGCCATTCCTCTCCATAACGCTGTTTAGGTTCTTCCAGAAGACTAGCTGAGCCTCGGTGTCCTCGGATTGCATGTCGCAACTTGCAATCGTCATGACGCGGCAGTAGGTGGCGTCATATACATGGCAAGCCATCGTGGACCAATCCCGTACACGCTTCACGTGGTCGAACATAATCCAAGCATTGTCAAGATCCCCACCAGGTTGCATTCTGGTGACTAAGTCGACACCACAACCTGGCCCAACTTCTGACATCTTGAAGACGAAGACCTTCTCTCTGTCAGCTCCTTGGCCGGGGAACTTGTTCTCTTGGACAAAGGCCCACAAACTGATCCCACGGAGTTTGGTGATGGCGTCCATCACTCCGTACCTTCCAACTTGCTTGAACGTCATCACCTTGTTGCGGATATTTGGGGAAGCCATGTCCTTGCACCGGTCAAGTACAGGAATGAGCTCCTCCATGGTGAGCTTCTTCGGTGGTGCATCCTCAGGCTGTAGGAGGTAGTTCCCTATCAGGATCTTGCTGGCCTCCAAGACAACGGCGCTCTTCGTAGCCCGGGGAGTATTCTCCACCTGTTCTTCAATCAAGCTATTGATCTCCTCCTTAGTGTCTCTATAGTCTCCAACCTTCACTGGATGATTATGTGTTCCTTGATGGATACATGCCCTAGTCTGATTGGATTTACCTAGAACGTAATAAATCTTGGCTCCGCATGTTGCAATGCATGCAGGAGGTTCTTTACATACCTTGCAGACAAGTGTTGCATCCGTTGGGGGTGGCTGATTCACTGTAAAAGCTTGATGGGTACTACCCTCAAACTCAGTCTCGTTTACCTCAACCATTCGAGGTCGACGGTTGAGAAATTCACATTCTTTGTTGACGCAGCGCAGCCAACCAACGCAGCTGGAGTAGCGGAACGACAGGCCGAACTCGTTAGTGATGTTGGTAGTGATTGTCTTCGTCCAAATGTGGCCGTCGTACCGCTTGTCCATCCCCTTCATAGCCTTCGCTTGCGTCTTGGAAGCCCCGTCACCAACTGGAGGGAGCTCAAATATGACATTGTTGTTGAAGACTGCAGGTAAGTACTCCACCTTCTCCTGACGAACCGTGGAGAAATCTATTCTCTTCAGAATATTTTTCCTCCCAGGTCTCTCTGCAAGTGTCCTAATGAGTGGCAGTACATTGACAGTCTCCTCCTTTGATGTCTGTGAGGTACTGGCACATTTCTCTGGTAGTGTAGCAGGCATGCTAGATACTGCAGTCTTTCTAGGCAAAGCAGGTGATGCCTTGACAGGACTAGTCTCTTCATCTGACGAGAGGGAGATGACTGGTGTTACATCAAGAGTGTCCAAGCTAGGCTCTACCTTAACCTTCACATCACGAGGCAGAGGAGTCTGAACAGTAGATGATCTACGAGGAGTTAGAATCTCAGTAGACGCCTGCATCTGGGACTCTGTAAGACCATAAACTCTGTATCTACCAGGATAAAGGTTCCAAAACCTGTTATCATCATCATCTTTCTCAGAAACCTGATCTAGCGTATGTGTAATCTCATTTGTCTCATCATCATAAATCTCTTCCTCTAAACAGATAGTCTCCTCTCTGAAGTGAAATCTGAGGCTAAGGCGTTGTGCCGTCACAAGGGCCAAGCCATCCTCATCTACACGTACTGTAAGTGGAATACCAACACCCTGTGCTCTGAGCACGGCCATGCCTAACACTCTGTCTGCAGGGAGATGAGCCATGCTAAGATGTGCTGATAGAATGAACTGGTGCTAAAAGAATTTGTAAACACGAATTGAGAGGAAAAGGACATTGCGCTCACTCTATTTATTCTAAGTAGAATTACACATTCATTTAAGTGAATTCTACATACCTCATATTCGTAGATGAAAAGGACTATGAGAGAATAGAATGAATCAATTATGGAGCCGTCGTTTGGTGTGCAGACGTGTCATTCCAAAGTATTTTTAAAATTCGCATCATGGTCCACTTTCTACTCGTCTAATGTTTGCACATTATTAGGCATAGCCGTCTTTGAAATAAATTCTAGTTAGATCTGGTATTGGAATTGTTATTTCTAGTTGTAAATAGAAAATCCCTTAAACTGTGGCTTTACACGATTTGAAAGTCTGCAGATTCAATTGAATGTCAATGTTGTAGAGGACAGATATTGTTCATCCATGTATTCTTCGTTATTATGAGAGGACTCTATATAAGAAATGACTGAAGCTCTTGTCATCTATTTTCTAGGGTGTGTGTGCATTTTGCTGTTATGAGTGTAACCTATCATTTTGCTGTTTGCCTCTTGATGTTTTGAGTGTGCTATGCTGGCTATACCTAAGAAGCGGCGAAAGAAAGTGTCGTCTCATTTTAGTAGCACTAAGGCCCTTAGACGTAGTAAGATGGCTAGAGCTAGAAAAGAGGCTGAAAGATTTCAGAAGGATGGCATAACTAGAGCATTAGACTTTGAGAAGACAGACGGGGATTCAGCATTGGGGGGCATTGAAGAAGATAGCACATTGCGTTACGGAAGACGTATCAAGCATCAAAGCTCAAAAGTCGTGGTATCTGATACAAGTGTAAGCGCTGGAAATAAGGTATGTTTCATCTGCTATCATGTTACTCAAGTTTTTATCTTCGAAAATAGCCTACTGAATATTACTCAATAGCCTACTGAGTGTTACCATTACCAACCTTTGACACGACAGTTAACATCGCCGGGTAGTTTATTTTAGGTTCCCCAAATAATTAAGACCTCGTTGAGATCGCCCATCCTTTACCACCTCCAATACTGCCTTCGACTTATCTTCATTTTAGTTTATGTGCTCAACTTCCCTGGCTTCCTTTAGGGTTAAGCGTGGACACCTTCCTTGTTGCAGGAGATTCGTTATCGTGAGTTCAGTGTGAGAATCGGGATAGCTCATTTACTTCTTTTGGGGTACAAGTCAATTTGGGTAGCTGATTGAGGGGGTTGAGAGCTTTCGCAATAGCAGTTTTTGCAGATTTGGATTAGACTACTTATTGTGAACGTGTTTGCTGTATTAGATGATGGGTACGCAGCAGGAGGCATCGGACCATTCCGAAGAAGAAGTGACGCAGGACAAGGCTTTAAGGACGCCTCACTCTGAATTGCCTACGGAGAGAAACGGCAATGAAGACGAGAACATGCAAGATGTGGATTGCCATGGCGGTGACGATGGCCATGGAGGTGACGATGGCCATGGCGGTGAAGATGGCCATGACGGTGAGGATGACAACGACAATGAGGACAATGAAGAGGACGACGCTGAAAACGAGCCGAGGCCGGAGCAGTCTGAAGGTAAGCCATATTTGTTCACTTGCTCCTCTGCGTGTTTTGTTATTTGAAATTGCATTCGTAATCCATCTACAGACAGGCCTTATGATTCTTTGGGGTTAGGTCGTTCCTTAGATGGGTTTCATTTTTTCTACGATTATTAAGCTCTGATTAATTTGCTCGTCGATAGTACTGCCGTTAACGGCAGTACAAACGTTGACACAGATTCTTTGAATATAGGTTGATGTTGCAAAGTACGCCTGTATATTTTCTCTACAGCCGGGTCTTCAATGTTTGTGATTTGCTTCACAAACGTATTGCCGTTAACGGCAGTACAAATGTGGCCATTAGCATTAGCACTTTGTTCTTAGTTAGTGCCAACATTTATCACTTTCTCTTTACATTAAGCCTGATTGCCAACATTATAATGTCATTTAGTTTTACGTATTTTTTAGTCATAGTTAAACTTCAAGGGTAGTCTTATTCAAAGAATGCTCGATTTGAGATTGATAAAAGGCCCTGTAGAAGTACTGCCGTTAACGGCAGTACAGTTTTGGCACAACATTTGCTTTTATACTTCTAGATGAAACGGTACTGCCGTTAACATTACTAGTGTGGACGCTCAGTTACATTCTGTGTCAAAGTCTTAGAAGATTCTTTTTAAATAAGCCTTAAGTGGTATAGGTATAATTAAGTAATCGTACTAACCTATTTTCTACTCAAAGTGTTGCTTGATATTCACCATATTGGTTAAATCAAATGAAATAGATATCACCTTTAAACGAGAGTATTCAAAGTTTCTAGCAGTATTATACTAACAAATTGTACTAACTCTTCACAGCAGATGATTGAGGATGAATTTTTCAAGGACCAATAAGGTACTGCCGTTAACGGCACTTCTAATGGAGCACTCAATCTCCAATCTCATGTACATCACAAATTGTACTGCCGTTAACGGCATTACATTTGTAAAGCAATTTTCAACCCTCCATGAACAGTAACAGTCTGCAGACTAGGTGGTGTACATCTCCTTGACTTCGCAATAGAAAATGTCTTCAGGGTACTGCCGTTAACGGCAGTACATTGCAGAGCTGTTTTTGTTTTGCCGGTAGAGACTCCCAATGTACTGCCGTTAACGGCAGTACCAGAGTCTTCATTCTTCGTTCGATTGATTTGCAACTTGGCACTGAATGCCAGGCCGTGTTTGCATTGTATCTAAAATAATTATCTGATGAAACTGTGTTTTAGAAGGCATAAAATTATTTATGATGTTGTTTTGATTCGAAGATCCACTCATTGTTAGAGTACCTTAGTGGAAGTTTACAATTAGTGCCGTTAACTAGACTACATTTTAATTCCTCCTGTTTGATATATTGACTGACCCCAATTGTACTGCCGTTAACGGCAGTACAAAAGCAACGCATTTAATTTGTTTCTCGCAATAGTTGGCCCTAGATTCTGATTGTTTTTTTGTGCAACCGAAGGCTTTTTCAGAATTTTAAGTAGACTGTTTTTGTACTGCCGTTAACGGCAGTACATTTGTGAGGCATTTTACGACCCTCCATGAACGGATATTCACCCAGACTATGTGATGCATTTCTCAATATTTTGCAATTTAAAATGTCCTCAGGGTACTGCCGTTAACGGCAGTACCCATGTAGCCTCTAATCTTTGTCTCTGTTTAGTTTCTTTTTAGTACTGCCTTTAACGGCAGCTCATTTTTGAGGAAGTTTATTATAATTTTAGTTTTAAATGTATGAAGATGCTGTTTTAGTAACACTAACTTACGAAAATGGACAATTATAAGGGACCATTGAATGCTAATCCTCTCACGGTTTACACACTGCATTTATACTGCCGTTAACGGCAGTACATTCTGTCTGACCAAAAGAATCTTATGTTTTGGCATCAATGCGGACCGAAAACATACTGCCGTTAACGGCAGTATAAAAACATCCAACAAGATGTGAGCTTTCAGTTGGATGATTTTGTACTGCCGTTAACGGCAGTATGTTTTCAGGCCTCTTGGATGTCTCATCTTTCGACTCCAGTATGTGATTTTTAGCTTGGTTTATTTTGTTGTTAGAGTATTGTTGAAGATAACTGACCATCGTCGTGGACCATTGCAGTATGCCGCTTCAGTACTGCCGTTAACGGCAGTACATTTTCATGTTTTCGATTTGACATCTTTTCTTGCTTCAAATGTACTGCCGTTAACGGCAGTACAAAAACAGTGTTGAATTTTCGACATCGATGCCAGTGATACGTAATGGAGTTACTCAGCTGTGTCGACTGTTTTTGTGGACTTTATTGTGGACTCAGCTGTTGTTAACGGCACTCAAATTGGTTACTTTTTAATTGTCTCTAAAATTCGAGCTTACTTATTAAAAGGCACCATTCTGCTCTGTTTAGCTTGTGATTTAGTACTGTCTCTCACGGCAGTTCTTTTAAATCTAATTGCAAGTCTCATATCATAACTCTATTGGTACTGCTTTGAACACACGCGTGAATTTGCTTGTACTCTTGTTACTTGGATCTGACGTTATGATTCTTTGTCTTTATTCTTGTGCAGATGCTATCTCCTTAACAGAGAGCGAAGTTAAAGCAAAGCTTCATGATCTTGTTGAGAAGGAGATTCCGAATACTGCGTTGCGGTTGGGTGACTTGAAGTGGGAGCCTAAAGCTAAGGGCAGATTGTTTATACCACTTTGTCGGATGCAGTCTCTTCCAGTTGTGAGGCCCTATTTGAAGACAGATGTTTCGCAGCTAGCATCGTTCTTCGTGAAGACAGGATACTTGGAAGGCAACGGGTTCTTCTATGTCTCTCTTCAGGATAACCTGGGGCATACTGTTGAAGTTACTCCGGCTATCACAAACACTTGGAGCCCGGAATGGCGTGAGGTTAATGAAGCTTTCGAAAAGACGCTGCTAGAGGATGAGGATCTGAAGGTCTTTTCAAATAAAATGTTTATGGTATGGGATGGTAATCATCGGCTGCAAGCATGGTATCCCATTATAAACGAGTATCATTCCCGGGACTTAAACTGGCATTACAAAGTTGAGAGCATTATACTGGACCCGAAAGGCGACGTTCCAGCAGTCATAGCGGCTTTACACGAAGTTAATTGGTAAGTATTCTGTCACTATATTTTATCACAATACGTTTTAGATTTTGGATCTTTAAATAACTGATTGATCCTTAAATGTGCAGGAGAAATCAGAAGTCTCATGTGACCACGAATATGGTCCACAAACTGTTTAGAATTCAGAGTGTTGCACCGCAGCCTTTCAGTTACTTTGAAGGGCTTGTTCCAAGTGCGGCAATTGAGAGTGCCAAGAAGAAGCAAGCGGGTGCAAAGAGGACTTGGTATACTCTGACTGTAGAGTCGCTCAATGCATTTCTATACCAGGTAACTCTCAACTGCCTTAATACTTATTGCTTAATCTTTCCTCACCTTTTATGATTTTCTAATATCATTGCTTGTTGATTCCACAGCAAGAAATTGGAGAAGCGGCTTCAAGTGCAGAGCAGCGATTCTACGAAATGTATCCCGAGAAGCACATGTGGACAAACAAGTCTGTAGATGAATGGGTTCGACAAGCAGTTGAGAAAGTCGTTGCCACTCAACAAGGGGAGCTGAAGAAACTTTTACCGGTGGCGGATCCGAAGCATACACCGGCATTTCTTGAGCAAATTAAACTTCATTATGAGAAGTTTCCGTCCCCAGAAATGCAGCAGGAGAAAATGAACATGTTTGCCACATCTGCGATCCCAACTAAGATGAAAATCAAGTGGTTAGAGCGCTGGAACTCCCCGGAATCAATTCGAAAGTCCCACAGGTTCCCCAAGCCTTCTTTTGCAGACACGGTGTTTCCTCCTTGGCTTCACAAAGCCACGTGGTGGGCACAGGTAACGTTTTCATTATCAAATATTTCATATAATTTGTTTGTTTTACAACTTCTAAAATTTTGATTTGGCATAGAATTTAGGTGTTATTATATACTCTTTTGGTACTGCCGTTAACGGCAGTACATTGTCAAGCTTTTTTTTCGGGCCGCGATGGACTCTAAATGTTCTGCCGTTAACGGCAGTACCAGAGGCTTCACTGTTTTTGTTATTCAATGGTGTTGGTTTGGTACTGCCGTTAACGGCAATACATTGTCAAGCTTTTTTTTTTTGTGCCGCGATGGACTCCAAATGTACTGCCGTTAACGGCAGTACCTGAGGCATCACTGTTTTTGTTATTCAATGGTGTTGGTTTGGTACTGCCGTTAACGGCATTACATTGTCAAGCTTTTTTTTTGGTGCCGCGATGGACTCCAAATGTACTGCCGTTAACGGCAGTACCAGAGGCTTCACTGTACGGAGATTCCTAGCCTCAGTTCTACTACATTAGTCTTCCATTACGGTTCGTTTCAGCAAATATTAGTTAGAATTTGGAATAGTATCCTGCTGGTTTAAATATTTTCAATGCTTGAGTATTATTTGCTTATAATCTCCTTGACACTTCGCAGTAGATGCTGATGAAGTAGGAGAAGCAGTAGTTTGTTGTTTTGCAATACAATTCTTATGCGCATTTCCGGTACTGCCGTTAACGGCAGTACATTGCAGAGCTTTTTTTGTTTTGCTGGTAGAGACTCCCAATGTACTGCCGTTAACGGCAGTACCAGAGTGTTCATTCTTCTTTCGATTGACTGGCAATTTGGCACTGAATGCCAGGCCGTGTTTGCATGGTATCAGAAGTAATGATCTGATGATACTGTGTTTTAGTCCTCCAATTGACGGCAGGCACTTTTTATGCTCACTAATTCAATTTACCATATGGCTACCAATGTTTTCCATAAGGTCACAATTAAGCATGTGTACTCGAGGGTTGGAATGTCACTGTTTTCGATGCTTGTTTCTTAGACTTCTAATTTGCTAATAACCTTTTTGATTTTTCAGTTGGCAGTAGAAGCTGAGGAGCTATTTGAGGCGGTTGTCACCGACTTAGGGGTGACAATTAATTACTGCCCAGATGGCGAGAATCCTATTGAGAAAATATTTGATTATGTGGAGGCCATGCGTTGCTCCCTTTGGGACAATGCGTTTTTCAGAGAATTCATGGGGGCTGATCAGGCACACAAGAATAAGACTAAGGACCAACAGCCCAATTTCCAGCCAGCTTTGCGACGAATCCTTTACCGATATTTCAAATACATATTGCTTCCTAGGAAAGCAGTGACACGGGTACCTCCCTTCTTTCCTGCATATCTTGACATCACAAGTCCCGAGTGCATGTATACGAGTGCAATCCTGAAGGCATGGGATAACTGCCACTATGACCGTTGTGGTTGGTATCTTGACTGCCCGGTGAAGAAACCACCTCCGTTCGATGTCCAGCTCCGAGATTCTCTTCAGCCCACACTTGCAAACATTGCACCAGCTCCAGCTAAAGCAGGTGTGTCTCCTACCGCGACAAAGAAGTCCAGAAGGGCTGCTGGAGCAAACAAGACTCGGGGGGCCAAACGGAAAGCCACGAATTTGATTGAGGAGACTCAAGACGAAGACATCCCTGCAACAACGGCTGCGAGTGGTGAGTTGGTTGAAAGAGAAGCCCCTGCTGAGACTGCACCTGCACCAAAGTCCCCTTCACCAAAGCCGCTGGTACATAAGAAGCCACATGTTGAAAATATGGAGACTGCTTCAGGTACCCCTCTTATCCCCCCATCGCTAAAATCCTTGGTTATATCCCAGCCTTCGTCCAGCTCAGCACATTCCTCTGCGGTGTTGGTCCTTAACGATTCTTTTCCAAAGATGATGGAGTACAAGAACAAGCAAAAGAAATTTCCAAAATCCTTCGACGACATGATAGCATTTCTCCTTAAGGTACTTTTATTATACCTTTACTCTGCTTTTTATTTTACGGTATTATTTATAATTCATCGTTTAATGTATTGCCTTCAATGTGAAATCAGACTCGTGCGAATCGGGAATTCTACTTTGGTGGGAAACTCGAACCATATAAGCCTGGGGTGGACCTTGTGATAGCTGATTTCCCTGACGGCCTTGCGGTTCCTGGAGTGTCTGACCCCCCCTCCCAAGTACCTGCTTGGAACCAGCAAATAAAATTCTTCATCAAGTTTGTTATTGGTTTCTGCGGTGGATATTTGCACGACGATGGAGCGTTGTTGATTTTTGCTCCTGATAGCACTCATATTAAGAAAGAGTTGACTGCCTTCCTCAACAACAATGACCTTAAGGAGTTAAAGGAGTGGTCCATAATCAACGCACTCCACTTGTCTCATCCCACAGACCCCGGGAGCTATGTAAGTTTTTTGCTAGTTTTGTTTATAATTTTTAAAAGTTTCATATCGTCAATAATTCATAAAATTACTTGAGTGATGATCCTTCTGGTGTGGTAATGTTTTTTCATTAGACTTTAAAATTCAAAGCGTACCTGCTGGTGAGATCATTTGGAGCCACCGTAGCCAGGCACCCGAAGCCTCTTCTTCTTCCCTCCAGCCAGAGCGTGGGAATGACAAACCTGGCAAAAGATGACGTCTTGTTTAACTGGGTTACGTTGGAGGATTGTCTCAAGAATACGGAGGGGAAGCCCTGGAGGGGCCCGAAAGAGAAGTCCTTTCCTTTACTCCAGACCCTCATTACTGGTACTTGTCCTCTAAAGGGGACCATCGTCGACCTCACTGCTGGTACAGGTATGCATCCCTGCGACTCTTTGAATTCCATGTTTAAACTTCACATCAGTCCATCATTCTAAATTGCATTCATTTTTCAGGTGCCTCGGTCCGCGCTGCAATAGCAAACAATAGGAACATAGTTGCACTTGAAGGAGACCGAGAAATTTATGAGGAGGTTCTGGTGCCACTTCAATTGCCTCTATTAAGCACCACAGGAACCGAGCACACTGATGTTCAAGAGCTGTCCGATGGAGAAGCTCCATACCCGGAGGAAGATAAAATTGATCTATGTGAGTAAGTCATATGCTCACGCTATTTTTGAATATAGCTATCTTCAGTATTTATTATGTACATTCACCTAAATGCTAATTATTAAAATATGTGTTGCAGTCGCATGAGTGGCACTTCTCCTTCCAGCGAGTCTAGTTTTGATTTCGAGAACAGCTGGAGTCTCCCGTCATATGCCGAGGCCAGAGCTCAGGCCCTTGCAGATGAATCTGAGCATAGTTCCAGTGCGTCGTCTTCACCACGGTACTATGACCCTAATGTACTCAAGTTCATTGATCACAGTGCAATTGAAAGTGACGACCTGTTTTCTCCTTAGCTTTCTTAATCCTCTGAGATTCTCAAATATGTGAAATTAACCTCAAACTGCACATGATAACTCTCACTTTGAACTCCTGCACTTGAATGCTCTCTGTTCACAAGTATGTCTGAAGAAGTGGGTTTTGGATTATGCCGTACAAATATAACTGATTCTGGACTAGCAAATGCAAAAGCGTATTGACACAGTGGATTATTTGACCTCACTCAGAACAATTATGGTTATATATATTGTACACATTTTGAATCTCACCGACCCGAACTCTAGTCAACAAAGTAAAGCTTTGTTTTGCTGGACAGTTCTTTTATATTCCCAAGACCTTCGACTTCATACTCCGACGGTGATATGCTTTTCCACATGAGTATTTTCGTAATTATTTATGAGTCAATATGGTAGCATACAGTACCATTGAAAGGGAGCACATTTTTTTTTCTGACGGTGGTTGGTCCATACATCAAACATCTTTAACTAATTTTATTCGTTTGGTCTGCATTGGAATTTTTATGTCATTACCCGTATGAAGAAAGAAATACAACGGACAATTAATTATTCTTCATATAGAGAAAATTAATGATCCAAAATATTGACGGTGAAATACATGCTCAAACCATATTCTTCATAAAAAGTGTTAAGCTTATTAATAACTTTACCAAGGAGACATATTTGAAAATTATACATGCTGCAATTAGACGAATACCATATTTATTCTTCATATTTTTTTATTTAATAAGTTTCTATTTGCAAAAATCTAAATCAAATTAAAGTAAAAGAATTATGTAGAATTCAGCTGAAAAAATTGCAATTAAAATCTAGATTTATAAATCCAAGATCCTCAAAGATGTTTTAATATGAAATGCGATGAAAGGTACATGTAATTAAATTAGAAACAGTGTGTTTATGTCATTACCCTCCCCCGTCTTCATCCCCTCCCCCTTCCCTCCCATCCCCCTGTCTCCTTCCCATCCCCTCCCCTCCCCTTCCCTCCCATCCCCCTGTCCCCTTCCCATCCCCTCCCCTCCCCTTCCCTTCCCTCCCATCCCCCCGTCTCCATCCCCTCCCCTCCCCTTCCCTCCCATCCCCCTGTCCCCTTCCCATCCCCTCCCCTCCCCTTCCCTTCCCTCCCATCCCCCCGTCTCCTTCCCATCCCCCTCCCCTCCCCTTCCCTCCCATCCCCCTGTCCCCTTCCCATCCCCTCCCCTCCCCTTCCCTTCCCTCCCATCCCCCCGTCTCCATCCCCTCCCCTCCCCTTCCCTCCCATCCCCCTGTCCCCATCCCATCCCCTTCCCTCCCCTTCCCTCCCATCCCCCTGTCCCCTTCCCATCCCCTCCCCTCCCCTTCCCTTCCCTCCCATCCCCCCCCCGTCTCCTTTCCATCCCCTCCCCTCCCCTTCCCTCCCATCCCCCTGTCCCCTTCCCATCCCCTCCCCTCCCCTTCCCTTCCCTCCCATCCCCCCGTCTCCTTCCCATCCCCTCCCCTCCCCTTCCCTCCCATCCCCCTGTCCCCTTCCCATCCCCTCCCCTCCCCTCCTCCCGTCTTCTGTTCATACCCCTCCCCCCCCCCCTTGGAATTAAATTAATCTCTTTTCTGGACCACACTAACTTTAATTTAAAGACTATACAGAATTCATCTGTAATATTATTTCTGTAATATTACTTCAATACTGTTGGCACCTAGGATCAATGTCAGTATTTGAAAACAAAGTTTCACTTTTTATAGTCTGTGGACAAAATCAAATGCACAATAGTATCACATTCTATATGTTGCAATTCAGACTAAGGCTTTGAAAAACAGTTAGTAACGGCAAGCTGCTTGTTATATATTACTCTATGATTGAAGGTTTATAAACTAATATTAAAATAAGCTTTACATATTAGGTACATATCCATTGCAAGTTCATCCCCAAAAGCTTAGTACAACTGTCCATAAGGCAACTCAGTTAACAACCTTTAACAACCTATCAGTATAATAGTCCCTTTGCCTCACATAATGCATATCCCTATCACTGCTCCCTACACTTTGGCTCCAGATTGATTGGTCTCATCACAACTATCCATCTCTTTTGCTGCCTGTAGAACAGTAGTGAATCCAGCACATTCCGCTTGGTGATGTTGGTCCAACTCTCCACCAAATTGAGCAATCCATGGTCCTGTTAGATGTAAAGGTGACGATGCAAGAAGTTGATCCTTACATTTCTTGCACTTATAGATCTGACCTGCAATCATTTCTGCAACACAAGGTGGGTGCAACATGCATCCACATGAAGAAACCACTGCGGCTTTCCAAACAAAGCCTAAGCCACAGTAGGCGCAGATATCCTTCCCTGGAATACCCAATGGAGGCATGGATGTCTCATGTGGATAATCGAAGACTCTAGGTGTCTTCATGGTTAGTAACTTACCTCTAACCTTTTCGACACTAGCCTTAGCGCTCTCCCAGGCTAAAGTAGCAGATCTATGAATAAAGCGCTGCTTGTTTACCTCTGCCCTGAATTCAAGAACTTCCCTTTGTATCTCTGCATCAGCTTCTCGTATCTTGGAAATTTGAACAGTGATGGCCTCCATCTCATTGGTCAGAGCCTTGTATTCTTGCGGTGAGCCCCCTTCAAGGAGGACACGCCTAGACCTTTTCTGTAGATCAGAATACTTCGCTGTTAGAGCGTCCTCTGCAACATCTGAAGCCTCTTTGGTCATCCTATCTAGTGCTGCCTTGTATTTCTCCTCAAATCCCTGTAACACAGCGTATGCACTATTGACCTCATTACTCCTTCTTTGTTCCACCTCTTGAACAGCCAATAGCTCTTGAACATTCGCGGCATTTTCTCCAGACCTCCATGACAACTCTTGGATGATATTAATCAGGCCCTGAACTTGACACCGAGTCGCAATGGGGCCCAACTTAGCCGGGTTGCGCCTAGCATTCTTTAGTCTTGCTTTGTGCCGATCAAGGGCCTCAGCACACCAGTTGACAGGCTTGTTATGCACAAAGGTTGCATAGCAAGCCTTGAGAAAACGCAAAGGGAAGTAGGTATTGTCAGGCTTGTTACCATAGACCTTGAAGAAATGATGTCGGAACTTCTTCAACAACTCCAGATCCTCGCACCTTGCTAGCTCGTAGCGTCCCTTTGTTGCCCCTTCTTTCCAGACTGTACCGATGTCTTCGTCTCTAATAAATGGATACACTTTGGCCACGTCCCGGATTCTTGGTCCTTGATCACATAAACCTACTACATTCACGAAGAAATCTTTACCATACTCAGCATATTGACCCAGCAGCATTGGAGCTACAAGTAACATCTTCTCACGAGTGTCTCCTTGTATATCTCCCAGGTCAAACGGCTGATCGAATTCTTCAGCACAGTAGGAGCGCTCCATCAAGGACTCTTCCACTGGATTCTGGGCCACTTCATCACCACTTTCGGCAGCTTCGATTGGAGGAGTATTCTTGGTCCGCTGATTTCTATTTCCTCTACTCCTTTTGGACGTCATGATCAAACCACTATGGCAATGCCTGAAACCTGTACAGAAAAACACCACCAGATTTTTGCGTTATTGTAAGTAAAAACCACCATCAGCGAAGAAAAATAACAAGGCTTTTCAAATAAGCAAACCTTACATAATGCCAGAACTGACTCATGATCTCCATCCTCTACCAGTTTCAAGATCCTCGAACGCAGATGGAGAACCCTAGTTTTGAGCAAAACAAGGAACGAGGTGCAAGTAGAAACCAAAAGGAAAAGAAAAAAATAGGGATGAAACTTAGAAGAGATCCATCACCAGTTTAGGAATGATACCTGGAGAATTCTGGTACCTGCAGCAATGTCGGCTCCTGTAAATCGATGGAGATTGAGTTCCAATACTAATTCCCAAGAAGCTGCAAGACATAAAACATTCAAATCAGCTATTATCTTGCACTTTTCAGAAGACGAGTACCTGAACAGATGGACAATATGCATCGAGCTGTTGAACAGTCTCCACCTTTCTGCATGAGAAGATTGAAATATAAGAAGTGAAATTTCTAAACAATTAATTCTGAAAATCCAATACAATGTGTGGTCTGATAGCAAATTGCACATTGGCAATACTCAAAGAGGTGATAGCATGAAGAGATGGACTTACTTCAATGGTTCCCGCATCTTCGAACTCGCACCATCATCATCTTGAATATCATTTACAAATCAACACGCAGTAACTGACAAATATGTTCGTCTCAGCTTGCGATACCAAAATAATATCTAGGAAGCTTCTAAAGTTCCAACTTGGTCATAGAAAATAAGAGAAGTGTGGTGAGATGCAGCTCAGAATATAGCCGAACACAAAAAATTACTATTAGCCTACATTTGCAGAATGCAACAGCCAATTTGACTTAATACCTGAGAAACGTGACGGCCAGTAAGATACGGTCTCTCAAAATTCCAACTAGGAGTCCCTGTATACGGAACTCCGGAAGTGCACTCCAAGTTCTCTAAATCAACAAAAAACGTAACCATGTCGTGAAATTGAATTGGACATTTCAGCATAACTAGAATAGAATCGTGATTCACACTCTCAACTCTATTCTTGTTACCCCTAATTGTACTTAAAATTGGGTAACTTTCACTTAAACATTCCTTGATCCTTAAAGGAAAGATACAGGTGATTGATGCAGCTGATGTGGCTTGGCTTGATTTTCAGGTAGATTCTTCTAAACTATGCGACAGTGTTCTAAATTACTCAGTACTACAACATTCAATGAATAAAAGCAGCATGTTCAATATCCTTGATCCAATAAAAAAAAGTATCAAAACTCCACTACCTGTTAATGGAAGAAACCGAGCAGAATGAGTTCGGATCAGGAATGCACAGAACTAGAAAATGAATGCTGACAAAAAGCACCACAGCATGCCGCCTAACACCGAGACAGAACTTTGAAGCGCCCTAGCAAATCATCTAATTCACTGAATTTGACGAACACAAATTAGAACTTGACATTGTAACCAGAACTTACGTTTGAGTTGTATTGGCTTTTCCTTAGACGAGGTTCGCAAACACCTTCTCTCGCAAAGCTGCAAAATGTACAGGATATTTCTATCAGGTTTGTGAAGACCTCTAGCACTCGAGCTGATTCCTTATTGAATCTATTTGATACATCATCTGCAACGAAACATTACCAATGTGAAATCTCAATATCTAAATGAATATCCTGTAACTTCTTCTAGTCCAACACTCTCAATTACAAAACTATGAAAAATGCACCTAGTGAATAAAGTCGGAATGAGCAATGCACTGACCTACAATGTCCAGAGAATGAAACAATTCTTGCTAAACTGTGCTTGCTCTAATACATTCCAGACACATAAGAAGTGTAGACCCTCCAAGGTCAGCAGACACGAGAACCAAGAATGAAAATCCACGGGGCAGGCAGACATGTACTAGGTCTAGGCGTAAATTCTTCAACGTACCTTCGACAGAGACGGGGTATCGTTCGGCTTCATTAAATGCGCCGATACCATTTACAGCTGAATCGTAACATGTCACCCATAATCCTTTCATCTAAACATTCTGGATAGGATGATGGTCATCCAATTATGAGAACATGATAAATATCAAAGGAAAACCTGAATCTAAGTAGATGTAAAAATAATAAGGATAATGCAACAAGAAATATAAGGTCTGAAAGTACTAGAAAATATTGGTAATTAAAAAGAGACAGTAATTACTGAACAGTTTGACACTAAGAAAAAGAAAAATGAAAAAAGGATGTTAAAAAACATAAGCAGTAGATAAAAGGTAAATTTAATTTAAAATGATTCGGGAATGCAGGAATGAGAAATGAAAATTATAAAATACAAAATTTTGTCAGAGAATATTTAGAAGTCTCTTGATTATACGTGATACAACTATATGTTTAAAAAAAGAAATAAATAAAATGCACAAGGATAATAAAAACACAAACTATCATACAGTTATAGAAATTTTACTAAATCGTATTGAATAAACATTTAGTAACATAATGGAATAAACTTAATGACGCATCTTGAATATTGTAAGATTTTATGAATACAAATGATGAACCCTGAACCGGACTAGACATATCTGTTTTTCGAACTAACTACATTTTATTATTGTATGCAAAATTGTTGAATCCATATATTCATAGTCATACCATTCTCATCTATGTTTAGGTGAGACCAAATTCCATCACCTGGAATAAGTTTTTTCTCCAGGTTCAAGCCACAGAGAGTGGTTACCATTGGTACTTAACAATGTCCTCAATTGATCTAACTCACTACAGCTAAGTTTCCCAAGTGACGCTGTCTCTAGCCTGTCATTTCCAATTGGATTTGCTAATGACCAAGAATTCTTAAAAATGTTCCAGTTCACATTGAAGCGAACCGCTTGAAACTCATCCCTGGAAGTCCAGTGCCCTCCCGTGTATGAATCATAATCCCACTTGGCAAGTCGAAGGCAAGCGTATTCTGTACTGCTGTCAATCTCCCGTCTCCAAAGCTTCGAAACAGCACGAGCATTCTCACATCTTGAAATGTAATTACTGGTGGAGGAGACCAAGACTGTCGTGTACAAGATCCCACTGACTCCCAAGGGTTAGGTCCATCTGCCATCCTTTGTAGCAAATCCTGAAGAATTGTTTCACAAGCTATGACTTCAAGGGAATTGCTCATACTCTCAAAACTATGTCTACCATAAGCAACACTCAGTTCAACCAACCGCAGTTTGAATTAAGTTGAACTCAACCCACCTAGGTTTTATGGTATAATACTAGACTTTAAAAGGTACACTAGATCCTATCTGAAGACAAAAATTTATCAATAATTTCAGGCATTTCTAGGAGGTATATAATTTTGGACTCATTATAAGCATTATTGTACACCTATTCTGAAATATCCAAAGAAGTTTTCAAAAGGTATATTATCTGCTATGCAAAATTCCTTTCACTGTACCAGAAGCAAAGAAGACCTGGACCTCATTTAACTCTAAATATTCTCTCTTGATTAGCTATGAACATGACGTCAGCACGACGTCAGCCCTAATTTTCTTTCCCTATATAAATGTCGTTTATAAGTGAATGAGGAATAAAGTAGTTTTCAAAAAATAATACAACGAAATTAATTATCTTTTTTAGCTGATTCCCAAAAATAGTACACTATTTCAGTACTTCACCACGGTTATAGGGTGCATTTCTTTTTCCAAAAATTTGGTAAAATGTCAAATCTCTGCTCTCTCATCTCTGCTCGCCGCTCTCCGCTCGCCGCTCGCCGCTACCATGCTAACTTTCCCCTCAAAACAATTGCTAAATTGTAGGCAAAAAGTCTCAAAGTTCAAAAATCCTCTCAATATACGAATATGGTCATGATGGGAGACTCTACTGCTTGTATAGAAGGAGATGGAGCATATCCAATCATTGGCAGCTCGCTCACTCGATATTGTCCCGAAGTGCAATGTCAAAGGCGAAGTTTCTTCAGTCGACAATCCATATTTCACACGCACTTTTCATAATAGGAAGGATCCTTTGCTTGTAGCATGCAGGAGTATACATGCATTCACGTTTGTAGTATCTTAATAGTTTGGAAAGAATGCTTGTACCTTAGGGATTGCCTTGTACGGCAAGAGTGCACTTGAAGAATTTGTTAAGCATCCAACGGACAGCTAAGAAAAAGTTGGGTTGCTGATCTAGCATCTTATTCTTCTAAGTCTAATCTGCTTCATAGAACTCCCTAAAGAATGCGGTATTCCATGAATTGCACCTCATTGCCTCCACATAGTTGAAGATGACGGAGTTGGGTCTTGGTCTTCTGAACTAAAATTAATTGCCACTCCGAGGTCCGTATGAACTCTTAGAAAAAGCTCCTTAGCCTGTACTGCCAAATGAATTAGGGTCAAATATAGAAGAAGAATCACAGTATTAGATGGCATTTACAAGTAAAAACTCATTTATCTCTCCGAAAAGTGACTAGCCATTCAATTACAGATGAATTCATTTACTATTTATGAAATACACCTCCCCTATCTCTCCTTGAATCCGCTACAATTTTTGGTAGTGGGAGATAGGAGCCCTCAAAATTCAGCAATTGGGCAAGCAGAGTCCCCTCCCGATCCTAACCACTTGCCCACCTCTTGGAAAAATCCAGCTCCTTCTCCTTGTCAAACCCACTCCGTTACCGATAGTTGGGAAGGATGCCCTAAGAATTTAGCTTAAACCAAATTTCAACCATGAACATCTTATAAGTAAAGGCCTAAAAATCATCATCGTGGATGCCCGGCAAGAGTCTTCATTCACTACTCTCCACCCAACAACCACAACGTCATCGACTAGACGGAACCGAGCTTGGCACACGACGCAACCAAGACATTGAACAACTTACACACGAAAATACAAGGAGGAAAAGAATGTCACAATGATGGCACTCCTCTATGATCTCCCAAGATGTCTTGCAAGTTCTCAACTTCGTTTTGTTAGACAGACCATTCTACACGATGCACTAACCAGACATGGAGCGGTTTTGAAAGTAAAATCATATGTGAAGGGAGGGTCAAAAGGGAGTGTTGTCAACGGCACTACTTTCATGACCTCCGAAGATGTCTAAAAAAGTGCTCAAATTCCTTACCTTGGGAACGGAAAACCAACAGCAAAGTACCATTCTGCAGGATGCAAAACTAGACATGGAGCGGTTTTGGGAGGAAAATTATATAAGAAGGGAGGGTCAAAAGGGAGTGCCGTTAACGGCACTACTTTTATGACCTCCCAAGATGTCTAAAAAGTGCTCAACTTCCTTACCTTACACGGCCTTGTCAACAACAAAGCAACACACTACTTTTAAGAGCATAACTTAGGGAAAACGGTGGTGCTTAAGTGACTTGGGACTAAATCAAAATATAGGAAAATTTGAGCTTCAAAAATACCCATAAGGCATCAAAAAGAATGTGCCGTTACGGCACTATCCCAAAAGCATCTCTGAGATGCACAAAATACCTACAAACTCCTAAAAATAGCCTTTATAAATCAATTACGGACTTAAAATTATTTTTTGACGACCTTCAAAGGTAGTGCCGTTAACGGCAGTACTTTTTTACTGCCATTTGAAGTACTTGAAGTATCCAATTGAAGGTTTACCTGATAATTTCTCAACTCTTGATAAAGGCCTAAAAAGAAGTGCCGTTAACGACACTCCTTTTTCAGACTTCTTTTGGTCATTTTATCTGTTGAAATAAATTTGCTGTGGAGGTTGTATTGTCAATGGCACGTCTCTAGAAATATCCTCTGCTGTTTTAAGGGATTAAATTCAAAAACCAAAAAAATAAAAGTAGCCTTAGGGTACTGCCGTCAACGGCAGTACCCCTGGAGAGCTCTAGGGCTTCCGAAGAAAGGCAGCAAAGAAGATTTAAAACAGAACTAAAAATTTAAAAAAGCAGCCTCAAGAGTAAAACCTCAACTTCAAAAAAAATTAAAAATAGGAGCTTTGGGGTACTGCCGTCAACGGTAGTACCCTTGGAGAGCTCTCACACTATTGATGAGAGGCAGCGTTGAAGAGTAAAACTTCAACTTCAAGACATAAAAATGTAGCCTCAGGGTACTGTCGTTAACGGTAGTACCCCTAGAGAGCTCTTGCGCTGGCCATAAGAGGTAGCGTAGAGGAGTAAAAACACCACGTCACAACGTCATGGCAGATACTGTATTGTTCTAACCAGACTATCTTCTGTTATGAATTCCTTTCTATCGACCAATTCGTGATCATATTGCGTTCTATCTAGCCTAAGTGAGGCTCCACAGGGTCTACAGATCATTGCAAGTAGTCAGCTCCAGGCGAAGCTTCAGGATACACGCATCCGGAGAGGAGGGCAAGCCGGCTAAGAATGCTGAGGATGACGATGACGAGTGAGGAATTGTGAGCCAAGTAGAGCAAGCAGATTGATTGGTCTGAGAGCGTTGTGTTTGTCGATCAGGGCAATTGGGTGGGTACATCGGGGTATATTGGTGAGTGGATTGTTGCATGATTGGGGAATCGCGATTTTGAAAATATGGCGGCAGGGGTGGAGAGCGTCGCGGTTGATGATCAGGAGAGCAATGCGGAGTTGGTGCTCTTCCAAGTGAAGGAATGCTATGTGTATATGGTACGAGACCTCTGGAATTTGAAATTCAGTACTTGGATTGAATTGGGCTGTGTGTGATTGTTGTGGTTTTTTTTTGAACCCAGTGGTCAAGGTTTTAGAAGACGGTGTTGGGGTTTGTCACCAGATAGTCGTTTTGTTGCTTCAGTGGACTGGTTTTAGAGTTTCGTGAAGTAAGAGGGTTTAGGTTTTGCTTTCAACAATCTCTTTTGTGTTTTGTGTAATTTTTGGAGTTTGTGTGTTTCTAGTAGTTGGATGTGTTTATAGAGTTTATTGTGAATTGCATCTGTGGTTTATGGGAGGTGTTGTTGGAAATCACTTTGTTTTTAAGGATGTTGAGTGTATATTAGTGTTGTTTTTTGGATTACTTAGTTTGAAATCGACAAGACATTGGGATTGTCGTGGTTTTAACTAAGTCATGCGTCATGTTTTGTCAATTTTACATTCTACATTGGAACTTTTAGGATTCGACTTGCCGGATTTCAAAGTACAATATTGAGCCTCTTAGTATGGTTTTGTTCCTGTTTGTAATACCCGGCTAAAGGAGTAGCATGTTTATTTTGTTTGTCACAGATACCTCCAAGAAAGAGTGCAGCTTCTTACAAGTAAATGGTCGACCAGGAAGGTGCTCTGCTTCGAATTTACAGCAGGGATCTTTTGGTGGATTAGTCTGTTTCTAGAAGTGTAGTTACCTTGATGATCTGTGTTGATTGTAGGGCGGATGAATGGGACATCAACAAGTGGGCGTAGGAGGGCGTCTTGAAGGTTGTGTCGAAAGGTGAAAATTGTTCCATTAGACTGGAAGATAAAGAGTCACGTAAACAATCAGTTCTTTACAAAGAGATGCTCATTACACTTCATTGCAATAGTCAACAACCGTACTTGTTGTATAGTTTCTATCGACGGAGTACGTTGCCAATCACTGGGTCTGCTTGTCGGCTCTTCTTTGTTTGAGAGTACTGTAATGCACATTCACAGAATGTCAAAGAAGGGTTTTGGTTTCACTTCAAAAGTGCTATCTTAAAGATATCTGCAGTGCATTGAGATATCTCATTGCAAGCCTGGAATCAGATTATTATTTGGACAACAGCAGTTCGGCATCTCAATTCCCAGCATGAGTGATGCCATTCTCAAGCGCTAAACAGGAAAATTCTCGTTCACCCACGGAAAGGAAATGAAGGTGCTTCTGTGCATCTGCTACGCATGTCCCGGCTAAATCCTTCTGCACATACATCTTGCCGTTTCATATGAATGGCAGTTATCTGGAAACACATTTGAAATCATGAAGAAGAGAAACAAGCTTCGGAGTAAAATCACCTCCAGAATCCTAAAATTTACTAGAATCCAACTCAATGTCGTTCTACTGCTTCTTACAGAGGAACAGTCAAGATGAAGTGATCAACAAATACTGGCCGAAAAGCAAACTCGATAAGTGTTGGCCATGATCAAATCGTTTTTAATTCATCTACGCTGATACATATCCGAGGCACTAGCATGAGGCATTCGAAGACATTTCCGACGAAACATATCTTAGTGGGCAATTACGCTGGCTCCACTTGGCATATCATTAACCTGGGCTTTCCTCCCATTGCTCCGGGTGCTTCTACAATGATATGATATGGTTCCCCTCGCGGAAACGTTTCGCTGCAAAACCAGCCAGCTATCGCAGCTACTTTTCCACTCACCGCCTTCTCCTTCTCTCCCACTTACGTACACTCTACAGTTACTCTAGGAGCGCCTTGGATCCGTCAAGCAGTCTTACAACCCCGACCTGCAACCTCCAATTCCATAGTTCCTTGCAGTAATAGGCGCAACCTGAGCGGAAGAGGTGTAAGAGCAATCATGGGCAATGGCAAGCAAGAGAGAGTCAAGTCGGGGCCGGGGCAAGAATCAGTGTGGGATTACCTGCGGCCACCAGCCTTAGAGCCCGTGCCGGAGCGAATTCGCATTGAATTCAACTCCGAATTCAACTCCAAAACCATCGCCGACACTGCATGGGCTCCTCCGAATCCCTCAAAGCTCGCTTCCGTTCTGTCACTTTGATACCTCACCCGGGCCATGGTTGCATCATTGGGCTGGATTTCGGCATTGCTCCTACCATCACACAGTCCCAGATCACCATTAGCTCTTAGCCTGGTTGCACTTGCCCTGCATTCAAGAAGACAATGACTAAGTTTCGAGGCTGGATTCAGTTTTCGTACTGTAAACACTTGTATTACATCCTTTTGAAGGTCTGCAACCGTGATCCCGAGACCGAGCTTTTCATCCATGCGCCTACCTTTAGTTTCAACGAGGTCAATCTAGTCCTAGAGAGTGGAATCTTGACTCACCCCTTGGCCAAAAAAGAGGAGGGAGAATACTTTTTTAGACACGCATTGGCATAGTGGACGGTGGTTAATGGGGATACTTAATCATTGGTGATTGAATTTTTCCTTGTATTGAGTCAGCAATGCAAATCTCGTATTGCCTATTTCAATATAAAGGTTTTGTCATTCACATTTATTACATTGAGTAACAATAGCATTCAGTTGGACAAGTGGCCTTTGTTCTTTGTATCCTAAAACAGTTGGACTGTACTAATGCCATCAATACATTTCAAAACCCATTTTATTCTTTGAAATTAATGCATTTACGTATCCCCCTCGCATTTTCAGCATAATTACCAACCTCCTACTGCACTACAGGACAAGCTACATTGACGTTCATTGTTCGTTCCTTAGTTGGCATTTGTTGTAGGCGGGGACATTTCAACAATGGACGAGCTTCACTCTTTCTACGTAATGCTTCCTTAGAATAAGTCCCTGGTGGAATCTTCTCGACCTTGGAGTATGCATGAGGTGGCTAAGGCACAACCGGCTCCTCCTGAAGTACTACGAGACCACCTGGCTCTTCTACAGCCATAAGTCTCATTCTACATCCACGTCATCATTTCCAGAATGCCCTTCACTGCACCCATTTGCCTCTTCTTCCCCCTCGACCTCCACATGTGGATGAAATGGGCCAACGACATGACCAAGTGAGAGAGCAGTATCCCCGACATCTTCCATATCCGAAACACGCTCTTCCTTGGACTTGCTTCAAGAAGAGAATGAACAAAGAGGAAGTGACCTTCTATTGCCACTACTTAAATATCCAAGAGCTAGATGTTTGGCGCCCTTGAAACCTAGACCATATAATGATAAACGAATTTCATCCTACTGAATGGCGTGACTGGGTTTGTTGACACTGTTTTCATTGATTTGTAAACAAAATACCCTAAACCAAAAATTGAGGGGGAATTAGAGGAAGTTTGTTTAAAAATTTTAAAAATAAATAAATAAATCAATAAATAAATAAAAAACAAAATTAAACTCAATAAATGCATCTAAAAGAGGGTGTGTATACACTAAAGGAAAACATGATTCAAAAATAAAAATTGAAAGAGGAGAAAAATATTAAATTGAAAATACACAAAGAATACATAAGAAGCAAATGAATAGCAAAATAAGAAGATGAAATGGCAATTAACATGAACGCAATAAAACATATAATGGAGAAATAGAATAGATAGATAGAATTGGAATTGAGAAGATGGATAGAATCGAAGAAGATGGGAAGGGAAATTAATTCAAATAATTAAAAATCAATAAAAAATGATGAATGCCATGTAGATGAGATTGGTAGAAATGTAGTAATGTAAAGAAAATGACATAGGATTCAAAAAGTTAGTTTATCAATACGTAGAATATTTTATTCAAATATTTTATTGGTAGAATATTAAAAAAAAAAGGCAGGATTACTTGGTAAAAATTATTAAAAAAACTGTAATTCAGTCCACGGTTATAGGGTCATCATTAATTACTATAAATAGGAATATTCTTAGAATATTCTTAGAATATTCCTAAAATATTTAAATAATCTAATAATTGTTTTTATTTTTAGCAAGAACTTTAGTGTTTTTAGATTTAGGGCCTCATTTTCTGCTCTCCGCTCTCCGCTCTCCGCTTGCCGCTCGCCGCACGCATACAAGCTACCCCCTGAATTTTTTGGGAGTGTCCTATCCAATTGACCTAAAAGAATCTCTACACTATCTCCATCCCAAGAAAAGGTGTATCTGTAAAGGCCATCTAATTCATCTATAATGGTCAATACGTGTAACAAATCCCAACTTGTTTGAATTATATGAAATAATCAGTTTTGATTGAATATGAATAATCACCTCAATAATTTTCACTGCAATTGAAAGGTATACAACAATCCTTACTTTTCTAATCAGTGCAGAGACATGCACGTGAAGAGATTGCGTTTACAAACACCGTGACAACAAGAGTACCCACAACATCAAAATGCTCATGTAATGCACATGTACTAGATTCTTCAATCACCTAGATTTAATGGTGCTTTCTAGAGGTTTGAAGACAAAGTTGACCGCTAATGTTTCCATGACAAATTCATTTCAATCCATATGGATTCTTAAAATAGATACCAAAAGAATCTAATCTATAAATTTTTTGCTTTTCTTCAATCTCGTTTAGATTAGATAAGTGGTAAAATTGTACGTGAAATGCCATGCATCCGTAACAAAATGATTATTAAAAGGCATATTTTTCTACTCTATTTATAAAATTAAATGAAACGCGTAGAATTTCTTCCATTAAAAACACTGGTGATCTTCTAAAGCTTTTTTTATCCATCTGATAAACAAAAAAATCTCTTAGATTTTGCAAGCACTTCTCTTAAATGAATTTTATAAACCACAATTTCAGAATGTGCATTAATTTTTGGAAGTTCAAATGTTGCAACTTCTATGGTTAACTTGGAAGTTTTTTACCAATTAAAAATTCACTATCAAGTGCACAAGGCATAGTGGAAGGTTAAGTTACTACTCTTGGTTTTCATGGTAAAATAGACACCCACACTAAAACTTGATGAAATATTCCAAATGCGTTTTGATTATTGAATTTAAACCTTATGAATTTGTTGTAGATTTATTGTACAATAATCATGAATATTTGAGAAATGCCAAACCAATGGATACAAATATAATAATGTTGATCAAGTAAGAGATTGCAAAATTTAGTTACCAACACAGGAAGTAACAATTTCTTGTAGTATGAATGTTGGAATGTAATTTTTTGTTTTGAATATGAAAACATGTAAGTAAAGAACATGCCTAACAAATTTAAGACTAAATAGAGAAATATCATAAGAGATATGCATTTTTGAATGACAAGAGGTTGCGACAAAAAATTGGGCATATTGAAATTTTTTGTTGCCCAACAGTTTCCCTTGTGCATTAAAATTTATCTTCTATGCAGTTTGTCATTGTAGACAAACAAGTGGCAAATTTCTTATTGGAATTGTTGGTTGTATAAAAAGATTGATTTTTTTATTTTATTTTTTAAATTTTTTTTCCTACAACTCTTGAAAAAATTGGTGTATAATTTTCATGCAATCAAGCATGCCATCCATTAAAAAAACATGTAAATTCAGGCAAAAACTATCTTGATTGTAGGAATTCATAATAAACTACCCATTGACCCTAAACTTGTGGGTCTATAATCATCAAAACTTCAAAACTTTATACTTTGTAAACTACATTGGTACACTCAATTAAATGGAAATTGTTTTAGGTCAATTTTCAAATCTACTACTACATGCCAAGTTAGGTAAGGGATACAGATTTTATATTTTTATACTAGGCTTTGGAATCACAATGAATGTTTGAAGGAAACATGAAGTGAAGAAAATTCATCTCAAATACATAATAAACTCCAAAAAACTAATATTTTCACTTATGTGTATGTTGTAATGGATAACATCATAGTATGAACCAACTATTTATGGCATCATATATCTAAAAGAATGAATCAACCATGGTAATGAGCCCAAACTTCATTACAATTCATACACTTAAACTCATTACACTACTTCAGCTTTAATCGGAAAGAGATCAACTTTATGTTTAAAATAAATAAATCAGCTCAAATGACTTCAACTTGATTTGATGATACATTAAAATTTGTTGTGTCTTCCTTATTCCCCACTTCATGTCTTCGTCTATTTGTTAATAAGTTTTAGGGTGCTAAGAATGAGTTCTTGTGATTACCACCAAAAGAATATTTAAGATCAATAATGACTTGCATATTTCATTTTTCATAAGTCACAAAAAATATCGAGACGTATCTATATCCAAACACAGCAATATTCTTAAATATAATGCTTTATTCAAATGTGAAAACAATATAATTTTTCAGGTCAAAAAATTAACGAAAATACACGCCCAAAATGAGACTTCCAAACATTTAGAAAGGAAAAAATAAATGATCATGAGTCAAAATAGTTTGAACTTTAATGAAGTACCTCAATATCAGATGGGGAGCAGCATGGGGGGGGGGGGGGGGGGGGGGGGGGCAAGAAAAGTAAAAATAAGTGTCCATTAAATCTGTCTAAGTTTTAACTCCAAGAGTCACTAGAAATCATGGTCCAATAAATTTGAAACTCACCATCCCATATGACTCTGTTATGACACTATGTGCTGACGTGGCCCAGAAATGGTAGATGCTGTTCCAAATGGCTCACTCGCATAAACCAATTGAAGTGCTGACTAGATTAAAACACATCCATGCAGAATATTAGCCCAAAACATCAAGAAATTTTTTCATACTGAGTGAAGAAGTTTTGTACAACTGAACCTAACCTCGAAATCTCAACTTCAGTTGTGTAGAATGAAGTGGGGACTGGACGCCATTGCAACAAACATGAGACATAACTTATGGAGAAGATTTTCAGGTGGTTTCACAGAGCATTCCAGTGCAGCTTGGTTTGCATCGAGATGAATTAATTTTTTTTGCAGGGGCCGTGTGCTTGGTGTATGAGCTGTTTGAGAAACATAAAAATTCTGTCGACTGCTTTGCATGTAGCAAGACTTTATATCATGTTAGTACAGTGAAGGCTCAAACATGTCTGAGCTTTTTATTGTTTGTTTGCGTCACTTCGATTTTAAAGGATTGACAAGTTGTACATCGTTTCGTGCTAAGAAATTACACCGCGTACAGTGTGGTATTAAAATGGCCAATATATCAATTGATTGAGCAACGAAAGTCTTGGAATTGTTTATATTCACCATGACAAAATGCGTACTCCTTAAGGCACTATTTGCTCGACGGTGTTTCGTCTTGATCGTTAGCTAGACTCTGGAGAACTGTCTGCTATTGTGGAGGAGTATCATAATTATACTTGCACAAGTGATTTAGTCACATATTAGTTGTGAACAGATGATTAAGTGTGCATCAGCAGCTTCACTGGAGCTGAATATGTGGACCGCGATTGCAAAGACTTCGCAAAGAACTTCAATGACTGCACAAGAGTGTCAACAGACAACTTGGTATAATTAGTCTGGGTCTAGGTGGATAAAGATGATCAAGATCTTATTCCTCTAGACCTTCCAAATTCAAGTCTCGAAACTTTCTGAGACCCCCAAATGACTCGGGTAGCAAATCCAGCTCCCAACATCCCTTTACATTCAACACTTCTCGGTTGCTCAGCTCTCCCAAATGGCGTAGGTAAGCTTGTGATCCCAGAACCTTCCAAATTCACGTCTCGAAGCTTTATGAGACCCCCAAATGACTCGGGTAGCAAACGCAGATACTTGCATCGCTTCAGATTCAACACTTCCAGGTTGCTGAGCTCTCCAAATGACGAAGGTAAGCTTGTGATCCCAGCACCACCCAAATTCAAGTCCCGAAGCTTTCCAAGACCCCCAAATGTCTCGGGTAGCAAATGCAGCTTCCCGCATCCCCACAGATTTAACACTAACACTTCCAGGTTGGTGAGCTCTCCAAATGACGCAGGTAAGCTTGTGATACCAGGACCTTCCAGATGCTTTCTCGAAGCTTTCTGAGACCCCCAAATGACTCCGGTAGCAAACCCAGATCCTCGCGTCCCTTTAGTTTCAACACTTCCAGGTTGCTCAGCTCTACAAATAATGTAGGTAAGTTTGTGATTACAGTACCCACCAAATTCAAGTCCCGAAGCTTGCTGAGACCCCCAAATGTCTCGGGTAGCAAATGCAGCTTCCCGCATTCCCGCAGATTCAACACTTCCAGGTTGCTGAGCTCTCCAAATGACATAGGTAAGCTTGTGATCCCAGAACCTTCCAAATTCAAGTCTCGAAGCATTCTAAGACCCCCAAATGACTCGGGTAACAAGCACAGATTCTTGCATCCCTTCAGATTCAACAGTTCTACGTTGCTGAGCTGTCCAAATGACTCTGGCAAAGCGTCAATGGCAAAGTTCCGAAGCACCAGTTCCTTTTGAGTATTCATGATCCCGAGTAAATTCTGCAGAGTATTGAGCTTTGAAGAGAGACTCGACTCCTCAAACTCTCTCAGTTTCCCAATTGTTTGAAAAAACCTTGCAAACGCAGACCCTGAATATTTAAACTCCTTCATATTTTTGAGCCCAATTAAAAAACTTGGAAGCAAAAGAAGGTTCTCGCATCCTTGTAAATCCAACACTTCCAGGTTGCTGAGCTCCCCAAATGATGCGGGTAAGCATGTGAGCTTAGTACCACCCAAATTCAAGTCTCGAAGCTTTCTGAGACCCCCAAATGACTCGGGTGGCAAATGCAGCTTCCAGCATTCCCGCAGATTCAACACTTCCAGGTTGCTGAGCTCTCCAAATGACGTAGGTAAGCTTGTGATCACAGTACCCACCAAATTCAAGTTTCGAAGCTTTCCGAGACCCCCAAATGACTCGGGTAGCAAATACAGCTTTGGACACTTCGTCGTCTTCTCGCATCCCTTTAGATTCATCACTTCCAAGTTGCTTAATCTTACAACTGTCTCAGGCAACATTGTGATGTGAGAACCTGCCAAAGTCAAGACTACCAATTTACTGTTTGGAAGCGGTGTTGGTAAAGTCGTCGTCACACCCATCGCTGACCCTAGACATCGATTAAACCATAGTCCATACAAATTGCACCAGCATAAACTTTCTGGAATTGACGTTGGAGTTATGCTGTCATCGAACATCAATATTCGCAATTTTTTCAAATGAGAAGTATCCAAAGAACTTAGATGAGAATCCACGTTGAAAATAATTAAAATCTCAAGAGACTCTGGGAATACCTGCACAGTAGGTACTTCTAATTTAGAGTTTAAAAATAAGAATAACGATATTCATTCACATATTTTTCGTTATGAATACATTTAATATTTCAATTGGCATAGTTGTATTGATCCAGAATATTATCCAGAATTCTTGAGAAATGAAGCAACTTCGATGTTGGTTTCCCAATATCCATGATCCTAAGTTAGTATCTTCTCAGCTACAACTGATATGATACTAATAAAAATTAACAGACGAGTAGAATGACAACATACCTCATTCTGTCTCAAATACTCCAACGACTCAGGCATGCTTAAGCGAGTAATAACTCCTTTACTCCTCTGTTCCCTGACAATTCGACGACCCATGTCCCTCAACTGGTCATGCATTCTAAAAAGACCTGAATTATCCAGTCACTAATGCCCTCTCGACAAGAATCTCGATTCCCTTTATCTAAAAACATTTCCTGACACTCTTGTGGAAGAGCATCATAACTTATCTTGAGACAGTCAAAGATCCTGCTTCCATCATCATCGAATGTGCCGCTATTCAGCTCTTTAAGCACCTCGTTCCAATAACCCGCATCCTCTCTGTCCTTGAGAAGAGCTCCACAAACTTTCAGCACTATTGGAACTCCACGACATGCCTCGCTGATTTTTGCTACCAACTTTTCAAACCCTTTTATCTCATTCCAATAACCCCCAAACGCATATGAAGCAAATACTCGCCTAGAATTCTCACTGCCCAGCCCTTGAACATTGTGAACATGTACCGCTTTCTTCATATCAAAGTTATTCAACTTCTCAACTACACGCTTGTCCCGAGAGGTCACTATGCACATGCTTCCGTCAGTCAACATCTTGCTCGAGATCCAATAATAGAGTTCACCATTGTCAGGAACATCATCCAGCACCACAAGAATGCGTTTCTTGGACAACCTTTCCTCCAAAATGGGCTTTCCCTCTTGTTTGGTCTTGAATTTCAAGTTTCCCTCAGTTGGACACAGGTACTCCAAAATGTGTTTTTGAACTTTCACAATATCCTTATCTCGAATCACCTTCTTTTTCGAATCTCCAACATAATTATAATAACTTTTCAAATCAACATAACAACTCGCAGCGAACGTTTTCCTTAAACGGTTATACAACTCTATTGCAAGAGTCGACTTTCCAATTCCCCCCATTCCCCACAGTACCAAAATCGAAACTTCCTTGTGTTTCTGAATAATTCCATCGACAACGCTCTTAGTCCCAAAGACATAGTCACCTACATCCAATAGAAGGGGTTTATTCGCCAAATCAGATACCTCTCGAACAATGGCCTTCACCAAGTCTGGCTCCGGACTGCAAAACAAAGTAATATGATTAATCTCCCACTGTGATATCAGATCTAATTGGCAAACCTGTCATACAATGTTGTCTGCACCACATATTTATGTTTACCTCTGCCCAGCTGCGTCATGTACCCAACCATTCAGCCCGGAAGCTCTTTTCAAAGCATCCCTCCATCGTTCAATACAAGTCTCATCGCGCCCCAGTGTCAATTCGACAAATCCAGCTGACTCTTCTCGAAAAGACACTTCATCTGGTTCCACTTTGTAGAATACTGGTAGAACCTTGACGCGATCAGTGTCCAGCATTACTTTCAGTTCGTTGAGGCATCATTCGGAATCTGCAAAATTCTCCGAAAAGACGACCAGGGCTATCGATGTCGACTTGACTGCATGATCCATGCATGCCTGAGAGTCTTGGCCTTTGCCAATAGATTTGCAATCTAGAAACGACCGCAGCCCAGCAGCTTCCAAACGATCGTACAGATAGCTCACAAAACCAGTTTTCGTGTCAGGGCCTCGATGACAAAGAAAAACATCGTACTGCTCGAATTCAACTGCACAACACCGAGCGATTACACTCATTGACTATTCATTATACTTTACTTCAACTGGCAACTAGTCTCCCGTCGATGTGAAAATGATCGAAAGGTCGTAAATGTGACAATGATCAAATTCTGAAATATGTAACTTAGATAAATAAGTAAAAAGGTCCTTTACGAACTGAAACTCTGCACTGAAAATACGCTGCATACCTTCTGTCATACGGAGTCTTTTCGCAGGCCTAACGTCACTCGCCATGGCTAGTGCTGAGACTAGTGCTGCACTGCAATTGGCAGAATGATTGTAAGAATCGAAGGACGAGTGATTCATCCTCAAGAGAAACACTGAAATCGGAAATCACCCACCCCACGCAGGCCATGTTGTGTCCTCTAAACATTGTGGGCGATTGTTTCCAGCAAAATAAACATGATCAACAATTAAGCTTAACACTTGATCTAAACACTCACAAGCAATGTCAACTTGCATCTTCTCTATGCATGGCACCCTTCACCTCATGAGTCAGCAGAGCTAAAATGTTCGTCTAGATAGCCAAGGTGCAGTACGTCATTACAGAGTGCACCGCAACAGTGGATAGAAAACTTTGGTACCTGCTGTCGCTGGAAGAACAAAAATTCCGAAATTCAGTCTTCACTGAAATCACTTATAGGAGTGCTTCATGAAGGTATGCGTTACCACCTTCTGATCAGGTGCAAATATTGTCAGCCTCAGCCTCATTCCTTAAACTCAAAATTCCACAGACGTAGTAGTACATTAAGTCATTTGAGGACTTGAATTTGAAACATGATGCACAGCTGAGAAAAGTATCATCAATAATATCGGCTTTCGAAAGGAATATCAACATCCACCTTGCAGTACCTACAAACCTTCCCAATTCTAGAGAATTTGTCCCTCGCGACTCACAACATGATTTTCACACAAAAATCATCCAACATCGTTCTTGGTCTGCACATGAGCCAGATGCACCAGAAATCAAGAAATAAGAAGCTTCACAAAGTTGTAGACCAGGAGTCGCTGCTATTGATATTTCACACAATGATATTCACTAATTTGAGAAAATGTGATTGTCTTCAAGCACGTGATGGATGCTACTCAAAGCCACACCCTCCCATTCAGGCAACCATCATCTGACACGGAATGATTTGTACAACATCGAAAAGTATGGCTGTGCTGAATCAAACCAGTATATGAAGTGCGTTAATAGTATCACAACACCATTGTAGCCTCCAACTTGTAATCGAGCTTCTAATTGGCCTAACACTTCAACTGCATCAGAACGTGCAGTTCCAAATCAAACTGAAAAGATTTGAGAAGTGCATTTATGTAGAACAGTTACAAAGTCCTTACCATCTCTATGAGAGAAACAAAGCAAACCGATCATGTGATGATGATGACTAGTAAATTGCAGTCGAATCTATCTAAAGTACAAACAACAAAATCTACCGCCACCAAGTTACCAACAGAGCAATTACCGACAAAATGAAGAAGGAATTCTCCACTAAAGCTAGTAGACGGAGCGAGGAAATACCTTGTTTGTCACCTGTTCCAGGTCGTCCGTGTGATTTGTCTGTCACGTTAACAACGGGTGTCAATATTGCAATCAAGAACTAAGTCCAAGGTACTACGTACACAGATCCCTCTCAGTTCGATCATGGAACTCTCTCATCAACCACTGGATAACATTGTCACCAAAAACAAATCACTATTTCTGCAATACAAATCGATTATACAAACCTATCAAACATACCAGTCAACCAGATGTTTTAGAAAATCAGCGGCTAGTATTTGGCAGTAACAGTAAGATAGTAACTCCCTTTAAGACCTCAGCAGGCTATAACTTCCACCAACAACATATCTGAGAACGGACGTGATCCTGTACATGATCGGCCAAAACAGGTTATAGACTCCAACACAAACCAGACCACACACGACCCACATGATCGCCACATTCAAAAGATGACCTCGAAGACTCGCGAGACTCACCGAATCCTAGTACCGACAAGTTCACATCTTCCCAGGAAAGCCACCCGCCCAAACCAATCAAGGCGATCGGAGCTCCTGCGAGGCACAGCTAACGTCAAAGCAGCAACATTCTGAAGTTAAGCCCAAGAGAACTACCTATAAAGGTTACTGTACTAGGTTGTGGTACGTAACATCCCTGCCGTCGATCTCCATCTTGGATCCTGACCCTGCGATTCTGGGCCTCGGTTCCGATGACTGACACCTGGGGCCATACTCGGATCATACCCTGTATTATACCATGCCCTGAAATATCATACTTGGTGTATACCCTGATTTGTACCTGGGATCGTGCACGCCGAGTCTGCATGACTTTGTCATGCCGAGCCTGCATGATTTTGTCACGCCGAGCCTGCATAAGTTGGTATATTGGTGCTACGGTTTGGTCACTTGCATGCAAAGATTCAACCCCAGACTAAGCTCAGGGACTGTACTATGCCTGTAGAGATAGGGTAGGCACAGACATGCAACCCCACACCTACAAACCTGCTTTGATGACTGACAGCAACTTACTACTACATCCGACAAAAACATCTCAATTGCAATAGACACATTGGATCCATTTTCTTAGAATAAAAATCCTCAATGAAAACTAGATATCATCTATCTCTAAATGATTTCTGATCAACATCTGAGAAGATAACTATCAGCGAGTTAACTCACAGCAGTGAAACATTTTCAAACTAAATACCATCCACTCAAGTTGACTGCACACCAAAAGTATCTAATATCCTTGAACTCTGTCGTAAATCTCATTCTATCAATTTGCCTTGTTTGAGTATACAAGCTTCTGAACGATCTGCAACGCTCACAGAATCTTCAGGGAACAATGTAAGTAAGAAGTTGGAGTCCAAGCTGAAGATGCTTTTCTAGCTACTTGAATCTTGGAACAACTATCTCGTAAACAACCTTCTCAGCTGTACCCTTAGAAACTCTAATGGAATGATAATTTGCTCAATTAAACACCATAAAGTCAAGAAATTTCAGAAAAGCGTCTCCCGGTGTCTCCACAATAGGACACAGAATCACAGCCCTAGACGCCACATTGTTTTCTCAAATAGAGATGTGGCATCAGATCTGAAGATTTTGCTTTGTCAAAAAAGTTTGCTTTGCATACTGAACCCCAGAAACGGCAACTTTGCGACCGACTTCGTTTCTACGTCGCACCATTCCTAACGCGCCCGGCAGCAACAACTACACGCGGAGCCTTGATCCAAACCTCCGAAATTCGGTAAGGACAGCCCGAAAAACGCTTTGGCAGAAGAACTAGCGCTCCACAGAGACTCCACAGCTGGGCTACTGCAGCTGCAGGAGAAGTGACTGTTCTCCCTCTCCCCTTTGCTACAACTACTGCTACTGCCACTACCCTGCCTAAAGAACATCAGCACCCCCGGCGGCACGCCCTTCTTCACCGCGGTGAGCACCGAAACGAAGGAATTGCTCGCCGCCTGGTCGGATGATTTCATCGTCTCCTTCCTGGGCAGCGACGCCGGCTTCGGCATCTGCAATATGGCCACCGATTTCTGTAGAGACACTTAATTTACGTCGTTCTCCAAAGTACGTCTACTTCTGTCTTTCTCGCCTTTTCTCGCTTTTCTTCTACGTCCAAGTTTTCACCATCTATTATCAACTCTCGAAGCTTTCTGAGAGCGTTCAATGTCGAATCCCCAAGTAAATTTTCTGAGCCCGAAACCCCAGAGAAATATTCTCGCGAATTCCCAAGCTTCAACACCTCCAGGTTGCTGAGCTCCCCAAATGACTCCGGTAAGCTTCTGATCCCACAATAATCTCTCAAATTCAAGTCTCGAAGCTTTCTGAGATGCCCAAATGAGTCGGGTAGCAAACACAGCTTTGAGCATCCCCGCAGATTCAACACTTCCAGGTTGCCGAGCTCTCCAAATGACGCGGGTAAGCTTGTGATCCCAGAGCCTTCCAAATTCAAGTCTCGAAGCTTGCTGAGACCCCCAAATGAGTCGGGTAGCAGACGCAGATTTGAGCATCGCCGCAGATTCAACACTTCCAGGTTGCCGAGCTCTCCAAATGACTCTGGCAGAGCTTCAATGGCAAAGTCCTCAAGCACCAGTTCCTTTCGAGTTTTCATGATCCCCAGTAAATTCTGGAGAGTATTCAGCTTTGAAGGAAGACTCGACTTTTCAAAGTCTTTCAAACATCCCATTGACTCAAGCAAACTTGCAAAAGCAGACCCTGAATAACCAAAATTCTTGACATTTTTGAGCCCAGTTAGAGAACCTGGCAGCAAAAGGAGCTTCTTACATCCCCTCAGATTCAACACTTCCAGGCTGCTGAGATCTCCAAATGACGCGGGTAAGCTTGTGATCCCAGAGAATTCCAAATTCAAGTCTCGAAGCTTTCTGAGACCCACAAGTGAGTCGGGTAGCAAATGCAGCATCTCACATCCCTCTGCATTCAAAACTTCCAGGCTGCTGAGCTCTCCAAATGACGCGGGTAAGCTTGACATGATCCAAGTACGTTCCAAGTTCAACTGTCGAAGCTTTCTGAGACGCCTAAATGAGTCGGGTAGCAGACACAGATGCATGCATTCCCGCAGATCCAACATTTCCAGGTTGCTGAGCTCCCCAAATGATTCGGGTAAGCTTGTGATCCCAGAGCCTTCCAAGTTCAACTGTCGAAGCTTTCTGAGACGCCCAAATGAGTCGGGTAGCAAAGCCAGTTGGCTGCATTCCTGTAGGATCAACACTTCCAGGTTGCCGAGCTCTCCAAATGACTCTGGCAGAGCTTCAATGGCAAAGTCCTCAAGCACCAGTTCCTTTCGAGTTTTCATGATCCCCAGTAAATTCTGGAGAGTATTCAGCTTTGAAGGAAGACTCGACTCTTCAAAGTCTTTCAAACATCCCATTGACTTAAGCAAACTTGCAAAAGCAGACCCTGAATAACCAAAATTCTTGACATTTTTGAGCCCAGTTAGAGAACCTGGCAGCAAAAGGAGCTTCTTACATCCCCTCAGATTCAACACTTCCAGGCTGCTGAGATCTCCAAATGACGCGGGTAAGCTTGTGATCCCAGAGCCTTCCAAATTCAAGTCTCGAAGCTTTCTGAGACACACAAGTGAGTCGGGTAGCAAATGCAGCATCTTACATCCCTCTGCATTCAAAACTTCCAGGCTGCTGAGCTCTCCAAATGACGCGGGTAAGCTTCTGATCCCACAATAATCTCTCAAATTCAAGTCTCGAAGTTTTCTGAGATCCCCAAATGAGTCTGTGATCGAACAATGACCCAGATTCAAGTCTCGAAGCTTTCTCAGACCACCAAAAGACTCGGGTAGCAAATGCAGCTTCTCGCATCCCCTAAGATTCAACACTTCCAAGCTGCTTAGATCTCCAAATGACGCGGGTAAGCTTGTGATCCCAGAGCCTTCCAAATTCAAGTCTCGAAGCTTGCTGAGACCCCCAAATGAGTCGGGTAGCAAACGCAGATTTGAGCATCCCCGCAGATTCAACACTTCCAGGTTGCCGAGCTCTCCAAATGACTCTGGCAGAGCTTCAATGGCAAAGTCCTCAAGCACCAGTTCCTTTCGAGTTTTCATGATCCCCAGTAAATTCTGGAGAGTATTCAGCTTTGAAGGAAGACTCGACTCTTCAAAGTCTTTCAAACATCCCATTGACTTAAGCAAACTTGCAAAAGCAGACCCTGAATAACCAAAATTCTTGACATTTTTGAGCCCAGTTAGAGAACCTGGCAGCAAAAGGAGCTTCTTACATCCCCTCAGATTCAACACTTCCAGGCTACTGAGATCTCCAAATGACGCGGGTAAGCTTGTGATCCCAGAGCCTTTCAAATTCAAGTCTCGAAGCTTTCTGAGACCCACAAGTGAGTCGGGTAGCAAATGCAGCATCTCACATCCCTCTGCATTCAAAACTTCCAGGCTGCTGAGCTCTCCAAATGACGCTGGTAAGCTTGTGATCCGACAAAGACCCAGATTTAAGTCTCGAAGCTTTCTCAGACCACCAAAAGACTCGGGTAGCAAATGCAGCTTCTGGCATCCCCTAAGATTCAACACTTCCAAGCTGCCGAGCTCTCCAAATGACGCGGGTAAGCTTGTGATCCCAGAGCCTTCCAAATTCAAGTCTCGAAGCTTGCTGAGACCCCCAAATGAGTCGGGTAGCAGACGCAGATTTGAGCATCGCCGCAGATTCAACACTTCCAGGTTGCCGAGCTCTCCAAATGACTCTGGCAGAGCTTCAATGGCAAAGTCCTCAAGCACCAGTTCCTTTCGAGTTTTCATGATCCCCAGTAAATTCTGGAGAGTATTCAGCTTTGAAGAAAGACTCGACTCTTCAAAGTCTTTCAAACATCCCATTGTCTCAAGCAAACTTGCAAAAGCAGACCCTGAATAACCAAAATTCTTGACATTTTTGAGCCCAGTTAGAGAACCTGGCAGCAAAAGGAGCTTCTTACATCCCCTCAGATTCAACACTTCCAGGCTGCTGAGATCTCCAAATGACGCGGGTAAGCTTGTGATCCCAGAGCCTTCCAAATTCAAGTCTCGAAGCTTTCTGAGACCCACAAGTGAGTCGGGTAGCAAATGCAGCATCTTACATCCCTCTGCATTCAAAACTTCCAGGCTGCTGAGCTCTCCAAATGACGCTGGTAAGCTTGTGATCCAAGTACGTTCCAAGTTCAACTGTCGAAGCTTTCTGAGACGCCCAAATGAGTCAGGTAGCAGACGCAGCTCCGTGCATTCCCGCAGATCCAACATTTCCAGGTTGCTGAGCTCCCCAAATGATTCGGGTAGCCGATACAGCTCCGTGCATTCCCGCAGATCCAACATTTCCAGGTTGCTGAGCTCCCCAAATGATTCGGGTAAGCTTGTGATCCCACTACGTTCCAAGTTCAACTGTCGAAGCTTTCTGAGACGCCCAAATGAGTCGGGTAGCAGACGCAGCTCCGTGCATTCCCGCAGATCCAACATTTCCAGTTTTTCTAATCTTACAACTATATCCGGCAACATTGCGATACGCCAACGTGCCAAACTCAAGACCACCAATTTATTATGTGGAAGTGGTACTGTAGGTAATGTCGTTATCACGTGCGTAGGGCCGTGAATAGCCTTGTACCGGATATCCGAAACTTTGAACCATGGTACATATAAAGTCCACCAGCATAAACTCTTTGGAATCGATACATTTATGGTGTCATCGCACATCAATATTCGCAACTTTTTCATGTGAGAAATATCTAGAGCACGTAGACCAGAGAAACCCGTGTTGACAATAATCAAAACCTCAAGAGACTCCGGGAATCCCTGCATAATAACGTAGGTCCTTATAATTTAGATGAGTGTAGAGCATGGAATTACAACAGTGATTGACATAATCTTAGTCAATGATACATGATATATTACCTGGCATATTGGTTCTTTCTCTGCAGTTTGTTCCAGAATTTTATCCAGAATTCTTGGGAAATAAAGTAACTTCTATGTAAATTTTTCATAAATCCATGACTCTAATTTAGTATCTTTTCATCGACAACTGAAATGATTTACAGAAATTCATGAGGTGGAGCAGAATGACAACATACCTCATTCTCCCTTAAACGTGTCAACGACTCAGGCGTTGTTAAGCGAGTAATAACTCCTTTACTCCTCTGTTCCTCGAGGATTTGACGACCCATGTCCCTCAGAAGGTCATGCGTTTGAAAACGACCAAAACTGTCCACGGTCACTAATGCTCTCTGCACGAGAACCTGGATTCCAATTGTCGGACTCCAACCATGAGACTTCCAAGCCAGTATAGCCATATCTTTTGGTTTTCCTAATAAAGCACAGGTTATATCTAAAAACATGTTCTGATACTCTGGTGATCGAAGAGCATCAAAACTTATCCTGAGACGATCAAAGATAGCCCTTCCAAAAGTATCATATGTGCCGCGAGTGTCATCAATTTTATTCAGCTTCTCCAGCACCTCTTTCCAAATAGCCACATCCTCACCTTTGACAAGAGCTCCATAAACTGTGAGCACTAACGGAACTCCACCACATGCCTTGCTGATTTTTAACACTAACTCTTCAAACCCGCTTTTTACATTCCAGTGACCGTCAAATGCAAATGAAGCAAATACGTACTGAGAATCCTCACTGCCCAGCCTTTGAACGTTGTGTAAATGTACGTCTTTCTTCATATCAATGTCCCTCAACTCCTCAACTACACGCCTGTTCCGAGAGGTCACTATGCACATGCTTCCTTTAGTCAACATCGTCTTCGAGATCCAAAAATAGAGTTCACCATTGTCAGGAACATCATCCAGCACCATAAGAAAGCGTTTCTTGGACAACCTTTCCTCCAAAATGGTCTTTCCCTTGTTTTTGTTCTCAACTTCCTGTCCCTCATTTGGACACAGGTACTTCAAAATGTGTTTCTGGACTTCCGGTACTATATCTTTATCTCGAATCGCCTTTTTCGAATCTTCAACATCATAACTTTTCAAATCAACATAACAACTCGCATCAAACGTTTCCATCAAACGGTTATACAACTCTCTTGCTAGAGTCGACTTTCCCATTCCCCCCATTCCCCATAATAACAATATCGAAACTCCCATGTGTTTCTGAATAATTTCATCCACAACCTTTTTAGTCCCGAAGACATAGTTACCTACATCCAATGGAAGGGATTTATTCCTAAATTTAGATACCTCTTGAACAATGTCGTTCACCAACTCTGGCTCCGAACTGCAAAACAAAATCATATGATTAATTTTACCAATGAGGCATTGAGGTTGGGCAGATCTAATCAGATCTAATCGGAAAACACCCATACGATGTTGTGTGCACCTTATGTTCATGTTTACCTCTGCCCAAGATATTCTGTTCCACCCAGATTGAGAGCTTTTTCCAAAGCAAGCTTCCATCGAAGAATTGAGCCACCGTGCTTCCTTTTCAATTCCTTAAATTCTTCTGTCTCTTCACGAAAACACACTTGATCTGGTTTCACTTTGTAGAATACTGGTATAACTTTGACGGGCCTGGCATCAAATCTCATCAATTCATCCAGTTCGTTGAGGCACCATTCGGAATCTACAAATTTCTCCGAAAAGATGACCAGGGCTATCGGTGTCGTCTTGACGGCAGAATCCATGCATGCCTGAGAGTCTTGGCCATGGACAATAGATTTGTAATCTAGAAACGGCCGCAGCCCAGCCCCTTCCAAACGCTCGGACAGATAGCTCGCGAAACCAAACTTCGTGTCAGGACCTCGATGACAAAGGAAAACATCGTACTGCTCAAACGTCCCAACTGCACAGCACCGAGCGATTAGACTCATTGACAATTCATTATATTTTACTTCAACTAGCAACTAGTCCCCGTTATTGTGACAATGATCAAAAGGTCGTAACTATGACAATGTGTAACTTAAACACATAAGTACAAAGTTCAAATCAAATTCTGAAATGGGTAACTTAAATAAGTACAAAGTTCCTAACTGAAACGCTGCACTGAAAATATGCCGCATACCTTCTGTCACAGGGAGACTATTCGCCGTGGCTGGTGCTGAGACTAGTGCTGCACTGCAATTGGAAGAATGATTGTAAGAATCGTAAGACGAGTGAATTATCCTCAAGAGAAATACTACTCTGAAATTCTCCAACCCCACGCAAGCCGTTTTGTGTCCTCTTACCAATGTGGGCGATTATTTTCAGCAGAATAAACAAGATCAACAACCAAGCTTAACACGTGATCTAAACACTCACAAGTAATGTCAACATGCATCCTCAGAATGCATGGCACCCTTCACCTCATGAGTCAGCAGAGATAAAATGTTCGTCTAGCCAAGGTGCAGTTCATCATCATAGGGTGAACCGCAAGAGTGTATAAAAAAACTTTGGTACCTGGTGTCGTTGGAAGTACAAAAATTTCCAAAATTCGGTCTTCACTAAAATCACTTAATGAAGTGAATATTGGGTCTATAGCTATGCCTTGGGTCGTGTTTATAACACTACAGAGTGGTCAACCCCAGAACCTCGAAACATGGCTTCGGTCACCCCTCAGACATCGCTCATTTGTGCAATGTCTGATGGCGGGCTTATAAACATTGCTTACCCGGCACGCTGAAGTTCCATTCAGGATCCCCTGAAATTTCGGTGAGTACACCTCGTGTGCTTATTGATGTGAGGTAAATAATGTTGCTGACTGTACGAAGTGATAGTTCTGCACTGCGTGGTGCTTTCGCATTTGCGTAAAGTCCGTTATTTTTTCACTAGGCCGATTATCTAAGTTCCCTGTTCACACCGCACGTCAAGCGTATCGTTCCGGAGCGACACATTCCATCTAAATATAATTGAAATTTTCATATAAAATTAAATTGTGGGAAACGCTAATTGAATTTAGGAGACGTGTCGTCTACAATTTCTCAACAGAAATTCTTATTTCGGAGCATTTGACAGAGCGAAACTAACAAAGACGCTTGTCCAATGCACCTGACGCCATACCACTAAACCAAGAGATAACACTCTTCCATCACCTGTTTGGCGTTACTGCCAAGGGCTCCCGTTATTGCACATAAAGGACAAACACTAATTCCTTCTCACCACGAACTACCTCGCACTCACACCGCTTCACAATTAAAAACAAAACGATAACCCTCAGAAGACAACAGGACCCCAAGTAAAAAATCAAAAACCCTAGACCCACAGAGCGTGGCACTGAATACACAAAACTCAATCAACTGAACCGTCCCTATCACGCACACCTCTTTAGAAACCCCAAAAAAAACATCCAGACAACAACAGAAACCTCCACACGTAGCAAGAACAAACCCACACACACACCAAACTCCCTCAAAACTGACCGAAAACAGGAGCGGAAAGAAGCAAAACGGACAGCTGCATACCTTGTGGAGCGAGATCGAATCGAAAAACGCAGACTGAAACCTCCGGAAGTACATCCTGCTTTGCGTTTGTAAGAACCAGGAGACTGGAAATGCCGCATTCCACGCGGCAGGGTCTTCGGGCTTTTGGAGAATTTGGGGAGAAGATCAACAAAGCCCGACCTAGATTCGCCGATGGGGGGGGCCGCGGGGAGGGTCCGGAAGGGGCTTCGTGTGAAGTTCACGAGGGCGGGGGTGAGGTGGAGGATTCGATCGGCATACCTGTGGGCCACGGCTGGCGCTTTGCTTCCCTGGAGAGGTGGAAAATACTCGTGACTTCTCGTTTGCCGCGAGCCTGCAGTCATCTCCCCAAGCGTTCCACTAGATTTCGCCAATAGAAGCCACGTCAAACGACTGTGACATTGACTTCGGCAGCGACGTTGCTTTACAACATTGCTTAAGGCCCCATATTCTTCTTTTATAAAAGAATTCTTCCTGGAGGTATGCGTTACCACCTTCTGATCAGGTGTAAATAAGAATTGTCAGCCTCAACCCCATACCTCAGAAATACCACAGACCTCCGTATATTATGTTACTCATAGTAGTACTAGTCATGTGAGGATTTCAATTTGAAACATGATGCACAGCTGATAAAAGTATTATGAACAACATCGGCAATCGAAAGGAATATCAACATGCACCTTACAGTACCTGCAAACCTTCCTAATTCTTGAGAATCTGCTTCTCGCGACTCACAACATGATATCCACACAAAAATCATTCCACATCGCTCTTGATCTGCACATGGGCCAGATGCATCAGAAATCATGAAACAGGGAGCTTCACAAAGTTGTAGACCAGGAGTCGCTGCTAAAAATAATTAATACAATGATGTTCACTAATTTGAGCAAATGTGATCGTCTTCAAACACATGATGGATGCTACTGAAAGCCACACCCTCCCAGTCAGGCAACCATCATCTGACACGGATTGATTTGTACAACATGGCAAAGTATGGTTGTGCTGAATTAAACCAGTATGAAGTGCGCTAATAGTTTCACAACACCATTTAGCCTCAAGCTTGTATTTGAACTTCTAATTGTACTAATTCTTCAACTGTATCAGAACGTGCACTCCCAAACCAAACTGAAAAAGGATTTGAGAAGTGCATTCATGTAGAACGGTTACAAACTTAAGTCCTTCCCATCTCTACGCAAAAAAACAGAGCAAACCGATCATGTGATGATGATGACTGCCAAATTGCAGTCGAGTTCATCTGGAGTACAAACAACAAAATCGACCGCCACCAACAGAGCAATTACCAACAAAACGAAGAAGATATTCTCCACTAGCGGAGCGAGGAATTACCGTGTTTGTCAACTGGTCCAGTTCCTCCGCGTGCTTTGTCTGTCACGTGAACAATGGGTGTCAATATCGCAATCAAGAACCAAGTCCAAGGTACACGTACACAGCTCCCTCTCCATCCGATCATGGAACTCTCTCATTAACCAGATAATATTGTCTCCCAAAAAAAATCACTATTTCCGCAATACAAATCGTTTATACAGACCTATCAAAACATCCAAGTCAACCAAATGTCTTAGAAAATCAACGGCTAACATTTGGCAGTAACTCCCTGTAAGACCTCAGCACCGAGCAGGCTATGTAGCCACTGTACAACTTCCACCAACAACGAGGACAAATACCCTAAGCCCACTTCAACAGGTCGAACGTACTGGACTGGTTCAAACACAATACATCTGAGAATGGACATCCAGCACATGATCTTCCAAAACCAGGTTATACACTCCAACAGAAACCCGACCACACACAACCCACAGTGATCGCCGCGTTCAAAAGATAACCTCGAAGACTCGTGAAACTCACCGAATCCTGGTACCGACAAGTTCAGATCCGCCCAGAAAAGCCACCCACCCAAACTGATGAAGGCGATCAGTGCTGCTGCAAGGCACGGCTAACATCAAAAGCAGCCACGTTCTGAGGACGGAAACTTGGATCTAAGGTAACTAAGTTAAGGTAGGGCCTGATACTTAACGGCAGACACAGGGAGAGAGACCATGAAACAGACGAGCTCAATGATCGCGATGAAGACTGGCTGGTCATCACATTGCGAAGTGTATATACATCTGTGAAGGGTCACCAAAGTCGTGAAAACTGTTGCCTTGAAACAAGGGAAGCCTGGACCCAGCACTGCCGTCGATCTCCATCTAGGGTCCAGACCGATTCTCTGCCTTCCTGGGATCAAACCTTGTATGACTGAATGACGGGGATGATTGGACCGATAACCAGGAATCAAGGTGAACGTTTCTTTATGAAATAAAAGAAAGCTCCTCATAGAAATGTAGCTCATCGAGGAAATTATGTACCGGAATTCAAATTAATTTTTACTATTTTTTACACATAATATTCTTTGGATCAATGCCTCTTTATTCAAGCCACGGAGACTAGTCTTCAAATTTTGGATTTCAATATCCACATTAGGTGCAAAATGGGGTCAAAATAAGGCCGTGTACGGTGTAAGCCAGCCCTTTCTAGGTGAACTCCCTACTTTGGGCACCTCTGCCGCTGGCAGCGGATGCCAGAGTTGCTGCCCGCACAGAACTGCGTGGCGCACTCACAACAAAGGTCCTCGGAATATTAATTGAGACATGAATGCCTCGGCTCGGGCTTTGGTCCCAAGTGGGCAGGTTGTGTCAGCCCGACACTGTAGCTTGTGCCCTCCACACGCCTCGCTCGGGGGTCATTGGTTCGAGCCCCCGTGGCGGTTGCTGGCACCACGGTGGCACAGGACGTGCCACGTCAAAAAGTACGCGGGCAGCGCCTGTTTTTTTCTCTCACGTGCCGCTTACACGGCCTTTTTGTGACCCGATTTTGCACCTAATGAATCTAAAATAGTATTTTAACTCTCCAAGTCAAAATCCCACAAAACTGCCAAAAACCCTCAAAACCAGTCTAGTTCAATACAAGGTAGAAGTTTTGAAGTTTGGATGTATTTCGGAGAAAAATAACCGTAGGATCTAGCACCTTATTTGTACATGGAAATATATCTTCAATCTTAGACTCAAACTTCTTACGGTTATTGCGATCACAGTGTTTAAAATTAAAAAATAACATTTTTTCCCTTGTTAAAAAAAGGGTTTGAAATGTTTCATAATCCAAAAAATCAATTTAATAAAACTTGTAAATTTGACTTAAGGATCGTTAGATTCTTGTTCCTAGTTGATTTAGAAATATGAACATGCACTTTTTATCCTCATACAACCTACAAAACCTAAAGAAATGCTTGATATTTCACATAGAGGTTTGCTGAAATTTAGAAACAAAGGCCTGTCTTTGATAGTAAACAAAGCGTGTGGAGAAAAATTGGATTGAAAATATGTCCAGCAAGATCAAGTCTTACAATTTTATTTACGTGTATCAAAAATACAATTTGAAATAATGAAAAATCTCAAAGTTTGGTGAATTTTTGAAGTTAATGTGATCTAATTAATTTTGGATAAACTTTTAGGATAATTCATAGTTTATGCTGCAATTTTGGACAAATTTTAGCATGCCTTGATAGTGTTTTCAAACTTTGAACGCAAATATCTTCTTTAAGTATGAAGAATTTTGAAGCATTAATGGTCTCGATGGAAAGGTATAAGAAAATTCTACAATCCACCAAAAAGTACGACTTGGCACTATCTAAATTTGGTTACTCGAAGATTGTCCAAAGTCAAATCGACAATATCTGGTTGATTTTAACATTAGAGGTTAAATATAAGTTTATGACATGCCAAATAATAAAATCGATGGATTTAATATTCTAAAGTGAACAATGCATGAGATAGGGTGAGTTTATCATTATTGCTGAATTGATATTCTTAAACAAGAAGGTCTCTTATTACTACATATTATAAATCAATTCATGGCTATCCATTCAAATTTTCATATGACCTTTATTGTATCTAGCTATCAGATATAGGATACAACATTAAACTTAGTTGGGATGAGGTTGAGAGAATTTAGTGGGTTTTATTCTGGTTTTGTAAGGTATTGCACACTATTTCAAAGGTGAATGAAGTAGGTTCCATAAGCCTCATTTTTCAATTCCAAAATTTTCCTTTTCTCCTTTTTAATTATTTAATACTCCCTCCGTCTCACTAAAAGACCTTAGTTTGGTAAAATAATCTGTCTCAAAATAAAAGAGTGGTTTGGTGTATTTTAATAGTTAATCAATAGTACCAACACATGCCATTTCTAAAAGGCAAATGTCCTCTGGACACATGCCTAACACCTTGTGCCACATACTCTAAATCAATGCTAATAAGTCCCTTTTTCATGATTAAGAAAAAAAAGCCCCATGCCGCATGTCACATGTGCATACTCCAAGTCAATAGTGGTTGCCCTTAAATCCGCCAAATTAATCAAACCAATGTCTTTTAGTGAGACATAAGAAGAATCTTTTAGATATGTTTTACATCTTCATCATCCAAAATTAGCTTTGACATAACCTGCTTCTATGTATAGAAAAGAATCATAGTAGAAAGAAACTTGACATATAAATCATGAAAAGATTTTAACCTTTTTTGCAGTTATTCATTTATATTTATGGATTTTAGCCCAAAAAGACTAATATAGTTTTGAGTCACTTATAATTTGGTAAGGGATTTGATTTATTGATTGTATATAAATGAAATTAAGTTGATTATAAAATTATGAATAGTGATAGTTGCAATTAAATAAATGCTAAGATAAATTGTGCACCTCATCATATGAATCGACACACACTCCTTTTGCCCTGTAAATGGAATAACTCAATTGTTTCACCTTGAACTACTTCTCTATTGTCAATCTTGGTTCAACACCCTTAGTAAATTTAGAAATAATTGAATTTTCTTTAAAAAATTCACATTCTAGTCTATTCTCATCAAGAGATTATGACTTTGATTGCATTCACCTTCAGAGCTAATTTTCTCAAAGAAATAAGTTCTTGATACTCCACATGACACTAACAAAAGGTTGTAGTCGTTATTGTGGTGAGCATGCTCGTTCACCTTGAGCACCATTTCTGTGCAAAAACACAGAACATAGGAGGGACTCACCAGAAGAGATTTGAATAAAATCGTACAGACCCCACCATACTTCATTGGTGCTACGGTTTGGTCACTTGCATGCAAAGATTCAACCCCAGACTAAGCTCAGGGACTGTACTATGCCTGTAGAGATAGGGTAGGCACAGACATGCAACCCCACACCTACAAACCTGCTTTGATGACTGACAGCAACTTACTACTACATCCGACAAAAACATCTCAATTGCAATAGACACATTGGATCCATTTTCTTAGAATAAAAATCCTCAATGAAAACTAGATATCATCTATCTCTAAATGATTTCTGATCAACATCTGAGAAGATAACTATCAGCGAGTTAACTCACAGCAGTGAAACATTTTCAAACTAAATACCATCCACTCAAGTTGACTGCACACCAAAAGTATCTAATATCCTTGAACTCTGTCGTAAATCTCATTCTATCAATTTGCCTTGTTTGAGTATACAAGCTTCTGAACGATCTGCAACGCTTACAGAATCTTCAGGGAACAATGTAAGTAAGAAGTTGGAGTCCAAGCTCAAGATGCTTTTCTAGCTTCTTTAATCTTGGAACAACTATCTCGTAAACAACCTTCTCAGCTGTGCCCTTAGAATCTCTAACGAAATGATAATTTGCTCAATTAGACACCATAAAACGCCAAGTTGTCGAGAAATCTCAGAAAAGCGTCTCCCGGTGTCTCCACAATAGGACACAGAAGCACAGCCCCAGACGCCGCATTGCTTCTCAAATAGAGATGTGGCATCAGATGTGAAGATTTTGCTTTGTCAAAAAAGGCCCAGAAGTACATCTCCTCGACAATGTCAACATTGTGGGATGCAGCCAAAAAGTTTGATACTCAGTCCGGTGCACTGGCTTCGGTCTTGACAGCCTTGATATGCCCTGGTGGAACAAAATCTAGGACAAAGTTTGATGGCAATCAGCAAAATAATACTGGGATTGCCATGTCATTCCTCTGCTTCTAATCACCCAAGTGCGTACCTCTAAATCATATGTACATCAATCCTTTACGGTGATACGAGTCAGTCGTGCGCTCCGGATCCCAATAAAAGAGCGCATGCACTCTGCTTATCTCGATTTCTCTTGGTCTCCTACAGCTTGAACTTCTTTTTCCTTGTCTTCCATGGCTCGCTTAGCTAGCTCATAACCTGCAAAGTTCATTGCTCCAAGAGGTGCAATCCAAAAGAAACGTGGTATTGCTCCTTTGAAAAGAGCCAAGAGACCTTCATCCCTCACGATGGCAACCATAATAGTACCCATAGTGTGTGGCATGCCTGGAGCGGCAGTCATGGTTCTTGTCTTCATGACATCAAAGGGTGTTGTTGCAATTGCAGCAAGACCCCCAGAAAGACCACCAATGGCGATCGTCTCCCATGGTTGCAGCTCCCTTTCCAGCACCTTTTGGACGACCTGGAGTCGAATTCTCATCATTATTAGGTTCTGTATGACAGTACAATCACTTATCCAAATTTGATTGCGGTTGGCATAAATAGACAGTGGATACACAGCTCTGTGAGTGGTTATGACTCACCTTTTTGGCTTCCTCATAGATACTCATGCCAGCAACATAGAACGGAACCTCTCTGCAGAGGGTAACTCCCGTTCCTCTGAAGAAACCTTTCAAACCATCTCGTTGATATGTGCCTACAATAGCTTCCCCCACACTGTTGTACAATCCAGCTTGCAGCCGCTGTTTCAACACTTCACATGGAATTCGAACAGCTGTCCCGATCACAGTACTTGTGAAGGAAGACAAAGACTGCACCTGTAGGCATATGACTTAATACATCAGAACTTCTCCACAAATACATTACGGAAAAGCTTGGAAATTAGTCAGCAATAATACAATACGTGACGGAAACCAGCAATGAACCATTCTCTTCATAAGTCATGGGAGTGCTAACCTCAAGCACATCATATCACCCAAGAGAATCTTGATCACTTAGGAATAAACCGGAAAGGTGCCATGTAAAGAATAGCAATAAATATCTTATCGACGTGGTGTTAAAAAACACTTCGCTGCAAAAAATAAATAAATAAAATGTATGTACAAACCTGAAGATCAGAAACGTTCGGTGCCATGTTTTTTAAGAGAAGCTTACTGGCTTCCAGCACACCTGTCCGAATTCCGTGGCTGGCACAGCAAAACAAGAGTGTCAATTTTTGAATTCAAGTCACAATACGAAAGCCATGTGAGAAATCACAAAGAGATCGTACCCTCGGGCCTTGTAAGTAACTACAACGACTAGTAAAAGGAAAAATGTACGAGATAGCTAGACCAAAAATGAATATGTACCTGGTGAATTGACCTAGAATTGCTGGAATAGACCCACGGTACATGCCTCGTATACCGATCTGAGGCAGCTTGGCAATCACCTCAGGGAATGACAAGGTCGATGCTTGAACCCTTGTCTATACAAACAAGAAAAAAACTTGTGAGTCTCTAAACAGTATCAAATGCAAAGGCATTAAAATGAGTGATTTTCAGTGCACAATATTGACGTGTGTCTACGGCCACAGATACTCTTCATCTCCAATTTTAAGCCAAATCCAATAGGAAACGAATAAAAAGGACTACCGAATTTTGAAAAAGCAACTACAATGTAATATCTAAAGATCTACATCGATGTAAGAAAAAAACTCGTTATCCACATATTATCGAAGTCAACCTGTCTTCGTATCCTCAGCTCAAACAGTGGTATTTTATTTGCCACAAGGAGCGCAGAACAACGGATTGTGATATCAGTTCATTTAGAGTAACCTTACCTTCACAGTATCAAGCGGATGTAACATGGAAGTCGAGAGAGCACTCGCTAAGCCTCCAGCCAAAGCAGACTTAAGAACCGAACCAGCTGGAATGTCAACAGGGGGGGCCATAGGTACCACAGTCGCCGCTTCGAACCACACCATCCTAAAATTCAAAATACAGTCACTAAAAGTGAGCAATCCTAGACAAAGGTAGAAAAACCATAGTCATGCATTACACCACTGCAAAAGAGAATTAGATGAAATAAGCCATAAAGGAGACTTAATATACATACAGTACCTATATCAGGTTTTAAGATCATACCGCGGATCATCTCCAAGACGCTCAGGTGGGAGCAAAAGCATGAAATTTCGAAATTGGCCATAAGCAATCGAACCCTCCGTGTCTACATTCAAAAACTTCATCATGGCCGCTGCATTGCCATCCGTTGCAGGCAACCCCGCATTCCTCAACGAAACCAAAACCTGATTCTTTTGCAGAGTGCCTGAATTACTCAAACTTAACATTGTGAAGGCTCTCAGCATCTTTGGCTCCTTTTGTTCCATCAGCATGTGAAATTCGCTCCAGCCAATTGATTTCGCAAACCAGTGCTTCCGAGTCCGCCGCAAAAATTCCTTCGCATAACGCTGGGGCAAACGTCGCTTTTTCATGGCTACTTCAAGGTCTTCGAGAGTCACCTGACCATCTCTGTCGCGATCCAACTCATCGAACAGCCTCCTACCTGCAAAGTGCCACATTCTCTGTAAGCACAAGAAAGCTAGTCGAATTTGACAGGTTCCGTTACCATACACCCACAATGGCATAGACCTGACAACTGTACAGTGAATGTTCTGCTGCAATAAACATCGAACAGAAGCAGATGTGATGTATTGATTTCATTGTATAAGCCTCTGCAAAACCATTTCGACATAAACGCAATGTCTTCCAACTATCCAACGTAGGTGCGTGCCTAAATTGATCCTCACCTTCCGCTTCTGTGTACCTAAAGAAGTCCTGCACCGACGTCAGCTTCTTCTTATCTGGGTAATCCGGTGAGCTTCTTGTCATGTTAGCCACGCGATCCACAAGCTCCTGCACACCTTCTTTCACACCAAGGGTAGCCAAGGAAGATTTAATACCGTCCATATTGGGCAGCTTAACGTGAATTGGCTGTAAACCTGGATTTTTCCCTTTCTCAGTTTGTTTCTCAGCTGGCAAAGGCTGATTTTTTACTTTCTCAATCAAAGCAGTCGTATCAACTACATCTTCTCCACTTCCTTCAGCAGGGACGACAACAGTACCAGCTGAGCCGTCCGGCTCCCCTTGCAGCCTCGCAAACCCTAAAGTCGCTATCCTCGAAGATCTCACCCTCTTGCTCTCATTTTGAACTAAATTATCTGCTCCCGGCGCCCTAAACTGCATGAAATTGGCCAACGAAAACCCTACGAAAGGCCTCTTGGCTGCCTTCCTTGAGGAGAACTCGTGGCTTTCTTCTTCGCGGTGACCGCAGGTACACATAAAGCGGCTCCTTTTACGGTCACATTTCGATCCAGAACGCGGCGAAACAGGTTTCATAAACCGCTGGGAGAGAAACCCTAGAACAGGAATCTGCGTTAGAGGATACAATTGCTCATTCCCAAGCACTACCGTCTCCTTAGATCTCCTCCCAGCTCCACACTTCCCCATGTTCTGATGCACCCGCTTCTCTCCTTGCTTGGAATCATGTCCTAACATCATCGACATTACCATGATGGACACATTCACGAATCCCTCAAAGCCTGGATCTCTCGTATCAATCCTATTCTCCACCTTCCCTTTCGCGCAGCAGCACCGACTGGCGCCCCCATCTCTCTCACATCCAATACCACTAATTGAGAAACCCTGCATACTGAACCCCAGAAACGGCAACTTTGCGACCGACTTCGTTTCTACGTCACACCATTCCTGACGCGCCTGGCAGCAACAACTACACGAGGAGCCTTGATCCAAACCTCCGAAATTCGGCAAGGACAGCCCGAAAAACGCTTTAGCAGAAGAATTGGTGCTCCTCAGAGACTCCACAGCTGGGCTACTGCAGCTGCAGGAGAAGTGACTATTCTCCCTCTCCCCATTGCTACAACTACTGCTACTGCCACTACCCTGCTTGAAGAACGTCAGCACCCCCGGCGGCACGCCCTTCTTCACCGCGGTGAGCACCGAAACGAAGGAATTGCTCGCCGCCTGGTCGGATGAATTCATCGTCTCCTTGCTGGGCAGCGACGGCGGCTTCGGCATCTGCAATATGGCCAACGATTTCTGCACATTGTGACAATGGAGTGCTAGCACGACTATCGGGTTCCACCCTCCAGCCTGCTCCTGCCCCTCCATGTCTTCTCCAATCCTCCCCTCAATGCCCTCCCTCACCCCCAGATCTCCACTCCACAAACCCACCTCCACCAAACTCCCTAAACAATAACCTCGCACCCAAACAATCCCCCAGGAAAACTTACCACATCACCCCCATCCTAACCCTCAAAACCCACCTCCACAGTTCACCATTGTGGTCCCCCACTACACGCACCCATTCACTCACAGTCCTAAAAATCCTCAAAAACTCCCAAAAACTTCCCAGAAAAAACCAAAAATACCAAAAAAATACCCCGAAAACCTCAAAAATCTCAAAAACCTCAAAACACCTCAAAACACCTCCAAAATCTCTAAACACCTCAAAAAACCCAAAAAACTCAGAAAATCAGAAAACACAAACTACACATTCCATGGCGACGAAACCCTAACTAGCCACAATGAAGTCTCATCCCACACACATCATGACGATCAAGTTGTCACGAACAGTAGATTGAGGAGAAGTGAATGTGCAGAGGGAGAGCATCCATCCTCAGATCACATCACGCCAGCACCAGCACCAACATCAACATCACATCAGGAGTGAGGCCGGGTGTGTGATCCGGGTGAGGGAATGATGGCAGGGATGGATTGGCGATGGAGGAGGCCAGCTTTGGGTTTGGGTTGGACAGGCAACATGGACATGCGAGGCACGAGGGCAGGGCGCAAGGGGGCCGGGTGGCAGCACAGGCGTGGCTGCGAGGGCGATGCCAATGTGGCTCAAGCCTGCCTGCAGTGGCTGGGCTGACTCGCAATGTCTATCCTGTTTCTCTGGCTGCCGATTGATTCTCCGCGTCACTCATCACTCTCTCTCTCTCTCTCCTGCAGCGGAGACTGGTGACCGCGGTCATGATAAGGATGCAGTTACTCATCGAGAGTTACAGTGCATATCATTGCTGGAGTCACCGGATCTCTCACTTGTCATTTTGCTGTTCGTTCACTGCAATGGACGGGAGTTTTGAGTTAGCTCATGTGATGGGATGGGAGGGAGTTGCAGAGATGGATATCGCTTTCTGACGCACGATGTGAAAGGTGAGGTAGAGAAGGTGGAGATTTAATGGGGGTGAGTAGGAAGAATTAATGAATCTGATGGGAAGAATAAGTTGGTATTTACCTTTCGTATTTTCTTGGAGTTTTATACATGGGTTGAGTTGGTAACCGTAGCTGCTGAGTTTGAGGTACGATCGCTACAGCGTTATGAGTGTAGTGTATCATGGAATAGATCTGGGACGGAACTTTACCAACTCTAAGAGACCTGTAATGGATAGCTACGTAGGTGGTTTCGTTAACGTGAGCTCTAGTGAAGTCACTGTTACGCAGGTGGGCTAGTTCTTGAGTGGTGTACGAGTTTGAGGATTTTCGTGTATGTGAGTGTCATGCCTGCGTCAAAACGGAGATCAATCAGCGAAGGATTGCTTGAATGTAGACTGGCAGGTAGAGAGGACCGGACAGAAAGGGAATTTTTTGGGGGGTGATGGAGAAGCCTGTGAACTTACTGGCTAAAGAGCTTGCGGTCGAAAGTGTCATCCAGGTCTGGGACGTGACCTTGAATAGATCAAGAAGTTGTCGGAAAAGACAGCCGAAGGAAAATGTCCACTCCACGGCGTGTTAGAAAGCAATATTACAACTCCAAAATTACATTTGAGCACAGAGGTGCTACGCGCTAACCAACTGCCATGAAATGAAAGTGGAGATGATCGTTGGCACTACCTCTAAGCTACTGTTTTTTGTCTTTTAAACCTTTCTTTTGCCCCCAAGGGCTCAGCCTCTGCAGAATCTCTCTTACTATTCTGATCTTCTTCATTCCGAACCTTAGCCAGGTTTCCAAACACACTATCAGGAACAAACTTTTCAGCCACGTCCACACCTGCACCTTCTTCCTCCTCTTCATCGTCCTCTAACCCAATCTCTTCATCATTGGCATTCGCTCTGCCCCTTTCAAGACCAGCTTCGGGTTCACCCTGTGAATGAACTCCTGCACTTACGAAACCTAGAGACCTCATCCCCTCAGATGCAGAAGAAGCCATTTGTCTCTCCAGTGCAGCCATACCATCGTCACGTGAAACACCTGCTCCAGCTAGAGCATCTACAGCTTCTTCCATTGACACCTTGCCAGTCCCTTGCTGCATAAGGTACTCCGGAAGAATGAAGTGCATCTGTGCAACGTGGAACAAGAAACACCAGTTGTCAGCTATTAAACACACACAAAGTATTCTACTATTTATTTACATACATTCAATATCTATGACCCGTCATATACACATCCTAACCAACTTGTCAACCTTAACACATTCATGGGAAATATATTCACCTGGCTATAGCTGGCAGATACACTTCGTTTAATGCGTAACATTTCGCGGAAAGTGTCTTCATTTCCATGCTGAACTTCGAATTCATTCCACTTGCTCCAAAACTCTGTATCTGAACGCGGGTCTGCTGATTGTGATGCATGTACATATATAGCTCGAGCTCGATCTATTTCTCCTAGACTACGCTCAAGTTCAGCATACTTGATGCACATAGTTTTCACATCCTTGTCTGGTAGTCCAGCCTCGATTGCATGCTGCCACCATACACCACGACTTTATCAGCAGCAATAGAAGCATGCTCAAAAAAAAATCAAAAATTTAAAATGATACCATATCACTTGCTCATTCAGCTGAAATGTACTCAACATGCACTTCAATCAGTTGCAGGACAAGAGTGTAAATTGATTCAGCACTTGACTAGGTGCAATGTTCATTGCATAATAGCATCATCAATAAATGCACCAAATGATAATTCTGTCTGAATAGCAGATGTAACAGCTGGCTGACCAAGCATACCTCGTAGATTTGCCGTGTCCTGGGTAAACCAAAAAACACCGTTGCTCGTGCAATATAAATGTCATAAATCCCTAATTTCTCGTTATCAGGAACAGCCTTTGTAGCACGCTCGTACACAGCTAACGCATGTCTGGCAAGACCATGTTCCTCTTCTAACTTCGCATATTGTAGATAAAGAGGTCTAGCATCTGCTTCCGGCACCTGCAAACCAGTTCCAAGTTAAGAACCCATGCTCTAATCTCTACACGTCTCATTATTCACTGCCTCTCTAGAACCAGCATGTATAACAGAAAGGTGCATAACAGAATTCTATTAAAAGAACAGAGAACGAGAGACATTTGAAGTAGATGCTTACGACAACTGATAGGCATGCGAAAAAATGATGATTCTCACCTCTTTCAAAGCTTGCTCAAACAAATCTCGTGCACGTTCTAATTTCTTCCCTCCATAGCGACCCACAAACTTATCCAGGTACATAGACCAGATAAGGCGAACATGAGGATACTTAAATACTTGTACACCTCTCTCGTAAACTTTAAAGGCATCTTCAAAGAACTTATGCTCCTGCATTACAGTAAGAATATAGGCTGTTAGCTTTGAGTAAGGAATTGATGAGTTACAACAAAAACGAACGTTGACGTAGAAGACGATCGAAAGAAGAGCATTCTCATCACAGTTCATCATTAGTCAAGATCGCTGTTCACTCGAGGAGCGGATTATCACCTCCAGTAGAGCAGCATAATTTAGGACAATTTGTGGAGTCATAATTTTGAGGTCAAACATCCTCTCGTAGATCTTGCGGGTACTATCCAAAGTGCCCAAACTCTCTTCCAAGTCAACATAGAATGACCACAGCTTCAGAGACTTGTGCAGTTTCAGCTGTACCGGTTCCTCCCCAATCTCGGCCACTGCAAGACAAGATCAAAAGATAATCCGTTGGTTTCTTCTCCTATTAACACTGTTATATGCGGTGAACTGATGCAAGAGAAAAATATTTGTTGCAAGAGGACAACACTAGCAGATGATACAGCTTGTCTCGGGCATAGATTTGAGAGTTGGATATCCGCATTTAAACACACCAATAGATGTCGTGAATAATAGTCCCGTACCTTTGCGTTTGACAGCAGCAGATGGCTCAGCTGTAGCACGCTGCATCAAATCCAATGCACCCTTGAAGTTTTTGTGCCGTAGCTCCATCTCGGCCCACTCGCACCATACACTAGCCAGGTCGTCCACAGCCTTGTAATTAACCATTACTGCCTTCTCAAATATAACTCTAGCATTCACAACATCTGCATGAGATTCATACAGCTTCGCAAACGCCACCCACAGTGTATGAGGCTTTCCGACTGATTTCATGGCATCTACTGTCCTGACGGCCTCCGTGTATGTTAACACTTGCTTCGTAGGGTTACCAGCGAACAATTTCACTCGCTTGTGCCACTCATGAACATCATGCGGGTTCTGCCGCAAACGCACGCTGCTCACCAGCTCAGGCCGCCTGTCCATAAGATTCTCCAACCTCGCAAGGCGTAAATCGACGTCATTCTCTTCATTCAGCCAGAACGGCTTCTTGATCCACTCCTCGAAAGTTGTTGGTCGATGAGGATCCAATTCAGCCTCTTCCTCCTCCACCACCTGCCCATCATCATTCTCCAAACTCGACTGTTCCATCTTCGCAGCTAAAATACTCTCCTCGAACTGCGAGTACGCGTCAAACACAATGCTAAAATCCCTCACAGTCACCACACTCGCCACTCCCTCCTCAAACACATCCCTCGCCTTCTCAAACAACCCACACCTGATGTAATAATCAGCCAGTGACGTCCACAACCTCCCAACCTCATTCGTAAACCGCCGAATTCCACCACGAATAATCGCGTCCACCTGCAGCCCCGAGACCTCCTTCGTATGCGTCGTCAGCAACTGACACAAACTCAACCAAAGCTCATGCCGCGTCTTCCCCTTCCGAGAGAAGAAATTCTCGTCGTTGAGCACCTTCGCCAGCCTCTCAGCGGCCTCCTGCCAAAGCTCACTCGATTGCAAAAACTCAATAAAATCCTCCACATGAGTCGGATCATACTTCAAAAACCTGCGATAAACCCTCAAAGAAGTTTCAATCGGAACTCCGTCCTGGCTCACAAACTTCAAATAAATCTCCCAAATTCGATCATGCTGCGTCACAGCAAGCGCGCAAAGCGCCCGATCAAACGTCCTCCGCGTCCTCGTCAAAACCTTCTGCTGCGTTAGGGTTTGCAAATACATGATCCACAACCGCGGCATCTTGTGCATCGTCACAAGCGCCCGCTCAAACGTATTATTCAGCACCTCGTAGCTCGGATGCTCCAGCGACAACCCCCGCACCCCGTCCACCTTCTCCTTCAAATACGCATGCCAGAGCTTGTAACTCCCCGGCAGAGCCCGGACCGCTCTCTCGTACAACACATGCCGCTTCTTCGCGGGCGCATCGCTCCGCGCTTTGATGTAGCGCCACCATAGTTTGAGCGAGTACGGGTTGCGCAAAATCTCCTCCTCGTAAAAAAGATCCTCCTGCGACGGGTACAAATTCTGCATCATACCTACAGCAAACAGATAAAAATTCTGCATCAAAAAAAATCACGAATATCCGATATCTCCATCCCACCACAAGAGCCGCGCGGCCAAACCGGAAACGCAAAACAAACACCACACACGCGAATAAGCAATCAAACTCGGTTACCAAATCCAACGGCTCAACCTTTACTCCTCAGCTACAACAATGTTTCAAGAGAAAAATCCGACCAGCACACGAACCTAGGGCAGATTGCAAGAGGAGTAAACAACCACCAGATCGGACTCCCTAAAACCACAGACTAAACCACTACCCGACGAAACTCTCCGCGACTCTTTCGTTTAATGATATCCCTCACACGCACCCTAACTCACATATACCACAAAGACCGCAACAACCTGCACGATATCCTAAACCAGTCTCCACCAGCTTCACCAGTCTCCATGCCACTACGTCACGTCCTCGAGACACCACTCAACGACCCCCCCTAGGGTACCAAAACACTCAACCTAGAATCTCCGGCTCCCCACAATGGCACGCTCATCAGGGAGAACCACGACACCTCCACATGCAAATGCCGGAACCCGAAACAAAACCGCAATTCCTCCCACGCAAACCCCGCAGCCCAGGGTTACAACCAGAGACAGCCCTGGCTCCAAAAACCGCAGCAGAGGCTCAAAAGCGACGCGCCGGGGCTCAAAAGAAAGATAAATTCAGGAGGACTGCAACGGCGGGGTCGAGAAATGCACGTGACTAACCTGGGAGGCGAAGCCCGAGGGCGGGATGGCGATGGCGATCGCAGCAGCAGCAACAGCAGCAAGGTGAAGCCCTTCTCTCTCTTGCCATTTGCGTTTGAAGTCACTTTGTTCTCTCTCCAGATAAAACATGTTTAAACCGGGAGTGTATATAAAGCGGGGACACACTCTGCACCATTTGGAACCCTAATCCTGTGATTACTGAGGTCTCTCCACCTTTCTCGGAGCTCTTTTCGACATAGAGGAGTAGTCAATTTTGTTTGACTCCGAATGTAGAATCACTGAGGCAACCTTGGCATTGAGTGCGGGGATTACCGATTTAATGAATTGAAAGTTATCATTTATTGATGCTAAAAGTGAAAGAAAACAAGAAAAAAGTAACTGAAACTAAACAAAGTAAATAACTAAGTAATCAAAAGGAAAAGAACCAAGATAGAAAATAACTATATAATGAACTTCCTTTGGAAGTTTTAAAATACTAAATAAGTATATTTTTAAATATACTATAATTATTGAAGTCATTTTTTTATTTTATTACTATACTTTCTAAACATTGGAAATTATAGAAAATGTTTTTATTATTGATTATTGATTAGTCTATAGATTATCAAATTAAATATTTTACAAAAGAAGTCAATAGTTGAATTAGGTGTGACCCAAGAAATGAACAAATTAAAATTAAATCAAACAACATATAAGGAATCCAACATCAAAAAATGGAAAAAATGGTCACAAGTCAGGTGGTGGCATCCTAAAGACTGTTGGCCCAATAGTTGTGATGATTTATCTACAATAGACGGCGATTTACTTGTGATGATTTACCTACAAGCAATACGTCACCACCAATTTTTATGCCATGATAATTGGATTTTAATAGCAAAATTCCAATTTGGTAATTCTCGAAGATATTATAGGGTTGGAAATGATTACTTCATTGAAAGTCAAGATGATGAATCTGAAGTTGAATTTAGTCATCTTGGTGGATACTTTTTGATGGTCAATGTGAAAACTAAGCAAGCCATATTACACAAGTATGTATCTAATGATGGATGTTCATCTTGTCAAGAGGAAGAAGTATTATCTTATTCTAACATTGATGAAACTCTATGTGGAATTTTAGAGCCAAATGTAGTGGAAATGGAAAAGAAAACACAAGAGCATATTGAGGAACAAACAGAAGAACAAAGTAAAAACTTGGAGTTTAAAGCGCTATCATGCGTAAAGATGTATGAGCATGCACAACTTTGTATTGATCCTTATATGCACCTTCGGATCATGGAAAAAGACGATAAAGAATTTGAAGCAGTGTTTACCTTGTATGCACTTTATCGATTATTTTACGAACAAGTTTTAGAATCAAGTTTTATGAAAAAAGATTCATTAAAGGTTAAATATACATGGAAGTGTTGGATATGGAATGAAAAGAAAGTGAGGAATGTAGTGCGATTGCAAGCATTGTTTAGAGGATGGTACTTTAGACATCGTGTTTTATATAATCCAAATACAATCTTGGGACAAAAATGGTTGAAAAAAGAATGGAAAAAATTTGGACAAACTTCAATATAGACATTTTAGACATTTTTGTTAAATGTTGTTAAATTTATATATAACCAAGAATTTATAGCATATACATGTTCAATTTAAGTTCAATAAAAATTGATATGTCATATATAATTTTATTTTTTTTAATATTCATCACATAGTGCAATCAATGTAAAACTTCTCTGATAGTCTACATATAGTTCCAAAAAACAATCTTCTAATTCACTTTCAAGGTTCTAGGCAAATGAATATGTAGAAAAATATATATTTTTTATCTACATATTGACGATTATTAAATAATGTCATGCTTCATTAGCAATGCTTACATTAATTATACTTGTGATTTCAAAGAATGTAGGTTTTTTATTTACATATTAATGAATGAGTTAAAAGAAAATATTCTAATTTAACTTGTCAAATAGTATGTCTCAAAATATGCCTCAAATTATGTAGGTTTTTCAAATTGAAGTAGCTTGGATGCCTATAGGAATTTTAAAATAATGTTCATTGCTCCAAATAACATAACTAGGATTAAACGGTGTAGTCATTAAAAACACCACACTTTCTAAAAGTGTATGGATGGCATTCTTCTATTTTAAGTTTCTCCAATGTGCCAAAGCTGCTCAAACTTGGGCACATCCTTGAAATTGCACTGAGTGACCACACTATGTATCACACTATGTATCACACTAGCTGAAATAAACTACCACTTGCAACAAAACCATGTTTCTCATATGTGGTAACCTCCAACCTCCGCAATTAACTGGGGTACAAGTAATTAAAGCGGCAATAGCTTGTGCTCATTTTTAGCCATAATGTTTTGAGGGCTCTCTACATCTCTCAGATCTCATTTCCAATCACATGAGTAATGAATCTACTTTTTACCTACAAACGGAGTAATTTGAAATAACTCCTTGTCTGCACTCTAAACCTCCGCTTTAAACGATCAGAGCAGAGAATACAGCTCTTCAAGGCAAGAGATCTGTTCTCCAAATTGCTTGGAAAAACCAGATGAATTTGATCTAGATGGGAAGTAAACAGACAGAAGCACACGGCCCTGAATCCTGATCAACAACTTAACCATTTACATACCAAGTTGCATTCACTTCCAAGCTGTTCAGGCTCTTCAGGTGGATACCCCAAACTCCTTGACAAACATGCATCTAAACTGTTGGTGGCCTCCATCATGAATTCTCAGGTTTCAAATGTGTTCAAACTGCCTGATCAGAAGTTGGTATGGGATTGGGCAATATTTTCTTTGGCTCTTCTTGTCACACTTAGTACCATGCACTATGCCATGACCCCCGAATGGCTGTCCATCTATCACCTGTTCCACTTAAATTGGCATTTGGTCTTGCAACTAAACATTTAGTAATTGCCATGTTCATTAAATTGGCCAATCGTTGTTTATATTGGCTGCCACACTAGAGAGAACCTGAACTTGAGTCACACTGTTTGACAGTAATAAGTACTTCAAACAAGAAGTTATCTGAGGACCTAAGTGAGAGATGACTCATATGTTGACCAAGAGCTGAATCATGAACTGATGCAAACAATGTGAAAGAACTGATACATTGCCAATTTGGGTTACCGGCCATGGCAAATGCATGGCCCCAAATTCTTCCCTGCATGCATTTACTCTCGATCGATCGCTGACATGACTCTAGCTGCCACTCAGTCTTATCTTAACTCCGACTTACTGTCGATGCTTCAGGACTCCCATTTTGCAGACTGTTTTGTATTCACCGAGGTGTGCATATATCATATCCAATGGTGCTTTAGTAGTTTCGTGGTGCGCAAGGTCGACCTATTCCTTGTGAAAATTTGGCTCATCTTCGGAGGAGCCTTGAGTGTGTTCCAAGGGTGGGAGCTTAGATGGTGATTAACGATGGTGGAATTAAATTAAAGTGGGAGGAGGAGCGATGAAACGAGAGATCTGGGTTTGGTTGTACTGTACTACTCGCCATGAGGAAGATTGGCTTGGCAGTTGTGTTGCTTGCTGCTTTGTTCATTGCTATCTTCCCCATCGTCTTCTCGCTCCAGGTGAGTGGCATATTGCTGATGTTAGTGTAGTTTTGTGACAATTGCATTGCGGAGTAGTCGATGAGTTTGTTGTAAAGAACAGTGAGAGCTCGGACCCGTTGGATGCACTAGTTGAGGGCAGTGGTTCTGGCGGAGCTAGAGAACAGGGTTGGATAGCCTGCAAGTTATCGTGAATTGTTTCTGCCTGATGACTTATGATGGACTTGTGTTTCATGCTTTCTACTAGGATCGTAATGTGGTGTGGATCTGGTACATGAGCAGTCTGAGGGGTTTCTGTCGCTAAACCATTGATTTGCGCTGATTCAAGCAGGATACTGACACACAAGCGTTAGATCATCCTTGGACTTCCGGACACTGGTTGTCGGAGCAGGGTCGTAGATTGAATGGAAGAGGAGGCGGAGGAAGAGGACCCGGCAGAGGAGGTGGAGGCCGGGGTGGCGGAGGGAGAGGCAGAGGCCACCACCATGGAGGTGGCGGCGACGATGGAGGTAAACTGAATCTGTGTGTTCACCCGAGACTAGTTCGTACCTTAAAATTGTATCATTGTGGCTAGTTTGAGGCTGGACTAATCCAGCTGCAAGAGTACATGCAAACTAAATTTCATGGAGATTTTCTGAACAGGTGGTGGCGGGGGAGGTGGAGGAGGAGGTGGTGGGGGTGGTGGAGATGGAATTTGCATCGGCTTCTGTCCTGGCGGTGGGAACGGAGGAGGTGGTGGTGGTGGTGGTGGTGGAGGCGGCGGCGACGAGGGGGGCGGGGACGGAGACGGAGAGGGCGACGGCGACGGCGGTAGATGAACAGCCTCTGCCACCGCTCAAAGCACAACCCCTTCAGCCACGACAACGTCGAATCCAACTGCAACACAACCTACGTCAGATATTGCCAGGGTAGAATTGAGCAACAAATTTCTACATCTCGCACTTAACCGACGCACCTGAAGCCCATGTCCGTTAGTGAAGCTCCTGCGGAAACATTGCACCAAGTAAATAACGAAGGTGAACCAGGTATAGGGAAGATTGCGATAGAGTAGATTTGATCCAAGTTGAATATCAAATGTAGCGTTGAAAAAGCAATACACAGCACACATCAATTTTAAAGGCAAGCTCAGGTAGATCAGGGAGAGAGCACAATAAAGTGTACCACAAAGTGCAACATGTGATCACTAGGAAGTGAATTTGAAGTGTGCTGTTTTTTATTGCTCAAATCTAATTTTGAGCATTTTGGTGTAGTTTTTGAGCATTTTAGTCACTTTTTAAGGTGTCACAAGGTATCTTACAGGCATCTCCATAAAAAAAACATCTTCAATTGAAACTTAATTTGATGGCTAGTTCTAAATCATGAAAATGAACTTTTCCAAAGTCTTAATTTCTTCATTTAGGGCCCTCTATTGTCTTTAGAGGATGTTTTTTCCAATTTAAAAAACAATGTTCGGTGAAAAAAACCTCACAAAAAGTTTCGTCGAAAACAGCTCCCAAAAAACGTCCCAACGAAACTTTTCGGCTATACAAATTTTCAAAGGAATTGCTTACGCCCATTTTTGAAACCGCAATTCACAATCGTAGGGTACAGCGCAGTCAAAAGTGATTTCTAACATTTGTGCACTCTTTTTTGTCCACTTCTTTAAATGATAGCATTCACTTTGGATCACTTGCCGTGACTCGTAAGGCTTCGTAAAAGGCACACATCGGTTCCAAAATTTCGTAGACTCAAGATGACCGAGTCTATTTTCTATACCCAAAGCCCCTTCCAACATATCATCAAATTATATGTCACTTTTCTTAGTGTTTACAACAATGGCTGAAATTGGCAATGAGCTAAGCACTTTTGTGGTACACTTTATTGTGCTTCCCCCCATCAAAGATATAAATTGTAAGCTCATGATCATGCTTTTTGCAAACCATTGATTACCATCGCTATTGTAAATCTAGCTATGTTTTGATGTCCAGTTCGCTCCGTAAAATGATACAAGTTCATTGAAAGCAGAACCGCTATCTACTTGATCATGTTCCTGTTCCTACAAACTCAATTCAGACCTTCTGGTCTCTGATGCACTTCCACTACAGCCGTTTACAGAATCATTAGTCTAGTGTTCATAATACCTTTGTTCAATGGTGTTCCTCTAAGAATGGTAAAATGTATACAAACTAATCTACCAGTAAAATAATTGGCCAATCTTGAACCTGATGAAGATCAGTTTGTCTTCTGAATTGTTATCGCATTCCGGCGTCATTCTTTTATAAATACCCAGCAGGCGTTGTGACGGCCTTCGACAGAGACCTTTCCTCCATAAAATCTCTAGTCTTTTCCAAAGCACTGAAAAAAATGGAGCCTCCAAGGCCAATCCACAAGATCCTGGGACCCAACCCCTGTCACAATCGCAAGGAGATTAGAGATGAGCTCAAAAGTAAGCTTAACAAGTGAACTCAAAAACCTCATTCTAATGTTTTACATCGTAACCAAATACAAACATGTGGACTTGGTTGGCAAGGTTGGTGGCGAAGGTATGTTCACAGTCAAGGACTGCAGTTAGCGATTCATGAAGGATCTGTAGAAGGGCTCTAAAGGTGTAACTCAGAAAAAGTACCTGAAATAGGGTACCGGCACCCTCCTCTTTGACGATTTTCATAACACAATCATGAATACCTTTGTACTGTGCATTGGTTCCCTGCAATTTGGAGCATTAATGTGAGAAACTAAATGTATTCAAGCCCAAGGTTCTCAGCAGGCTGTTACAACGGGAGCCATAGGACGAGTGAAACATGCATTTTATGATGGGTAAACCGAGTGTGCACAATGTTCAAATTTACTGCAAGTCATGCAAGTATTAAGAGACTTCTAATACTAGACCAAAATATCTGATAAAGGAAGGATTGTAATTAAAATAGTTGACCTGAATCATAAGCCGCGTCTTGATGACGTCAAGTGGGGTCGTTACTGCGCCTGTTATTGCACCTGCAGGAACAAATTGGAATATCTTTTCACGATCATGCTCTCCTTGCAAATTTAGACCAGAATTATAAGAACATATGAAGCTTAAGGAAAAAAATGTCGCAATTAACTGTCAACATAGTAAGCAATACAGGCAGGAAACCCTTCTTCAACTTTTTTCGTAGAACGCGTACAAACCTGCTATTAAACCCATGAATGCAGCCTCGGGGTCGTTGAGTTCCCTTCCCACCTGATTTAAAGAATAACATAAAAATGGGCAAGTAATGTTAAAGTTTACGTATCAATTTTAGTATCTCGTGTGGATATTGTTGAACCCTGATACATGTGCAGAGAAAAAATTAGAGGTACCTACATGTTTTCCGTAGCCAATTTTTAGTTGCTCATAGATGCAAAATTGAAATGCATCAAACGGAATATCTCGTAATAGGAATGAACCAAAGCCCTGCAAAATACAAGCAATTCAAGTGTGTAAAGTATGAACTCAAGTCAAAGAGGCTGTTATGGAAAGCGTGAAGGAGCAAGACGGAGAAACACATAGTGGAAGATCATAATGTGAGCATGAAGACCTTGACCATCAAGAAAGCTCAGACACGTACAGCATATAGACCTCGGATGCCTTCTTTTGCCACTATCTGGCGCACTGCCGCCTGAGCCGACACAAATTGTCCAGTTTGCATCCTTTGTTTCACAACCTGCATCATTTTCAACAGTTCACATATTTTCTTTTACATAGTAGAATAGCGAAACGCATCATTTGGAAACTTCCATAGCACATTAAACCAGCTAAAAATATTGGACATAAACCATCAGTGAGTTGTAGGAATAGGTCTAGGTGGCACTTCAACGTCTCCTATGCAATGGAAAGCGTTCTCTGTCTTCAAGGTGACAAGGTACGGTAATGTACCTCAGTAGGAACTCGAATTAAAGATGATATTGTAGCTCCACAAATCCCTGCTGTCTGTTGCAAGAACAAATCACAAAAGGTAACATTACTAAACCAGTTCACAAATAGACCCATTTCTACCATGCTATAATGCTGAAACATCTACCATGCTAAGAAGTAAGTCACATTAAAATCATGAGCAGAAACTTTACCAGATGAGCGAGTGAGGACAGCTGCTCTGGGAAGACACTGAGCATCTTCCGCTTAACAGGTTCATATACCCCCACGAAAACAGCCGATGCCCTATTTGCAGTTACAGTTACAGAAGTTTAAAATTACATCGACTAAAAGTAATAAGAACCGAGAGAACACGCATTGAGAGAATAAAGCTTAATAACATCCGTGTTACCAACGAAAATCATAGTCATACAACAAGAAATTTCACGTTCACGTCGACAGCTTTTCAAAACTGAACCCGGTTTTCCGATCCTTTTGTGTCATGAAGCAAACATAATTTCAAATTATTCTAAGCAAGCAATAAACCTCATCAGACAACAGCGCAATGAACAATAAAACCGACACGAAAATGGGCCCAAAAGCCAAAAGAAACGAAAAGGGAGGTTACTAACGGTAAAACTCCAAGAAGATTGCCCGCAAGGCCCGAGTAGAGTCCTTTAAACAATGACTGGCTACTCCCCAAATGCGCTGCCTGTCAAAATTAACCGAGCCGAAATGGAGCTCATTACTAATCAGAAATGGCTTAAATACCTAAGCAATGGTAAACCACAAGGATCACCTCTTTGCATTTTCAAGGTCGAACCTCGTGATTTAGTGAGAGAATGTTTATTGTCCAATATTTGTGAAGGTAATTGCATCTGGCAAGGTTACGTCTAACTATTTACAATAAGGCAAGTTACAAGGGCGAAGAAGAAACCTTAAGACGGGGCGAATTGGATACATAGTGCAGACCTGAAGGCGGGTTTTGATGGTGTCGATCGGGTATAGAGCTGCCTCAACCACCACACCTGCTGTAGCTCCAGACACTGCTCCCACTGTTTCCTAACGCAGGTATTAGTCAGTCTGCACCAAAAAAAAGTTTGAGATATAATCCATAATTGAGAAGCTCTGAAGAAGGTTAAAACAACACTTACTATATACATCTTGTAAGAGAGTAGCGGTCTTCTGTGTCTCTGAAACTGAAGTAGCCACAAATCTCAGCAGGGGTCCGTCTGCTCGACCTCTTTGGTGCCTTCCGCATCTCTTCCTGGCATCTGTAACATACAATTCTCACAAATGTAAATACGCACGTCTACCTACCAACTCGCATTGGATACTTGTGAATTCAGATTCTCAGCGTCACACACCACTTACTGTAGTTCGCGTCAAATGATCAAATATAGCGAATATTCGGCATTTACCTGAAAAGGAAAGAATCGAAGCATCGCTACTGCTGTCACTCTGCACCACAATTTCCACCACACAGCTCTCCTCAAAACCACACCTAACCTTCCGCAAAGGAGAAAAAAGGCAACATTCTGAACCGTATTATCCGAAGTCTTCTCGAATCCATAGCAATTGCTCAACAGTCACATAAGCACGCTGAAACCTCGCATCCATGGTCTGTATCAGGATTTTCATTCTTACCCAGAGGATTCTAACAAATTCTCTGCCAAAATTTGCTATACAGAATCCTAGTTCACGACACGCTGAAAAACCCTCTACTACAAGAGTAAACCCAATAGTACCGTATACAAAACTCAGAAATTCCTACATTCTCTTCCATGACTAGAAAAACGCAAAGACTAGACAATCTCAGACGTGAACACCGCTAGAATCTGAGTATAAATTGAGAATGTAGCGCTCAAGGAAATTCGTCCAGAACTTACAAAGAGCCTGAAATCCTCTAAGAAGTCATGAACCATACGAACACATGCAGAATCTTAGAGACCATGGACGGCAACCACCCGAACTCAGAATTCGAAAACTCTACCAAGAATTTAATCACACGCCATAAACTCCAAGCTCAGCAGATGCAACCGCGAACTTCAGAAACTACACTCACCTGGCAAAGAAAATCACGAGGCACCCCGCCACTCAGTCCCGAAAAACCCCAGCTCTGCTTCTTCACATCACCACAACCACCACCATCCCCACGACTCAACCGGAGCATGGAGACCGCCATGGAGACTGGAGCTGCAAAATCCAAAAGGGTATGCTGCAAATTGGTCGTTTCTCATTGAGATGATTGACTGAAGGGTGTAAAGTTCTCGGATAAGGAAAAAAATTCCGCGTTAGTTAAACCCTAAACTCCGGGGTTTAGGTGGCGAGGAGGAGTCGGAGGCTGAGAGTTCATCCCCGAGGGGACGTTCATCCTGGCTCCATGGCAACGCCCCTGCTATCCAGGCGCAGCGCTGCTCCCACTGGCCACACTCCCATTGCACCATAGCCACAGTTAAGTTACTCCTCACACCCACCTGCTTGAACCCACGCAGCCCATATGACGCCCTTCTCACAGCACCCAATTCGCGAGCGTTAACTGCAGGTATGATCAGCGGAGCAGAGAGAAGGAGATCAGATCGGTAGCGGAGTTGAACGAACTCATCTGCTTGTCCTCGAGATTTGAGCTTGCGGATGGCGTTCTGAGGGAATTGGGTATGTGGGGATTGGGAGGGTGGATGGGTTGAGTGTTGTGGCGGGGGTTTTGAGGGTTTTGGCAATGGAGAGCATGGGAAGTGGATGTTGCTGATGGTGGTGTTGGTTATTTTGTCATGTGGTGAGGTTAGGGTGTCGATGATGGAGGAGTTTGCAGTGAGGGGAGAGAATGAGGGGGAGAGCTTGAGAGGATAAGCTCTGGTTTAGCAATGGTGGAGGAATTTGAACCTGCTAGAGCTGAATCCCCTTGCAATGGCTACAACTAGTTTCTACATCCCACGTACTACCAGGATTCATCTCGCAGCTGAGTACGACCGCCGGGGTTTCGGTTCTCACCTGGGAGGGCAAACGTGTAGGAAGTCTAGTTTGCGGGTGGAATTTCTCGTTTGTGGACGGTTTTGGGTGAATTCGTCCTCATGGGGTGGAGGGTTAAGGAGCCAGAAGGGGATTCGTCATTGGGGTGGTCTCCCAGTGGGGTCTTCATTGAAAGAGCACGACTTGTATTCGTCGCAATTGGAGGAGGAGGGATTACCTGAAGAGGTTGACGCATTCTGTAAGGTTGCGCAGCAATTGTGTGTTGTGGATGATCTACCACTAGAGGAGGATGTCCCAGAGGGTGCTCTCATTGCGTTTGATGGTATCGAATCTGGAGTTGATGTAGAGAGGATGAGCGTTGGGAGCGTATCCTCAGGGACGGAGGAGGTGAGTGTGCAGAGTGTTCAGAGCTCCTCGGGGCTCTTCACGCGGAACAACGAGGAGCGGAAGGTGGTGAGAACAGCGTGGGAGAAGCTGGTGCGGTGGTCCAAGTCATGGCAGCTGCTGAACGAGCGCCGGAAGAATGCACTGAAGAAGACTAAAAAGGTGGTGGTTCTCGGAGGTGGCTCATTTGGAACTGCCATGGCAGTGCTCCTGGCTCGCAACAAAGCTGAGATGAATGTGACCCTGCTCCTCCGCGACCAGAAGATATGTCAGGCCATCAACGACCACCACATGAACCTGAAATACTTCCCAAGACACCAGCTCCCGACGAACGTCACTGCAACGACGGACCCCAAGGCCGCCCTCGAAGACGCCCAGTACTGCATCCACGCCATCCCCGTACAATCCAGCAGCGAGTTTCTGCTCAGCATCGCTGAGTATGTTCCAGCAACGTTGCCTTTCTTGTCCGTCAGCAAGGGTTTGGAGCTTTCAACTCTTGAAATGATGTCTCAAGTAATCCCTAGAGCGCTTGGCAATCCGAGGCAACCTGTAGCGGTGATCTCTGGACCATCTTTTGCAATTGAGCTCATGGACGAGCTGCCCACAGCGATGGTGGCTGCGAGCAGAGACAAGGAGCTTGCTAGAGCTTGCCAGCAACTGCTCGCTTCACGGTACCTTCGTGTGAACACCTCCACTGATGTGGTAGGTGTGGAGATGGCGGGTGCATTGAAGAATGTGCTTGCAATTGCGGCAGGGATTGTGGAAGGCATGAAGCTCGGGAACAACTGCATGGCAGCTCTGGTGGCTCAAGGGTGCTCTGAGATTCGGTGGTTGGCTGAGAAGATGGGGGCGAAGTCGCACACTCTCTCTGGCCTCTCCGGGTCTGGAGACATCATGCTCACATGCTTCGTGAGCCTCTCTCGCAATAGATCAGTTGGCGTCCGTTTGGGATCCGGGGAGAAGCTTGAAGACATCCTGTCCTCGATGAACCAGGTTGCGGAAGGTGTTGCAACTGCAGGAGCTGTGATCTCGTTGGCGAAGAAGTACCGAGTGCAGATGCCCGTCCTTACCGCTGTTGCAAGGATTCTCGACAACGAGCTCACCCCGAAGACGGCCGTGCTTGCGCTCATGAGTCTTCCTCAAGTGGAGGAGGTTTGATTTTGCTCCATCCCCTTTGTGCATTAGAATCATTGGCTGAATCATTTAATTCTTTCACTGCCAGAGATTAGTAGCTTTAAAAGGCGAAACCATGTGAACTACCCATATTCCTAGCCATTTTTTCAACTCTTAAACCAAATCTTCGCTCCAGTTCAGAGCATATGTTTTTCTTCGCATCTGAATCAACTGCACCTCCATCTGAAAAGGTCATGTGTGTCTAGAATTTGTCACTTAGCATCAACAGAATACACCCTTGTTAGGGGGTCTATCTTTCTTCACATCTGAATCATTTGCTTCTCAATCCAGAAAGGTTATGTGTGTCTACAATCTGCATTGCTGGTTGTTACTGAGCATCAACTGAGAGTACTCTGGTTAGGAGATTAAATTGTGGAAAAGCAGAAAACTTTTAGTCACGTTAGAAGTCTTGAACGTGCTTCCATTTTGACGTTAAAACGTGGATCCACTCATACATTATTTTAGTAGCTAATTGTTGTCGCCACACCCGTGAAGAGCTTTCAATCGTTTGTCTGAATGTAGACTGGAGAGTTGAGCCCTGCAAGCATACTTGGTAGTGTTACATGATATTCGAGGTTTACACCAAGTTTTTCAACTTCTACAGTTTAGTGTCTTATTAAGATGAGTGCCCTTTGAGTTGGTGGCATCATCTTGGAAGAAGCCAGGGGTCACAGGAGATTCGCGTCATGATGGTTAAAGAAGATGAAAATTAAAAAGATTATCATGTTATGCACTAGAAGGTGTAGCAAAGGTGCTCAACTTGCTCAACAAACAGAATACTACGTTGGAGGTGAACTTCTGAATTCTTCTTGAATGAAGTCAATGGAAGGCTGGGGTGGCGAGCCTTGTAAGTTTGGAGAAGAATCATTTCACAATTATCAAATAGCTTAAGTATTTAATCTTGTGATATTTACAGATATTCTAACAGCATAAATAATATTGCGAGTTCGTTCAAGGTATGGAGCAATTTTTAAACACTTACGCAAGTTACTTTATTTTAAAGTAAACCTTTAGATAATCTGAATTTAATCGTTTTTAAAAGTATACTGGAATGCGGGAAGAATGTTTCAAGTTAAGGCCAGCAATAGCATGAGCTTTGCAATGATGAAGTACCCAACAAATGGCTGAAAGTAGGAACAAATCTCTGCGGTGGCAAGAAAACGGAAACTGGGCCAGGTGGTGCTGATTTCAATCTGCCAAAGTATTTATGTATGGGCTCACATCACTCCCTGCTAAATTGCTAGATTACGTGGTGAACCCAGAACGTGAAGAAATTCACATCAAAGACTTCACAACACCAAAGCATTTGTACAAGAGAAGACTCATTGGAGAAGTCAGGCCAGAAACGAACACAACCTAACCGTATCATCACAAGCTCACCAATGAGAAGTTGATGCTCATCAAACACATCAACGAAAAGAACGAACATGCAACTGCATTGAATTACATGAAGGACAACCAATCAAGCTTTCGATTGAAAATATCCTTCAATTCCATCTGTTCACAATCACAGTAAAATATTATAAAGAAATCTCGTTATTCTTCAGCCCATTAGTAAGCCTACTCCCAACGAGATACTTAATATTCCTCCGCCAACACAGTATGTGATATAGATACTCCCGCTATAGATCTGATTGGCAACATCAGAGACCAGCTGGATAACAATTTGTCCACTTCTCTTCTCCGACGCCTTATCTCCTGCATCTCTTAGTAAGGGAATGTGTAACCTGGAAAAAACAAGCATATGGCCGCAAAAAAATTTAATTTCATGAAAAAAATTGAGCACTATTACAACATGCATGACTCAATACATGTGGGCTCATTCAAAGAAAAGGGGAAGCCAATAACACCATAACCAAGTTAAAAGTCCTTCACGGAAAACAGGGCCAAACTCTGCAGGAACATCGAGAACATGTCAAGGAATTAACACGCTTCGTCCCTGCCATGGCTTCGAAAATAATGCTCTGTGAATGGACACTGGAAGCTGGAAAACAGAACTGAGAGCAGACAACACTGTTGAGCTGAGTGCATTCAAGGTGGGCAACTCTGCCTTGTTATAAGGTAGAGGTCCCAGAAACCATCCAAATTTCAGGTTTGCTCACTCGGGACAGTGGTGGGAAAAGTTTAGAATTTTTGGATGGACTGCAAAGCTAGTGCAAAGTCATCCAAAATAAATAAATGAATGAATAAAACAATTTTTTTGAGTAATTCTATATTTTTTTATGAACTTTTGAGTGTTTAGTCCTAGGGGGGCCACTAACCAACCATAGTGTCTTGGTTAATATGACCAATTGGATTCTGGAATTAGTACGTTTCTGCACCAATCAAAAGCACTTAAGTTTTGCAAGCATGGATGGAATTAGAGCACTTCTGCACAATTTAAAGAAACAGAAAACATGCTAGATGAGTTTCAGTGACCTAGTTCAAAAGCCTATTGAGTAGTTATTGGACCGGAGCGGTTTTTGCCACCTCTACCTTCTAGCTTTGTTGATTCAGAAAAAAACCAATTATCAGCTATAATCAACCGTCATTGTAGATGTTTTGCTGGCGTGTAGCTGCATCTGTGCAACTTGCAAGCTGCTCAAATAAAAGCAGGCCCATTGATTCCAACACCTCCTACTATACATGCATTAAGATGAACACACCTATCCCCGACTTGATGCGGTCATTATTTATCACCTAATTACATCTATTATAGAAGCGTTCAGTAGGTCGCACTATAAGAAAACCCAAATTTTTGTAAACAAAGATTAGAGCTGAATCTTTCCTATCTACTGTGGAACTCGATGTTGTTAGGATCATTACTTTTCTATCATGTGTGAATTTATAGACAAAGGAAACGGAAAGTTTCATCTTGTAAATTGTCTTTTTTGAATTTCATCTAACATGTTTGTATTTGCAATTGTAACAATTTGTGGTGGATATTGTGATGTTGTTCACTTGGTCATCACAACTAAACTGAACTTTAATGGGAACGAACCGCCATTCTGCTGTGCGGAGGATGCCGAGGAGTGGGCTTGGCAGGCAACCAGATATGGAGGGGTTGGAGGAAATTGGACATAGCAGGGAAGTAGCCAGATAGATAGATAGAAACACCAACCCTATGGGGGCCGGCGTGAATAAAGTGTCCGTTCGTAATGTCAATGACCTGGTGCCCACGGGACATTGAGACAAAACTACTCTCCCCTTTCGAGAATGGACACTATAGTAACCTAGAGAATCAAGTAACTAGTATTTTTGTAGGATGGAATTGTTAGATAAAGTTTGTATAAATGTGTTTGTGTAGAGAACTTTTAACATCAAGTCATGAATCTGAGGTTGGTTGGAGTGAGGTGTTGTATCTCATTTAATTGGTCCGGGTTCGAACCTTGTTGGGCTGGTTTGAGCGGTGATGTGATACACATGACTTGGTGCTGCTAGTGAGTTATCATGGCAGGAAAGTTTGTAACAACCAACCGGCCCCCTATCCCTTTGAGACAAGTTGAGCGGCCCCCTATCCCTTTGAGACAAGTTGAGCTAGTGTGATATGTAAAAAAGAGTGGCTAGCAGTGGTTATTACCACTACTCTCACTTTTGCGCGGTTTTGTTTATGGGTTTTTGTTTAATTTATTCTGTTGGTAGTGGTTGTTTATTTTCTATTCGGCGTTTATGTAGTAGGATTGATCCTGCATGTTGTATGGCAATGGTATTGATTGCTTTGAATGTATGTTTTATAGAGGTTTGACAGATTTTGAATGTTTTTTCTAGTTGTTGCATTGGGGGGATGTGTGTTGTGCCTCGGGCTCCGGCTGTGATAATTAGGATAGGGTCAACTTTCCAGCCTTGGTTGGTGATGTCGTTCATTAGAGGTAAGTATTTTATAATTTTTCTGCCAATGGCCTCTGGGGAAAATCTATTGTTTGTGTAAGTAAATTCGATAAATTGTATGGTCAAGTTTTTATCAGGGCGGAGGGGGGGTGAGCTTTGATAGGGGAGGCCTTTGATGCAGAGTAAATCTGGTTTGAGTCTGGCATTGCATGTACATCTAGTTTGATGACATGTGCGAGGCAGTAGCCAAGAAGGTACTGTATTTTCTTGTGGAGTGTTGTTAAATGTGCCTGCATTCATAAGGGTGTAGCATCTAGATTTTTGGGAGGATAGTATGAGTTTACGTATTTCCCATACAGCTTTGTTATGTCTTTTAATTCGAAGTGCATGAATGTGGTGGTGTTGGTATAATAATAATACATGTAACCAAGTATCTGCATCTTGTGTGTTACATATGGAACAAGTTTTGGAAGGAAAGCGGGAAGCAGCCAATGTAATCTCATCATCAACTCACAAGAGTTTTCAAGCACATAGTGGTTTTCATGCATTTGGTTGCACACCTATTTTAGAAATTGAGATCAAGTCTTCTACTTTAGAAATTGAGATCAAGTCTTCTACTTTAGAAATTGAAAGTAGTCTCCTATACCAAAAAGTCCACTATAAACTGGTTGTTTTGATTTATATACTATTATCACAACATTTTGTTAATTCTAATGACAACATTTGTTTGCTTTAAATGACACTAAAAACATCAACCTTCGAGAGTATTTGTTAAGAGGCGATTTGCCAATTGATTTCTTCAGTATATAGAGGTGGAAGAATATTTGTTAAGAGCGTTACGAGAGGTTGGTTGATGAGATGACAACTATGGTTACAGAGTACTTGGTGTTTTGTAAAGTAATCAAGGACAACTTGGTGAAGATTGATAGATCTTGTTGCGGCTTGCGTATTCGCATCTTTTACGACTCATCAATGGATTTATTGATTGTGAAGTTGATGGTTGATAAGGCTGACCAGTTGGTAGGCACTTTGATTGTCGAACATCTACAAGAGAAGATTCGAGCCACATGTGGTGATTTTTATGCGTTGTATGACATGGGGGCATTTTGATGCACGAGTGCTATGGGGCTTGCGAAAGAACCCAATGTTGCCTTGGTTCCAATGAATCGATATAATGAAGGGAATTGGCCATCATGTGTCATTGAAGACTTTTGAAGTTGGAGTTTTTAGAGAATTTTGCAGCGTTGAAGAAGAAATGCACATACTTTGATCGTCCATAGTGGAGGTTTGACACGTGTTATCATCTTGATTGTTGTAGATACTCAGAGGAGGACGCTCACGATTAAGAGGTCAGGAGACAAGCTACCTGTTTATTCGAGCCATGTAAGTGGGTGAGTCATTCACCCAAAGATGGCTCATGTATGACGATGGACACTAATGGTGTTCTTGGTGCTCCATAGGAAGACTTACCTCTAGGTTTGATTTTTGATGTTGGTAATGTGCATGCAGGTGTGTTGCCTAGTAATTTTAGCTATGATGCTAATGAGCTCTTCGCTCTTTATGCAAGGTTTTGGGGAATGCTCAGATAGAGAACTTGACAGCGTTCTTCAGACTATTCAAAGTTTAGGGTTTTGTAGCCGAGTGAGAAATTGAGTGTGAACTAGCCCTTGTAGAGGTTTGCAACCTCTCTTTATTATATAAACAAAAATTCAAAATCCAATTTCAGCTCTATTCTCTAAACTTCTTCACGTATTAAATTGCTAAAATCAATGCTATTACTTTCATTGACCTTGGGATATCCGTGTCAATCTCAAAGTAAAATATGTGGATTGTAGTACAGGATGAAATCGTTGAGTAAGTTTTGATGGACACTCACAATATATAAAAAATGAGTAGGTTTCCACGTACATGTTGCACAGTATTTATAGTTTGGAACCTTTGATTGAAACCCAAGGTCCCAACTTAAAATTAGGCGCATGAATACTCTTTCTATCATGAGCTGCCATAGTTCGAACAACAAAAGTTCATTATTGCTGAAGTTTCCTGTTTTATGAATTTACTTGTATTCGTCCATCACCACCCTAGCAGTCTTCAATTTTGCCAATACAAAGTGTTGAAAACATTAGTGATAACTACATGCCACATGGTAACATCAATCTGTTTCAAGGTACTGGTCATGACTCATGAGATGACCATGATGAAGCATCCGAAACTTCTCAGCGGTCATACATATCACAACATCCTTAGATCTGTCGTTCTCTTGCTTAGTATCATCTTTCAAGCACATGACCATGTTTGTTGTATCATGTACTCGCTTGCGTTTGCCAAACCTTGATCTCAAGAGTAGGAACTACACAAGTTTTATATCATCTGCAGCTACGAGCATCCTCTTGAACATCTTCTCAAACATCATGTCAGACATCATGATCTCCAACATTTTCGCAAAGGTCTTCTCAAACGACAAAGCAAACATTGTCTTCAACATCCTCTTGAACATCCTCTAAAACATCCTCCACTATATTATTGGAGCAGTACCATGTCTCAAGCAATGTCTTGGCAGACACTGCTTTAGTTCAGAAGACATCACTTAAGACATCCATGAAGACATGTGGAATGTCTTCTCTGATATCTATTACAAACATATTTGGAGCATAAAAACCCCCAAAACAATGCTTATGTGGCATGCCATGTCATTATCCCAGGTCAATGTTGGATTTTGGTGCCGCCACGTCATTGTTTATAGCACACACTTTATCCTCCCAAAATTACTTCTAGACATCTTAGACACTAAGATGTCTTCGTGTCTTTCAGGATGTCTTCTTTGACACCCGCCCTGTTTTAGATGTCTTCGCGCTTGCAAGACATCACCGTAGATGTCTTTGCGTTTTGGAGACATCTCTCAAGACATGACAAAAACAAGGTTTTCTTACAGTGTTAGAGTAGAAGCGCCCATGGGCCCGACCCATAGAACTTAGTGTTGGACGCGGAGACACCATTCTCGATACCTCCTAGCCTTTAAACCTTCACGGACGTAGAGAGCGCCCGGGCTGTGTCCACACTATGGAGGGACTACATCGACAGCAGTGCAGAGTATGCGACGATGAGGTTAGTTTGTTGGAACTATGATCAACAGGAGGGGTTCACTACATGCCAAAGGTGAATTTTCAAGCCTACAAGTTCAACCTTACATGGAATCTCTTTGGGCATTTATAGAGGATGGCGGTACGAATCGTCAACTCCAAACTGCAAACCTCAGCGCTCGCTAACTTGTCATGCTTGGAGTCAAATTTGCTTTGCACGCTCTTCGCCGAGCCTTAGAACGCTCAGATATGGCTAACTATGGGGAGAAACTCCGCAATAGCGAAGGTCTATGGATTTCTCAGTACAGACGCGCATAACGCTTTGCTGTGCGTGGTAGAATTTATTGGTATAGTTGAAATTGTATATAATGGTGCACATAAGGGTAGATGATTGGTGGTTTCTCTATGAGACTATTCAATCAGGTGTAGGTATTAAATTAGATAATTGCAAAAAAATGATCAATTTTAGGAATTGTTCAAAAATTTCAAATGGATCAAAAATTGGACTTTGTAGTGTTTATTTAATTAGTTTAGTTCAAATTTGATAGGGATCGTTTTCATGGCCTAAATAAGGATTTTGTAAAATAATCAATAAAACACCACATGTTGAACTATTTTCACCACTATTTTAGTGATTATTCCCTCATATATAATGTAAATACAATTTAACTAACTTCAATTACACATGAAAAAGGTGGTACCTTATTCCTAAAAATACCTTTCACAAACAAAAACATCAAAATTTGAAGACAGCCATGGACTGGTTTGGATTTGGCAACAATAACAAGGCTCCTACCAAAGATTGGCGCTCTCAGCAAGCCAGTGAGTATTGTCGTTCACATTTTTTACTGTAAATTTCATTATTTGTAAGAGCATTGAAAGTCAGCAACGTTGGTAATCAGAAAACGCAATGCAAAACACACTTTTTTACAGAACCTTCTCATTCAATCATCTAATCGTAAAGGACTGAGAGTCAAACGCAGCTCATCACTAATTAATCAACTATTGTTTCAAATGAACAGATTCACACAAGACTCAGAGACATAAGCAGCTCATGGTTAACAAATTGGGGCATGTCCCACACACTAAAATCTTTTATACAAAGAAGAAAGTACAAAAGTTCCTCACTTCAAACTACAGCAGCACTGCACAAATAGTTCATGTATAATTTAATCTACAAAAGAAGGTACTCCTAAAGTGTGACGTTTTTTTCTTGATAGCTCAGCGAACTTGATTGCTGAGATTCCAGTACCTGTGAAAATGCAATCCTCATTTTTATGTAACCTACAAAAAGTGGGATTGATCTGTATTTCTGTGTATGGACGAAGGATCCTTAGGACTCAGAAGGAACGAACCTCCAATTCCCTTTGCCTTTCGCCAATCTGTGCACTCTTTCGGCTTTAGAGATGGAAACCACTGAAGACCGGGATTCCAAGTGTAGATCATTTAATGCATTACACTTGAAATACTCCTTCACACACAGCGTTGTATTCAGCTCATTTCCAAAACCTTGTGCAGCCTCTTGTAATGAACTCAATTCTTGCGCCTGTATAGCGCAGCTCTCTAAGAAGCAACAGAGTACGTCGGTTATGATGTTGTGACACTCTTGGCTAAGTTACGAGGTTGGTCCACATTGAAGCCACGCAGCACTGTCAAATGGTAAGCTAGCAGCTGCAGATATACACAAAACAAAACACTAAGTCAGCACACGTCCATTAAGAAAGTTGAAACTTGATGACACATTCTGAACCTTGAACGTGTATACAGTAGTGAATGCAACTTCTAAGCAATCCGCACATCCTGAGTAAGCCAGTGATATAAACGTAGGTATTCGATCTTTCAGGACCTTACGCTTTTCGGTACATCTTAAAGATCGTCGCCTTAAAAGCCAAAAAGTATGACGAAATCTAAATTTGGGTGTTCCACATGAATCTTATTTCAGGTGCCAAGACTACAGAATTCTGCACTGTGTACTAGAAAGAGTGATCGGTATATACCTGGAAGGGGACAATGTTGATGATGGGCTGTAAGCAGTCCTGAAGTTGTGGTACCTCAATAACACGACAACCACCGTTCGGGCACATGACATTAGCGTCACCTTTTGAGCATATCACAATAAGACGGCCTTTGCGAGCTTGCAACTGCTGAATGACAGATTGCTGCTTACTGCAAACAAAAGGTAGGGACCAACATCCAGTTGGCATCAGTACATCCTGATAATTTCTAAAGAGCAGTTAAAACATGAAAACGTCGAGCAATTCAATAGCAGTAAGCAAAAACACGTCCACATGTTCCAAATGTACCTGCAGGTCGCATCTCGAGTGGCAATAACAATGATAGGAAGCGTCTCGTCAACCAATGCCAATGGCCCATGCTTCATCTCCCCTGCCAAGATACCCTCACTATGCATGAGGGCCACCTCCTTAACCTTCAGTGCACCCTCTAAGGCTGTAGCATAATTATAACCGCGACCAAAGACGAGAAGCGACTGTTCGTCCATAAGCTCTTGTGCTAGAACTTTCATGTCACTATCCAGCTTCAGCACCTCTTCGACCATATCTGCACGTGGGGATCATGCATAAATTTAGACCCTTGTAAGAATGTCTTGTACAGTGATACAAGTTATGCTAACATACCGGTATACACTGTAAAATCTAAAATGCTTTTATGCAAACCTAAGTAATCAGAAAGCTAATTTTATAATCCAAGGAAAGTTGGTTAAATATATTACTTGGAAGATTGAAAAGATCATCAATTATTGCTTCACGTCTGTTACGACTTGATAGAGTGTCCTCTCCAAGTGCCAATGCCATCATTGTCATGGCTGCAATTTGACTCGTATAGGCCTGTTACCCAACGAAGAAACCCCAAGAACTCACTCAGATGACTGGGAAGATTGTAAAGTGACTAATAGTAAAGTAGACGGCATAAACAGTACCATGAGAATAAAAAATCGTAGCAAATTAACAGAGATAGAATGAATAAAGCATGGCATTTATCTCGTTTATTACACATATTGACCTGAGTAGTGATAATCGAGAGATCAGATATGGTACCTTGGTACTTGCCACACCAATTTCACAGCCAGCATTGATGTGCACTCCGCAGTGAGTGCCTCTGGCAATAGCACTACCTACAGTGTTTGTAACTCCCACACAAAGGGCACCACATGCCTTCGCATATTCTAGGGCCTGAAGTGTGTCTGCTGTTTCCCCTGACTGACTTACGAAAAAGGCAGTATCTTCTCTGTAAATGGGCCCTTGTCGGTCGAGTAAATCACTAGCCAATTCCATAGTCACTGGAACGCCTGATTACAAGAACCATAAAATATCAACGACCAACCACTATTCACAATACAATCTGGCACTGAAATAATGAACAATATATCCACTTCACATCCGCAACTTTCAAATCTCTCTAATTGAAGGTATATGTAGAATTACTACAATAAAACGCAGTATTTGCGTAGCATGTGGTCCATGTTTGATTACCTGACAGCTCTTCCACAAGGGCTCGTGTTGCCAATCCGGCATGATAGCTCGTACCACATCCAATAAAAAGGATCCTCCTGCTACGTCGGATGGTTTTTAGATGATCTTTGAGACCACCCAAAAGAACACCCTTCACTTTGTCACCTCCTCCTCGAATCAAGCGTCCCCTCATTGTTGTGGTCAATGAATCTGGCTGCTCATGTATCTCCTTCTGCAAACACAAACATCATCTAATGTGAGGACACGTTTTCCCGACTAAACAACAGCTCTACGCAACAAGAGATTGCGAACAATAGACAGTCGAGGCAAGAAATAAATTGCGATGTACACACAAACTAGTAATGGTCGAGAAATGAAACATCACAAGTAGTATGAATAAATGAAATGACTTGCAAGATGCGCTCACATCTAGTACTTGTGATGTTTTCAGATGATATACACTCAACAATGGTTACGCAATATCGCAACTTCAGGAATCTATTCACAAACCTGCATATAATGGTCGTAGTTTCCCTTCTTAATCTGCTCGACCTCCATTTCTAAGATGGAGAGGGCACGTTCTATAGAGGCTGGTCGTGGCAACCCCCCCGATGCAGTCCTTGCTTTCCCCACTTCAAATTTGTAAATCTGTACTGCTCCGTTCTGTATTAAAGAAGGTCCAGACGAACAGACAGACAATCAGCATATTTTCCGCATTAAAGAATGAATTCGTAAGTCAGATTGCCTATTCATCAAGGTAGTCAAATTTCAATCATAGCCGACTAATTTGGACGAGGTTGCTCCAGCCATAAGTGCAGTATCGGCAATGCAGATCCAAACATATGCTTGCCGCACTATATAATGAAATCTATACATCAAAAAATTGGCATGGGAAGGATGAGTACTCACTCGAAAATGCACAACTTCATTATCTTCAATCACCATGACCTTCTTTGTGTGCTCCACCACAGCACTTGCATCACTGGCAAAGTAAAATTCTTTTGGCTTGCCACCTTCTTTAGCTAGCCGCAGCTCAGTCTCTGCAAACACACCCCTGTTCTCAGCTTCTCCGACCTCCTGCTCATACCAATCAACCCGCGTCATCAGCAGATGAAAACGTAAAGCCCGCAAGCAAACAAATGATACGTAAACTGATATGTAGTATAAAGTCAACGCCGATGTGTAGGAAGCAGATGTAATGCGCTGCTGAAGGGTGGGACGTTGGGAGTCTACCTTTACACCAAGCAGCAAAGGACTACCACATTTGCAGGCCACGAGCTCGTTTGGGTAGTGGGGGCTCTTGAAAATAAGGGCATAGGCACCCTCAATCTGCCGCATCACCTCCATAACAACTTGGCTAAACTGAATATCTTTACCACCTGCAAAATCATCATCACATCAATCCTGCATTGATAAAAAGGTAAAACAAAACTGCAAAGGCCAATACAATGTACAGGCCAAAACATGTATCGTTCAGACAATAATGCCTTCGACAACCTAGCAGGCAATTCTGGATTCAGAATAATTAAAGAATACACCTCAAGAGCATTCCACGGAATACAAGATTTCATATCGCCTAATCTATAAAACTCACCATTTCCATTCGCGGCCTTGTTCTCCTCCATCAGAGAATCGTGAACAAATTTTGCAAGCTTGGGTATAACCTCTGTGTCGGTGTCCGATTCAAATTCGAAACCATGACGAAGAAGAGTTTCCTTCAAAACCTTCATTCCAAAAATGAAAATTATGTAAACGAAAGAAAGAGCTCGACTTCACAAGTCAAGACACTTTAAATTCTCTATGCCAAGCTCAGAAAGGCACACCAATATTCATCAGTTGTAAATATTAAACAACTCAATGGTGAACGACGTAATTTTCCACTCAACACATCTTCACAGATCGCCGCAAACATACAAAATATAAGTTCAGTTAATACCTTTAAAAAGAAAATCAAATTCTAGGGTAGCAGTTACTGGTAGGAATTTTAGTTCAGAAAACACCATCACCCAAGTAAAGCACAAATCGAAGAAAGCATAAGCAGTACCATGAAATTTGTGATGATGCCGTTATGCACTACAAGAAACTCATTGCCCTTCCCTGACGACTGAGGATGGCCATTGCGAGGGGACGGCGGGCCGTGTGTTGCCCACCTCGTATGCGCAATTCCAGCGTGGTTCATAAATGAGTAATCCAGATCCAGATCAGTCTCGTTCACCTCTGTGTCCATCAACCAGTTAATTCAATTAAACCCGCGTGACATCATCAACATGGTCAGTTATACGTCGCAACAGTTTGAGCTTAAATTTTTAATCTCGAATTACACATACCTTTATAAACACTCGTGACAAGCTTCTCGATCTTCCCCTCCTCGCGAAACACGAGCGGACAGAACCCAGGCATGGCCAAACCTCGCAAATCCGTCAGGCCACCATCCCCGTCCGCGTCAATCGAAATGCCCGCAGAGTCATACCCTCGATACTCCAGGCGCCTCAACCCATTGAACAAAACCTCCAGTATATGCCGCCGCTCCCTGGAGACATTGCAATTGATGTACGCAAATATCCCACACATCTTTCTCCCCTCCCCAAAAACAGGATCGCACTCCTCCCTCCCAGCTGCTCCACCACCTCAACACCACAATCCCACTGCCCCTCTAAACCAACCACCGATTAGGTCACCCTCCCAACCTGCAACCAAAAACGCACCAAAAAAAAAAACAACAACACTAACCAATATCACTTCAAAACTCCAAATCATCCCCCAACGAGTAAACTCTCCCAAAAAACTCAAAACTTAACCCACGCCTCACAAACACAAAAGCCAGCAGAAAAAAAAGCTTGCCGACAACCCAACAACACAAAAAACTGAATCCTTCAAACGAATGAATTCAGTGCCAATCAATCCCCGAGCAATCCAATGCAGACAACAACCTCTGTTGAGAGTTATTCTCGAAGAGAAATGCAATCCAGGGACTTCACTGATCAGTCCCACGAATGAGAAGCGACTTGTGACGCACCCACCGATCTACTCCCAAGTGGACTCACTGGAAGGAAGGAAGGAAAGGCAATGTGTTTACCTGGGTGGCGTTGAAAGTGAGTTGTGAGCTTTGGCGATGGTCTGGGTCACCTCCAGATTCCGGCTCCTGATGCTGGTCGTGTGCTGCCACTGGATTTCAGCCTCCCTCAGCGCCGAACAACACTGTGCTAATGCCTGCACTTCACTGCACTCCCAAGTGGGCATACCACTCCACCCGACCTCTTCCTTTCACTCTCTCGCTCTCGCTCTCGCTCTCGTGCGCACTTGCCTACCCCCAAACCCGACAGCAAAGCCCAAACGCGTTACCTCGGTTCGGAGTCTGTGAGTTCGTGAGTCCGTGGGCCCAACTCCCACGCGCATCATGAAAGCCCCCCCTCCGAAGGGGACCCCTCGAACCACCCCCCTGCGTACCCCACCCCCTAACCTGCCACACCCCACCCATGAAAGCGTCGCCAATATCTACCAAAACCCTAGATCCACCACTCCAAATGTACGCTCGTGATATATTATTTCCCAGTTTTCGCACCGGTGACGCTTTTCGGTACTGTTCCAATACTGCCCCCCTCGGGGGGCAGTCCGGGGTGTGTACCGAAAAGCGTCACTGTTGGGAAAATTGGGAAATAATATATCACGAGCGTACATTTGGAGTGGTGGATCTAGGGTTTTGGTAGATATTGGCGACGCTTTCATGGGTGGGGTGTGGCAGGGGTACGCAGGGGGGTGGTTCGAGGGGTCCCCTTCGGAGGGGGGGCTTTCATGATGCGCGTGGGAGTTGGAAAAGGGGGCTGTGGGGGCTGTGGGGGAATGGGGGATTGACATTTGGGGGGGGGATGTGGGCTGTGGAAGGGGGTGGGGAATGGGGATTCGGGGAATGTGTGGGATGGGGTTCGAGGGTCGTATCAAAGTGCGGTTCCGTGTTTGGGAATGATTGCAGGTTGGGAATTCAAGGGACCGTATGGAAAACGTTTTGAGAAGGATTGAGGGTGAATCTAGTTATGGCCATGTGTATTATTTTTTTATGTTTGTGGTTGTGTGTGACCATTATCCAGGTGGAAATCTACTCTTTTCTTAAGGTCAAGGTGGGGCCATTCTTTGGGATGGATAAGGAGAACTTTTTATTGAAGGTTTATAGGAAATGGTTTTGCAGAAATACCAGGCAAGCTTGATTGCTGAGCCTTGGTAGAAAGTTTGTTGGCCTTGATGCACAACGAGGATTGGAGTTTGGAATTTAAAATAATAGTTGCACATAGTGAAAAACAAAAATGATAAAGTAATATTGTCCATGCACTTTAATTCTAAATTTTCTAATTATAGAAATTTTGTTCTTTTGGGGAGACCACCATGAATTAAGTTTCTATTTTCTTTAGTGCTAAAACTTAGAACCATGGGATTAAAAGTTAAAGGTATAAAATTACGTCCTCTTTGTGAGAGTAAATGTTTTAATAATCAGTGACGCTTTAATAGTCACTTACCTTAATGGTCAAAGTCTAAGTAAGGTATATTCTCTAGATTTTGTGATATAATAGAATAGAATTTGAGTTTAGTGTTCATTAAGTCATGAGCTCATGTGTTGGTCCTGGTTCGAACCCTAGTAGATTTCTTTCAGCAAATGTGAAGTATAAAACAATTTGGCATCGTAAAGCACATAGGTTGCAAAGAAACATTGCTACTTGTCATGTCAACCAGAGTGACAAAGTTTCAACCAACAACCCGCCACTTGTATAACAAGAATCAATGATACTAGTCACTTCCATGAATAAGGGAAATTGCTATCACTCATGTCAACCAGAGTGACACAGTTCCAATTGATAATCCACCACATGTATAAGAAGAGTTAATGCTACTAGTCACGTCAATGAACAAGGGACCTTGCTACTTGTCATGTCAACCAAAGTGACAAAGTTCCAACCAACAAACCACAACGTGCATAACAAAAGTTAATACTAGTCACGTCAATGAACGTGACAATGGACATTGTTGTTGATTATGTCAATGACACAAAAGTTAAGAGATAGAGCTATAGGTCATGTCAAAATTTTAAAGAACTTATTCTCATTTGACTTAAATTGAATCAGGGTACCTCTGAAAGTTGTTCACAAGTTCTTTGAAACCATCTTAGATTCTATAGAGGTAATCTTTGCAGTATTATATCATTTCTGCATGTAGTCCAATTATTTTTTCCTACGTATTTCTAATTCCTTCCTTCAATTTACGTATTAATAATGTTCATTCTACAACACACAAAGCCAAATGTAGAGGCCTTAGGAATTTCCAAACACATATTGGGCACTTGCATTCTATGCATACAAACAAGCCCAAATTGTGGATGGTTTATAACAAAGACCAAATCAATCTACTTTTGGCGGTATTCTCAACAAATCTGAGTAAAATGACCACATTCTGACCTGACCCTCTAGGCTCCAAAGGGTTGAAAACCTTCAGTCAAGTTGAGCGAACAAATCTTGTACCAGATTGTGCTTGTTACCTATTCAGAGCTGAGTTCCACATGGAAGGTGCGTGAATGTCATGTTGGCTATACATTTCATGATCCTGTAGGTTGCAACCGAGGAAACTCGACCTCGGGGAGAGAGCACTAGGAATAAAAGACAGAACACCAATGAAACATGGAAACTGTACTTGAAAGTTGCATTTCCTTGCAGTTTGTGCGGCGCTACAGTGTGTACAAGTATCCTGACTAGATCTCCTGCAAAGTATATTCTCAAATGTGTACAGTAGTCATGCGGCGTGGTGTTGTAAAGGTCACTGATATTTATATTTATGCTTTAGCAATGACTGTGGTGACAACGACGTGCATGGAAAACCATGTCTGCTTCAACTTGCCATACCTTTTCGTGACATACACTGTTGACTTTGAATGCGTGACGCAGCTAGAAGTGATTTTGAAGAAGCTTAAGTGAATGTGGATTTATTCATTGGTAGAAATGATACAATGACATGAGGATACTAACATCCTCATGAAGCTCTCAATGGCATCAAGAACTCATGTAACGTCAGAGACTCGTGTGATGCAGAAACTCTTCAAGTGTTTAGTGAGAGTTGGTGTAGCTATCTAGTCAATGCTTAGCCTGCATGTATGCTGCTGGACGAGGAGGACGTAATTGACCGACATACTAAGGCTTCTTTCTGCCTGCAGCTTCGTAAATGAATACAACTCAGGGTACTTTCTCAGACCCAATATCATGTGGATCCGGGCCGGGCGGTACAAATTTTGTATGTACTCACCATGATAAAAAAATTAAAGGGTCAAAAACTTACTGTAGTAATATCTCGAAGACACTCGGTGGTCCTCCAGCTTCTTGATCCGGTTGTCCATAAATGCCGACAAATATCGTGAAGATTGGATACTGCCGGCTTTCGTCCAAAAATATCTCAGCAATAGCCCAAGCACGGGCTAATTGTATGAAGTGACCTCCATGTTTTTGTCGGTTCAACATCTGTCACAGTCTAGTATCCATAATTTTACAGTAGATTTGGTCCCATCACACCGGATGTGTAATGTGACTGAGCCGGAAGAGAGCAACTGCAAAGAACACATTGCTTTGTCTTGAATGCTGCGTTAATCCTTTGTACTCAAATGTGTACAGGCTCTAAATGACCAACTCCACTTCAGGGTTGTGCTCCAACGATGACCAAGCAGATGAAGTCCGCACACCCAGCTATCTCAACGGATGAACTCGTGAAGTGCCAACGTAAAACCCTCTGATAAAACGTATATGCTTTCAGAAGAGCATACTGCATAACCGTTTCTTACGACGTTTCTGAGTCACAAGCATTTGTCCTGCGAGGAATCTTAAGCCATGCGTTTCGACTTGGAGATGCCAGTCAACCATTCAAGCGCCATTGTGCTCACATTCCTCTCGGCCAGCTTCTTGCTGGTAGCAGGATCCCCGGTAAATCCCCTACCTTTCACTTCAATCGATGACTGGTAACGCTGTCCCTTCACCATCCGTGTTTTATACACGGGAGCCTTCTTCCCAGCCCGCAGTAATAAAGTCTGCAATAATCCCTTCACGTCTGATGTGTCCGACTTTGACAATGGCTTGGAAGACTTCACCTTACGACCAAAAGTGAAGGAACCTTCGCACTGATCAGCGTCTAAGACTTCAAAGATGGCCCTCATGAGAACTTTTCCTTCTTCATAAATATTCAACTCAGGATTAGCTAGTTTTCTTGAAATCAGATCATCAAGCTCTTTCCGCAACCTTAGATACATCAGGGCAACACTCGGTTCCATAAACCATTCCAAGTATCCACCATTCATCACCAGGTGGCCCGGTTCAGCACCTTGATTTACCTGCACCAACAAATATAGTGTGATTAATTGAAGATCGTTGAAAACCAATGGGCACTCTGGAGTCACAAACAGAACCATGTGCCCATTGAAAATAAATCTGGATACACAATTTCGCATCTATTGATTATTGAAAAATAAAACACAGAACAGTATTTCTTTGCACTCTAAGTTAGAGTCATACCTGACCACCAAACAAGAGAAGCATAGAATCTGTAACACCAGTAGTGTCCCGAATCATCACACTCGAGGTCTTCACTTTGTCAGTGAAGACTAGCCATGGATATGGAAATTCCACATCCTTGCTATTCACTGAATTTTGATGCAGCATTACCTGCCCATCTTCAACCGTCTTCAACGTAGTTGATCTAAATCAAGAAATGTATGAATACAACGTCAGCGTCCAATGAATAAAGATTTTTAAAACGACCAAATAGTTTGCACTCTTGTAAAACCTAAACCCTAAACCTACAGAGAAAAGGTGACTAAAACTAAAAGCAGACTAAGTCCAAGTTGAAAGCTGTACTTTGTCCGCCGATAAACCGATATCACTCCCGGATACATGCCTGAGCATATCACACCCCGCACAAGGTCGCGGTCACCACTGTATTTATTAAATTTGTCCATGTCGTTGTCCAAAAATCCAGCGTCCATCAGTAGGCTCGAGAACTGCTTTCTCAAGGAAGCCATACCCTGCAGAGTTTGGAAGGACAAGAAATTCTTCCAGCAATAATCTCCTGCATTACCATGCGCCATAGCCTCCTGCCATCCTTCGTAAGCCCTCACCAGTGCAATGTGGTCACTTGAGTCACCCCCAGCAAAACTTAGCCTAGATTCATCAGCCAGTTCCTTCTTATCTGCGGGCAAGATGAAGGGATCACGGACCGCAAGACCTGCAGCAATAGTAAGAATGGGATCCAAGCACCCAAAGATGGATCCCATGATAAGCATCTTCCCAATGTTAGGTTCCACTGGAAGGAGAGAAAGATGCTTTCCAAGTTTTGTAAGATTTTCGTTCTCATCAAGGGCTCCAAGGGTCTTCAATAAATCCACGGAGTTTTGGACTGCCATTGGCTCCGGTGGCTGTAAGGCCCTCGACAAGAACTGGCCAATGCTTCCAAGCTTTAGACTCTTGATCTGAAGGCAGAGGGAATGAAGAGGAGTACGAAGTAGCTCAGGTTGCTGATACTCTGCAAAGGCATCATAAACAGCTTTGGGATACAGATGGTAACAAACTCCAGGCATTACCCTGCCAGCCCTACCTCGTCTTTGTCTAGCAGATGCCTGTGAAATCCAAGAAGGCAAAAGGCAAGGGGTATTGTTCAACGCATCATAAGAAGTTTCTTTCGCTTTTCCACAGTCTATCACGAAGACAACGTCATTGATTGTGATGCTTGTCTCTGCCATATTGGTTGCCAACACAATTTTTCGGACTCCAGGAGGTGGGTGCCCAAAGATGAGCTTTTGTTCTGCAGTGGCCATAGATCCATGACAAGCTAGAACCTGAGCTCGGGCAGGATTACCCAAAACAGGATGACTCTGTAGTTGCTCTTTCAGGGCACTAATTTCCTCCCACCCTGTCATGAACACAAGAACTGCACCTTCTCGGTCTTGTTGAATGATATGAAGGAGAACATTCTCTATCAGATTGAATCCCAAATTGTCTGGACTCCAGGCAGCTAGGGAGGCTTGCGTTCTAGGGGAGAGGTGGCGATAGTCTTGGTCAGCTAGCGCCTCATCGGCTAAGGTGTTCAGAGGGTTTTTCTTGCGGGTTGTGATATACTGCTTCCTCATCTTCCACTGCTTATCCTGACCATAATCGTCGATCTGGTTTGTGGCTGTCAGCCGGTAACCAGTGGTTTCCAGTAAGTCTTCGAGAAAAAGAGATTCCACAGGATAAGTGAAACCTGGGATATGTGCCATAGGAGCTTTTTTGAAGAAGGAAGAAAATAGCTCCGCGTTCAAGGTTGCACTCATAAGTACAAGGCGGAGGTCTGGCCGACGAGGGAGAAGATCTTTCAAAATGATCAGCAAGAAGTCTTCATTCATGCCTCGCTCGTGGATCTCGTCTACAACCACATGGCTAACCCCCTTCAAATCCGGGTCGTTCATCAACCTTCGAAGTAAAATGCCCGTCGTGCAAAAGAGTAACTGAGTTTGCCGACTACGCATACCCTCCAGTCGAACTTGATAACCAACGGATTCGCCAATGCTTTCCCCTCTTTCTGCAGCTACCCTCTCTGCTACTGATACAGCAGAAATTCGACGAGGCTGTGTACATATAATATTGCAAGTTGCACCACGGCCTGCTTCGATTTCTGATTCTAGAATGTACTGAGGCAACTGTGTTGTCTTTCCACAACCCGTCTCACCAGAAACCACAATGACCTGTGACATAAAAAATCAACGAGTTAATGGCCTTCCTCCCATCAGCATGCAAGGGTTGTCGAGAGTATACTCAATTAGCTCAGATCAGATTCCCCATATCGGCCAAATATTCCTAGACGACCACAATTTCCACTCGCAAATCATTCTCGTGTATCATAAGCAGTCGTGCAAATGTAGACAGAGCACACAGAACAATGTGACGCACGTAATTATTACGAATAAGTATATTCAGGCATTCACAAGTCAAGGTAATCGTACCAAACATTACCTGCTTCCTTTCAATAGCTGCCAATAAAGCGTCTCGCTCCTTGTATGCAGGTAGAGTTTTGCGGAACTGAAGCATCTTACGACCCTCTTCAGATTCTTGCCAGCCTCTTTGCTTATTACGGATTTGTCTACTACGCCTATTCTGCAAATCTTGAACTGCACTAGCCATACCTGGTAATACATCAGCAGTCGTTGCTTGTAGGTCATCATCAAGCATCCCACCTTCAGAGTCCCTATCAAAATTTTCTTCCTCCGACAATGATCTTAGGCTTTGCTTCTTCCGAAATGCAAATTCCTTCAGAAGGGCATCAACTTTTCTTTGTACTTGGCTTGGAAACGAAACCTGCGCCATAAAAAGATACACGCTAAGGTGGAAAGTATAATATCAACATTTAATTGAAACGAAAATGCATGAAGTGAGACATCTAGGTTTCTACTACGACGGTTGAGGTGATTTCGTAGTCATCTTTCAGTTGCAAGACATTCCATTCTTAAACATAATTCCGTAACATTTTTGTCTACACATAGAGCCTCAGAAAATAAACATCTAAAAAACATCACTAATTAAAAGGCCCAAAGCTTTTGCCTATCTTCAAGACGACAATGAATCACCATGCATACAAACTAAAAGACCATTAACAGAATGTTCTTGAAAACCCGACAAAAACACCAAATGCACTCTTGAGCATGTACAGCTATTTAGTGAGTAGAAGAAGCCAGCGCAATACCAGTCGTTGCGGTCTCCGCTCGTCCAAATCAGGCCTGTAATTAGGAAGCGGCACTTTGCTAATAACTAGAACCTTCGTATACAGCTGCATGTGAAGACCCATTTGCTTCACCAACGCTTTAATATGATCAAAGTCTCGCCTGTCTTTCTTGTCATTTGAGACCATCTCCTGCTGCTTTCCATCCCGGAGAAACTGGGTCAGCCTCCACTTCCACCTCTCTACATCAACAAATTGAGGCGTCACATCGTTGTCGTAAAACCCTAATTCATCGTCTGAATATTGCTCGTAGGAATAGTATCCTAATTCTCGGACCTGCGTGGTACCAAAATTGGCATCACCGAAAATGCTCCTCCTATTGAACACATTCGGTGTGCTTAAGAGGTCCCTTCTCCCCGACACATCCTTGTCCTTTCTGAATCTCCGGAAAGAGGAATCCGCTAGAGAGGCACGCGTTGTCGGAAAGTAACTCCGGAAAGAATTCAACCCAGTCACCCTTTTCTCCTTCGTTTCAAGCCCAGACTCTTTCCTGTAAGAAATATCCGCTCGGATGGTATCATGAGAAATGCACGAGTCGAAGGTCTGCGGTGAAAACTCCTGGAGCTCGGTAGAAGGTTCCACCTGCTTCGAACAGAAACGTAGCCCATGGAAGTCCGAACGACGTAAGAGCCGTCGGTGGGCCTGCAATCGGACAACCCTAAGCATTCTATCAGACTGAACACTTGATAAGAAGAGTGCCCTCGAAGACGAGGCACTGGCAATGCGTACAGTCGCAGGTGTGGCCACTGTCAAAATGCAGCTCCCTAACATGGATTCCGAAAAGGATCCTCGCGGGTAAAGCCTTGCGATGCATACCATGTCCTGGGGAGCAACTCAAATTCTAAAACTCTCTTCCCCCTCCCATTTACCCCAGAATTCACTTCAACCTCTTCTTCAAATTCCTCGAATCTCCACTCCACTCCTCCCCACACCTGCAGAGCACCCAGTCGAATCCACTAAAACCCCTGTCAGAGCCCTAAAAATGAAACCTCCAAACCCTGATAAACCCTGTCTCCAAACTCCTTCCCCTCTCTTCCTGTAATCCTTTCCAAATTTCCTCCTTCACAAGAAGTAATCTGCCTCCAAACCAATCAACGAACCTCAAGAAACCATCAACGAACCGCACCTGCCAAAAATCAAACACACGACACAATTAGGGCAAAATTCCTTCGCAAATCAAAAACTAGTCTAAATTCCACCCCATCACACCACAAAAACCGAGACCATGATCCGCTCCCCACCACACGCCACAAAACCCTCTCCACTACCACAAAAATCCCCAAACCTACCCAACTCCCCAAAAACCAGCACAAATTCAATCACCCTCACAACAAAACCATCACACTCCCACACTAAACCCTAAAATCCTCCCACCAGTAACCCAATTGCCCCACTCACACAAACAAAAACCCACAACCCAAAACCCAAACCCACACCACCACAACCACCAAACTCCACTTCCCCAAACAAAATTCCAACAGTAACCCCCACATAAACCGAATCCTGAGCCACTTGAGAAAAACCCACATGCGAATTCCCACCTGACCCAAAACCCTGGCAAACAGAGAAGAGAATTGGGTACTCACATACGAGAATCTTTTGGCGAAATGGAGAGATGGGTATTGGTGGAGATGGGGAGAGAAGCAATTGGAGAAGGCGGGGAGTCGTAGTGTGGTGGCTGGGCAGAGCTGGGTGTGGAGCTCGGGAGCTCCCTTAAACCCTAGAGCCTGTGCCTGGCTTTGCAGCCACGGTTGAATGGTTGCCACCGCCGCCACAAAACACAGCTTTGAGCTTTTGTGTGTATGGTGCAGGAAATGGCCTCTGCTTCTGGGGCTTTACACTTCGTGGCAAATTGGCAATAGACTATAAAAATGGTAATTGGTGAGGTAGCTTTGGGGGTTTATACTTCATGATACTATACTAAAAATCATAATTGAATGGTGTGTTTGGGTACCGTAGTAGGGTAGCGGGTTTGTTTGTGAATAATTCTAAGATAAGAAAATGGAGAAAATTGGAAATTTTAAGGATAGGTAAACAAAAATATGAGAAATTATTTGTAGTGGTATTTGTTTATTTTAAGTTTAAGTGAGAATATTTTTAGTGTTTTTTTTTCTTTAACAGGAAAATCAAAAAAATTATAGAGAAGTCTCATTTTTTCCTTCAAAAAATATTCTATTTTATTTGAAAGAATCTACTACTTTGGTACAATATACTAAAAAATGATGATTAAATTGGAAGTTCTAAATCTATTGGCTATAAAGGAGGTGTAGTTCAATTTCATGGAGTGGGTCAAAGTAGGTTGAGTTGCATGTAATCAGAGAGAAGAGAGAGAGAGAACAAGATAGATCTTTACCCCTAAAGCATTTGGCCATAAAATCCCAAATTTTGCCTCAATTCTGCCATGTTTTAGTTTAAGGTAGAATTATGCAAATTCAAACGTATTTTAAAGAACCTAACCGTAGGATCTAGTACATAACTTGTACATGTACACAAAATTTTAGATTGTAACTCATCACCGTTTGAAAGATCATAAGATTTAACTTGACAGAAAAGTTTTTTTTGGTATTGCCTCGCAAAGACAGCCATCCTTCGGAGAGTGAAACAGCCAATTTTTTGAGATTGTGTGGTTGGAGGCTCTTTAGTTTTGGATTCTAAAGTGAGCTGGGAGTATGCCCAAAAAAATGAAGACAATATAACACACAAAAGCATTGGAAAACCACATTTCCAGTGACAAAAGTCGGATGAAATGCATATACACTAGCTCTTTGATAGATTTGGTACACTACTCCCATCAGCCACAAACCTCCCCTAGCTGTTCTGAATTGAATTTTGATCTTTAAACACGAATTATTTCTTAACTTTCGACCCGATGAAAGTGAAATTTGGTCTTGTTAGAAAGATATGACAATTTCCCATGATGTGCCAAAGTTACAGCCACATCCGGTAAAATTTGACTCATAGGGAGCTTGACCGAACCCTAAATCATACCAAAACTTTTGAGTTGATGCTTTAGGGGTTAACCTCCTACATTATAGCGTTAGAAAAGTAACTGCCGATATTGATAGTGTATGTATATATTGTAAAGCCTCTATTATTCGGAAAACTAGCCGTCTAGTACACTCTGTAGAAGCTATAATTGTCAAGAAGTGCTAGAAGAGTATGAGTCTAAAGCAAAAATTTGGAGCATAAATTAATAATGAGATATGTGTATCGACAAGAACTCAATGAAAATAAGGCCCTTGGTGTTTTTAGAGCCTAATCTGCCAAATTATTGATAGAAACCTATTGTTTTTAAAATTTAGACATGCAATTTGATATTTATTCGTAGAATCTTGTAATTATCTTATCCAAAAAGGTGTATAACAATTTTGAGGACAATCTACCATATAGATTACGAGATTATAAGGAGTTCCTCGAGAGTATACCTAAGTTTTGATGCCCAAAATCTATTCTGCAAATACATTTAATTTATGGAGGATCATTAATTCTTCTAGGTATGGAAGTTAGGTATAAGCTCACAAAGTTCGAGCCTTATACAGGCTTGGAAAGGCAAAAATCCTTGATTTTGTGAAAGAGGGTGTGCTGAGATTGCATAACATTCTCCAAAATTTAAAACTACATAAAGTGTAATTTTAACATGTCCGATTGCAAATCGGAACAATAGATATCTTAACCCCTAAACGTCCTCACCTATGTCCACTTACGGCAGTTTAGCAAAGATGCATTATAAAACTATCAATATCTTATTTAACATTCTCCAAAATAACATTCTCCAAAATTTAAAACTACATTTACAAATAAGATATTGATAATAAGTGGATAAAATTTGTTGTAATGGGTTATAATGTAGTACTTTAGGTGTAGTGATTTTTGGAGATTTTTTGGATGCTTGATTTTAATAGTTTTTTTCGTGAAGAACACTTTTAGACCAAAATCTTTAGGATTTTTGATGAAACATTACAACACAAAATGAGGCATAGTTTTTTTTTAAATTATTTACCTTTCAATTGAATCACACACATATGAAGCTAACTTCCCATAAAAAATTTAGTAAAAAAATCACACCACAAAAAGTGCATGACGGATGAGAAAATATAGATGAAATTTTTACATTAGACTTAAAAGGCGAGCTTGGGCAGTTAGGGGTTAAGGTCAATGAGAGAAAGAACTACAAAAAACTTCAACTTAATCGGAGTAGATCTCAAATTTCTATATCTTTTTGAAGTGTAAATTGCATATTTCTCATTTATTTCAAAACAATTTTGCAAAAAAGGGTAGATGGATCCCTTGCCACGTCATAGATTCTAAATGAAATTTATTAAATTTGGATGAAAAATGAAGATTGGATATAATCTTTTATGTAGATGAAAAAAATATTTTGGATGCAAAGTGAATTTTGAGTGATGATTATCATTTAGATGAAAATTTTCGGCAATCCTTCAAGATGAAAATAGTTAGTCAGACAAAAGAAGTCTGTCGGATGAAAACTTTTATCAATGAGTATGGATAGAAAAATATTGGACACATTATTTTGCAATTCCCCACCCTTTAAAATTTAATCTTGTTACATTCTGCCGCTGTGAATGACGGGCAACTTGGGCTAAAAATGGGAGATTATGATTAGTTATTGGGTGCCTAGATTTAGAGCAGATTCTTCTAAAATTCATAATTTTTGTATCGTTACTCCAAATGCTTTAAAATTTGCGCAATAAGAAAGTTATTGTTGAAAGGTTAGTGTAGTTAATATAAAAATGATTAAATTTTGAGACCTTAGAATAGCCGCAGAGTGCGAATGGTTGAGAGTTGGGTAACTGTGCAAACTGAGACGTCACAGTGTGTATACATGAGGTGTAGAAGGAGAACAGGGTGTGAGACCGCAGTAAGTTAACTTAAGTTGACATGCCATGCATATACAATGCTGGTATATTTTATTACATGGTCCTCGTTGGGAGAACGAATGAAATAGCATGGTCCCACGGATTTGATAATATTGAAATATTAAACATCAGGGGTGATTTTGGTACTGCAAAATTGGCTTTTCATAAAGCTCTTTAAATTATGTACATCAACCAAAAACTTGAAAATGGAAAAGTAAAGATTGATACTTTAACTAGATGACTAAGTCCTCAAAGGTCGTTTTGACTTTATAAAAAGGTCGTTTTGACTTTATAAAAAGGTCGTTTTGACTTTATAAAAACCTTAGGAATTAAGATGAGGTGTTTTAAAATGAGAAAATTTCCAAATTTAGATGTTAAAATACTTAAAGATTTTAGGGTCTTCAAATATAAAAGTAAAAGGATTGAAAGCTCTATAGATGAAATAGAAATTAAAAAAGCCAATTTTTTTGAAATGCATTGCAATTAATGTATTTAGATGGTAAAAAGATAAGTTTACTCTAGATATAGAAGTAAAAGATAGAAAAATCTATGAATTAGATTTAAGTTTGGAATAGAAAGAAAAAAGACTAAAGATAAACACCTTTTTTTGGGTGTGTCTAGAGAACACAAGTCAGACTACATACTAGTTTGATAAATATATAAGTTGAGTATTTGAACTAATCTTGTAATTGATAACTTATTATTGTGAAATTTTGTTAGAATTGGTGACAAAGCTATAGAAGGTCTATAATACAAATATAAACTTCTATTTTCATGACTTTACGCTTCTATTTTGATCTATTGTGAATTCTGGAGCAAAAACATGGATCCAGAGATATGGGGCAATCTCCCACCTTGCTTGGCTTTTGAGATATATAAGAAGTTGCCTTTTACTGCTTTTTTCCAATTGCGTGAAGTTTGCAAGGAATGGAATCAATTGGCTCGTGAACGGCGGTGTGTTACCGATCCTATCCACAAACCATATTTTATGTTGGTTCATAGGAACAAAATTGATTCAAAAGAAAATTATGTTGATGTTCGTGACTTTCATGGCATTCTAACTTTCCATATCGAATCTAGTTCATGGCGATGGACGTTACTGATTGACAGGAAATTAATATGTAATACAGACTTGCCCCCGTTTAAGAACATGAACGATCATTTGTCTGTGAAAGGCCTAACGATTCGCGATTACTATACTTCATATAAAGTTTATGATGCACACATCAGAGGAGATTACATTATACCTCAACACCAAAAAACTTCTGATGAGTCTCATGTTCTAGGCATGACAGTGGACATCTCTGTGGTGCCTTACACCTTCAAAATTATCTTGGGCAGCTCTGATGTTGGAACCCAAATATACAACTCTGTGACGAGGTCCTGGGAGACTCGGTCATCCAAGATTCCGGAGAATTATGGCGATCCAAACTTTAGAAGTTGTTTGGAATACGGCAATAATTTGTACATTTTCTCTGAACAACAAAAATTTCTAGTGTATTCTCTTGATGAAGACAAGTGGAGCGATTTGAATCCTCCACTGCGGGCGGAGGATTATTTGAACAATCGTTCGTTGGGATTATGGCAAGGTCACATGTTCAAAGTGACAAGTTCCCGGAATATAATAACGTGGGCGAGAAGAATTCGGATGCGCAATAAAAAGGCCGATTGGATTGTTGATCCCATTGTTTGGATATGGAAGTTGCCAGTGGATCGTTCTAAAGAAACACTTTGGGAAGAGGTTGATTAAATGCCACTTGAAATGGGGAAATGGTTGATCACTGATTCTTATCTTCCTAGTTTTGAGAGTATGGAAATTCATGCTAGCTTTTGTGAGGAACATGTGCTGATCTATTCCTGGCTGCCTATCGCAGGCAGTGCACACAGATTTGTGCTTTACAATCTGATAACTAAGATGTGGGAAAAGGTAGAAGTGCCAGATTATTTTATTCGAAGTTTTTTTTTATCATTGGAACAAAAGCGAAGAGTGTCCATTTGTTATAGTGGATTAGGCACTAACGGTGTATAGTTATATTATGTGCCAGATTGAATAATTAATTATCCCTGTTGGGGGTGCCACATGGACCCCCTTTGGGGATGCCACATGGCACATATAAATTAACGTAAAAATAATCAACTATGTATATCGTTTGATAAACTGGCATGTTTGATTAATAGAGCTGAAACTTAATGGTAACATGCGTGCTGAATTTGATGCTATCGAGAAGTGGCTTGAATTGAGAAAGCTTAAACCCCATCCTCGTTTGACCTAATCACTTCTAAACCTTGCACAATTGATAGAAGTGAAATGCAAATCAGTGAAGAAAGTTGGGAGTGTACAGAAGAGCTGAAACTTAATGGTAACATGTATAATGAATTTGATGCTATCGAGAAGTGGCTTGCAATTCAGGGGTGGACAGGTTGTAGAGAGCAACCGCTTCTACTTCTGTGCTGCCGCTCGCACTCGCAACGTGAACCTCTCATTGCCTGCAATTGCCCTACCTATCACAGCACCAATTGCAACCACCTCAACTCAATTCCTCCTTACATCGTCAATCGCTGAGTCTCCAAAACTTCAATGGAAACGCGACTTGGCAATGTACGACTATTCCATTACCTTCCCTGAACTTGTGTTAAAATACAGCTCAACCCTGGGAAAGCGCTCACTTGTCTTTGAATTCGGGACTACGTTTCTCGACGAAGGCAGACATCCCTTCCTTCTGATCCTCCAACCCAAATGTGGCATAAAACAGCACTTGCTCCCTCCTCACGCCTCCGTCAGCCCTGTTTCGTAGGCAGTGTTCACAGATTCTTTGGCAAGAGCAACAACAGGCTTCGACTGCTTTGAAATCTCCTTCGCAAGAGAGATTGCTTCAGCCACCAATGCTTCATCCTCCCCTGGTACCTGAATTGTATCATACAGAACGTCACTACTCACCATTCTCATCGAACCTATATCACGAAGACGGATAAAATATTCAAACAATTTTATTTTGACGAAATGCATATTCATCAAGAAAGACAACCATGGCCTAAATTCCAGTCCTCGCACATGTACTCACGATGGAAAATCATTCGTGGTCAAATGAGACTAATATCAAAGCAAATTAGAGCGGCAATAGAGTGATTACCACACGGCAGGCAAGTCCTCTCTGTGCCGCTTCCTGAGCTCCCATAAAATGTTTGCCGGTAAGAACCATCTCCATGGCTCGGGACTTACCAACTTCACGGATTAGTCTCTGTGTTCCTCCAATGCCAGGAATGGTACCCAGGTTGAGCTCCGGTTGCCCAAATTGTGCTCTCTCACCAGCAAGAATGATGTCGCACATCATTGCCAGTTCACAGCCTCCTCCCAATTACGCATACTTGTACCAGAGCCGCATCATCCTCATCAATAATTATGGATCATGTACTGCTTCCAATCACCTCCGAACTCCTATTCAATCGGCTTCCAGATATGGCGAATTCACAGGCAAACGAACAGCAAATTTCGCAGATACCTTCGAAACACGAGGATCTCACAACTCATCGAAACCCCAGGACTCCGGAACCCCGAACTCGATGCAGCTTCTAGTAGCTTCGTTGCGCCCCGTCAGCGGCCCCTTTGCCTCGTCAGCGGTCCTCTTGCCCCGTCAACGCCCCCTGCACCCCCCATTAATTAATTAATTGAGTGGCAGGCAATTTGCAGTGCATAGTGGTCTTAAAACGTTCTTTAGATGTGGTATATCAGTCCATTCAAATAGAAATTTTGCTTTCAATGTTTCACTCAGTTGTTAATTGATCAATAAATAAAAACTATTTGGAGATGATTTTTATAAGAAGGTTAAATTGGAGAAATAAAGTTACATTTGGTGTAATAAGAGAATTTACTTGGATCATGACGACGTAAGTTGCATTAGGGAAAAACACCTAGCTCATGTTTCTTCAAATTTGCCACCTTTTCCTTACCATTACACAGTTCCTAGGAGGGACATTATGGCGAAGCTTGTTAAGCTAATGGCAACTATGGGTGCGTCATTTTGGACACGAAAGTTTTATGGACGCTGGCCTACAATGATTTTGTGTGTGCTGACTTAATACATAATATGTACAAGTAGGATACGGTACCAAAACAGGAGGTATGACTCCAGACTTGCAAGAACGTGCAAACCAGCTTTGTCTCGTAGGAAAGGCGCACTGAACTGTGGAGCAATAGGCACGGCCTTGTTGTACTCAATAATGTTTTTAATCTCAAGGCTTGTACATGAGTAATAAGTCTAATTCCACTCCAGAATTCCAAATGGGTTATTTTTTTGGAAAGAAAACATAGACCATGCATTGCAGTTTACCATGGTGATCAGTTCAGCTATCATTTTGGATTGGAAAATGAGCCCTTAATCCATATCTGATTGAAAGTATGCTAGACTTAATCTCGTACAAATCCAAGCTGACCAGTACAGAGCCAACCAGCTCGAGACTGAATCTGGAAATTCCAATTCATGATGAAAGTTTCCTGCAGATATGATTCACATGTTTTTTTTATTTTATTTGAGGCAAATGAAGAGATTCATTGCAAAATAAAAAGTTACAAGCCCTCATCAGACCGAAGTCTAGGGCGGAAATGATTCACATGTAGAGCTGATTCAAACGAGGGCACAATTGGCTCCGACTCACTTATGTGTTGTAATTGTGACAAAGTACGAACGTTCATTAGTTTATCTGTAACCAGTCGGACAAAGTACGAACGAACCAGCTTCCCACCAGGTTTTCGACAATCCCATAAATTTAGATTTCGCACACAATCGAGCCTGAGTTGAGACCGAGAATGAAATTTGAACTGAAAAACATTAGGCTCCCCTTCGGATTGTATTTGTTTAGGCAAGATGAGGTGGGATTCTTACAAATATCATGGGGATCTGATGTATACTGAAAGCCTTGGCATAACCCTCAAAGGTGACAACATCGAAAACAGAGCTGCTCTAAGTTAGTTGTCCACCAACGAAAGTGAGCGTTTCTAATCTTTCAAGGTTCACTTGCGGAACACTTATCTCCAGGCTCTTGGGTGTAAAAACAAGGTTAAGACCACAGTCTCAATCTGCATTATTTCGTCAGAGCCCAGAGCTATTCTCCGACAAGACAGTGAAATGTAGCACTCGGTTGAAATGTATACGTCTAATCGCTTTGAGTAGCCTTGAGTAGATAAAAAGTGAAAACTGCACTAGATTGAATTCTCAGTGTAGTGCCAAACCTAGTCGACATCATAGGCTCGTGAGTCGAGATACAGAAACACTATCGTGACTGGGTCAATACGTGATTGATTCACAGCCTCCATGATAGGCGTCTGCCAGGACGGACCCACTAAGGCTCAAGTATCACGATTGAGGCTACAGAGGTACATGTACGAAGAAGTTCACAAGACACAAGCAGAGAAAGACACCTGCAGAGAGAACATAAGCGACCAAAAAATAATGAACAGGCAAGAAACAGGATTCGAGGAAGAAAATCCAATCTGACATCATGAATCTACACTCTGCCCAGTGTTCTTCCTGTTCGTCCAAAAACTCCCAAACGAATTTGAAAAACAGGTGTCATTTTGAAAAATGTAGGTGTACACTGTAACATTTATTCCTGTTACCCAGAACTATCTGCTTATGTATGTACAAAGCGCAGGTTGATAATGTTGTGCAATGGACATTGCACAAATTACTGTGACGAGGTAGAGAGAGATGTCAGAAATGAGACCTCTACTAGCTTTGGTTACCAATAAACCAAAATCCAACGCACCTTCTAGCTGCGACGTAAACGCCAACATCTGCTCCACTCTCGAGTCCCGGAACACAGCCAAACCCCCGCTATCAGAGGATTTCTCCTTGCCAGGAACAGGGGAAACTTTCACCAATCCCAGCAGAAGAGCACCTACCACTACAGTGACATCGGTGATGACGATCAGAAACACTGGCCAACTGAGAATGTAATTCTGACTTCCAAATGCCCACGATCGCCCACACTTTGAAAAGGTCCATTGAGTCACGAGTGACACCCCGATAAAGAATGCCAGCAGAGCTCGCACCGCTAGACTGTGGTCAATCGATTTGACTAAGGCAGCATAGTTAAAACTCGACCTGCGTTTCGACGAGGTGGGAACTCTAAGGCTGGCTGAGGATGTAGTGACTTCCAGCTGCTGCGAAGTAGAAAGGGCAGGCGCAGGGGCTAACAAGGGCGGCAGCAGTGGCGTTGTCTCTTCTGGGGCTGAATTGAGTGACTGCAGCTCGTCACTAACGTCGGCAAGTTTCGTTGAGATGTCGTTTACATCACACGAAGGGCTGCTAGTTGGCAGAACACCTGCACACAGACAAGAACGCCGAGCTTTATTACGGTCGAGTAGCCATTTGAGAACAGCCACAAATGTACATATCAAAATCGCTCATAACGCAAAAGAGTCAATCGATAGATTCATAGAGCTCGACTCAGGCAAACAAAAAAATTGAGGACATGAGACTAACATGAGGAGACACAATTCAAACATAGAACTCAAATTCTAGCAATAGACACCACAACAACACATCCCTATTTTTCATTCCAAACTCCCCCTCGTGCCTCTACTGTAGATCTATACATTGCGAATCCCGAAATTTTCATAAGAGAGACTATCACAACCTACTGCACATGAAAAAGCTACACCAACATCAGCTCACGCAATCACTAAATCCCAAATTCCGAACAAGGCACCAATCCACGAAACTCCACACAAACCCACGAAATTCAGAAATCTCCTCAAACCAAACAACCAACAACAAGTCGAATACTCACCCTCGCTGGAAGACCGAAGCTCCCCGGCGATGGAGAGCGACTTCAGCCCGGATTCCCCCGGAGGACTCACAACCTGAGGCTCCGCAGGCGGCAGCGTCTTCACCTGCCCAGTGATGTACGCGAGACGATCGCCCCCCCGCTCCAGAATCTTGCGACGGCGAGCCTCCCGAAGCTCCTTGGCGCTGCTCATCCCTCTCGCTTCACCTCCACTCCAAACCCTAATAAAAAAAGCTTCACAAATCTGCCCCAAATCGTGACCAATTCACCGAAAAACGAAGATCATCTCGTGTGGGTGGTTTCCAAATGCTGCGAAGAATCAGACTTCGGCGATCGCCCCGACTCTGAGGTCGAATTCTAGTGTTAAGCCCGATCGAAATCGCTCCACTTCCTGCTTCTCGCATACGACGTCCAGACCGTTGCGTGCCGAGTCGCAATCTTCCTCTTCCAACAGATAACTAGGTGATACCCGGAGATATCCGCGAACAGCACCCCGGCAGTATTGGAGAAGTATTCCCGAAACCCCAATCATCTACCAACGTGTAGAATACATGTACATCTTGACTACACACTGACTCTTTTAGGCACTGTAACGGCTTTGGGTGTGAGAAACTATGCAAAGGAAGTTGACTGTGGGAGAATGGCCCCCTCTTTGGAGCGTATAGGGGCCAGTGGATCACTGAGGTCTCATTCGGATTAAAATTATTATTTACTTCTTGAGTGGCTTATGTAAATTAAATTAGCATTTAGAGCTGTAAGATAATGTATTGGAAAAGAAATAAGTTGTTTTGTGCAAATGGACCCTCCAGTGTTGAAGAGTTAATTTTTTTCAACCCCAGCCCCTCGAGCTTGATTTTCTTTGGAGAGAATCTTGCTCAATATTTACACTCCATTACACCAAATGAGGTTTTCAAAATGCCAAACTGAGTACCTTAAAGAGGTCTATAAGTTTTCACAATAGAGTCAAAGCAAATTGAAAACATAATTATCCTTAAAGTGGAGTTTAAAAGAGATTTTGGGTGTAGTATAAATAAAGCATATGTTGTTTATGTATCAACTTTTAGAGAAAAATAATGATTAAATTATATATATATATATATATATATATATATATATATATATATATATATATATATATATATATATATATATATATGATTTTGTTGAGGTTCTTATAATGTCAATTTTAGATGTAGTTTTTAAACTCTTAAATTTTTTTGACAAATTTTTATCAAAGACACTCGGAAAACTTCACTTCAAAAGCAAAAATAAAAAGCCTATTTAACATCTTCAAACTTGTGATCGAAGTTTAAAGGAAGTTAAAAAACCAATCAGATTCTATCTATAAAGGATTAGCAGAGTTTTGACCTCTCTTGTTGTCAAAATATTGCACTATACAAGGTTTAAATCTTATACTAGGATGGTGAATTTGATGTTGGTTTCATGTACATCAATTTTGTAAGGTTAAAAAATGGATGTATCATTGTAAAACAAATTGTAAAAAGGAAATGGATTTAGAATATTACTAATACACTTTTTTTTTTTTATTGATGCAATTTCTTATGGAACCTGAATCCATGAGATCAAAACTATCTATTTTTTCTATTGTTTAAGTAGAAAATCAATTAAAAAAACTTCACTTTTTATGCGATAAATAAATTGTATTTGTACATCTAGACTGAAAGGGTGAAAAAAATATGACTACTCATGAATAAAAAATATCCACTTTAGACTAAGTTTTTCTTTTAACAACTTACTTTAGAAGAAAATTTGAAATGAGCATAATTTTTCTTCTACAGTTCTGGTGGAAAAAAATAGGTATTACGTTGAAGTTATTGAAATTGTCTACATCCACAAAAGAATTAAACAACTCTTATTCAAATCTAGCATCACAAGAACTTGTTCAAATACCTTTATTGCTTATGGAATAGACAATTGTTCTTTTGGAATTAAAAATATACTTTTTAGATATTGAATTATGAGAAATTTTAGGGAAATGATTTAATTATTTCATTTAAAATAAAATAAAAACAATTACACTCTTCTAAATTATTTCTTCTTACAACAATTCATTCAAATATATTGCATATCCTTTACCTAAAGGATTTGCTACACACATAGCCAATATCATCTTTTAATAATACTAATAATTTTACCGTTATAATGTCATCATTACCATCCCTTTTAAAAATATATATATATTTTGACTTTGAATTTTATTCTTTTGTAAAGACTAGGTTTGTCTTTTTATTATTTATATATTAATTTTTTTTCACTTCTAAAACATGGCATCTCTTTAAAATCAAACAAAAGCTTTTGGCCATTATAAGAACTTGAATTACCCTCATTAGATTCATAGCAAACGATCTGAACATGAAGTAAAATTATTAAGTTTTTTTTCCTCCAGCTCAATCAGCTTTACAAATGTCACTATTATTTATTTATGACATCTATTATTTTAGAATATTGCTTTTAAGACCTAATAGTTTGTTTTTTTCTTTGATTCTTTTTAGTACTGAATTATTTATAAAATATTCTATTTTAGAAACTACAACATATATTTTTTATTCTCATATTAATTTTTTATAAATTTAAAATATAAAATTTTGTTTACAATAATTAATATGAATTAACCGTATGATAATTTTGATTTTTTCAATTTTTTTCAAAGTGTCATAACTACTCAAGGTTAGAACAAAAAAACTAAATATAATAAAATTAAATAATATTTAAATAATTTAAAAAAATGAATAGTCTAATTTATTTATTTTTAACCCAAAATATATTTAAAAAGTTAATAAAATCAATAATGTATTTATAATTACATCCTTTAAAAGTCAAATGGCAAATATAATGATGTTATAATAAAATTTCAAAACATTGTTTCTTCCATGTAAGATAATAACATTATATTTTGATTCATATCTAAATTTATTTATATTCATATTATTATAATTTTAGAATCCCTTTTTAATACATTTAATTTATAAGTCATTTTTTCTTCTTGCCTGCATTTAAGTTTATTCTTTAAATAAACATTCAATGAATTCAATAAATGCACATTTAACATCCACTTCTTCATGAATATTCATGATTAACAAGTGTTTTTAATAATAATAATAGATATTTGTATGTATCTAAAATTATTAAAGATGTGATTATAATTGATATAGAGTTGAAATAGTAAAGATGATGTTATTATTTTCAACACATCTTAAGTTCATATGAGCTTATTTATATTACAACACTATTATTAACTTTGATTTTTTAATCGTCAATTTTTAATCATTTGAAATACAACAAAGAACTAAATAATAACAATGCATCAATTATTGGCCAAGATCAACCTTCAAAAATTGCTAGTCTTAATCATCATATTTGATTGATTTTATATGGTCAGATTGTTTTAGAGCAAACCTAAAGTTTGATTCATTTTTCAATATATAGATGAATTATTTTGAATAAGGCTAAGGTATAAACGGTTTATGTTTTAAAAAAATTGTTATAAATTTTATATCACTAGCAAAAAAATATTATATAAATCTAAATTATTAATCATTGAAAGTTAAAAAAATAAAGCTAATATGTATATTACTAAAATTTAAGACTTCATTTATTGCAAAGTTGTGGATTTGAAAAATGTAGCAGCGCCAATAAGTGTGCAATATTATAAATCATCTTATTTTAGCATATCAAATTGTTGTTTTTAATGCAAAAACAAAAAAATAAAAATAAAAAAGATCTCTGTGTCTTTTATTGTGAGATTTAATTATAGAATATTAAGAGAATTTATGTAGTTTCATCAAAGAATTTTGACTGGATCCTTTAAAAGATCATAACATTTGAAGCAAAGATGATTTTATTTGTATACTTTGATCCAAACTTATATAATTAATCCTTTTAGCAATCATTTTTTAAAAATAAATATTATACTTCAATGTTTTTTAAATAAATATTTTACTCTTATCTACACAAGTTTTATAATATGTCTATAAACAATCTTAGGTGTAGAAGATGCATGAGGAATATATTTAAATAAAAGATCATGCATTTAGTGGAGGCCCAAACTGTTTCAAAGTAATCTTTTTAAATTTTATTTTTTTCAATTTCTCAAAAATAAAATCATTTTAGAAAGTCATTAAATTTTTTAATGCCTCTTCTTAAAGTAGAAAAATTTGGAAAGGAAATTGTATTCTTAAATATTTTTTTAATAACTATTTTGAAACAAATTTTATTCTTTTAGATTTTTTTAAGATATTTTTTGCACTTAATTACTATACAATATTAATAGTGCACAATGAAGATTATATTTTGTACATGGATTGTATAATATACAACAAAATGGAAAAGATTTGAGGAAGTGCTATTTCATCAATCAATAGAATCTAACATCAATTTTTAGAAATCACAAATATGCAATTTATTTATGATCTATGATATTATCTTCAAAAAAAATAAAACGTAATCCCTACAATGAAGCTTCATAAATTATGTTTTGATTTTTGAAGTATAATCATCTATATTCAATATGTATTTGTATACTAAATGAAGGAACCATTACAAATTTTGTTTCAAAAATTTGCTTATATCCCCTCTTTTTAGACAATCACCGAATTTCTTTTCACACCTCAACATAAGTATTCATTGTAGATTTCAATATACCTCTATTGATTCGAAGACTAGTGCTTATCATAATGATATTTTCAATCTACGCACACTTTCCATGCATGAATTTGAACATCATACTTGCACAACAAATTCTGAATAGATGACAAGTTATTTCATTTATAATACACCATAGTCACCAATGAGTATCAATTCAAGCACTGTGAATAGTCATACAAGTAAATTTTTTAATAGTTGAAGTTCTATTGAATATTAACTAGAAAGACATGCCATGCTTTGGTAGTACATGAATTTTTAGTAATCAATTTTTGACGATGCTAACATTATTTTTCATGAAAGTGCCAAATATTTTCTTGGAATGTGTTTATTATTATATAAGACAATATTATTATTAATAAACTAACAATTCTAATTTTTGAGTCATTTTACTTTAAATAATAATAAAAAAATCATTGACAAAATAATTCATTACATTCTTTAGCAATTACTTACCTTTGTCTTAACCCTTAAAGGACTGAGATGACCAAACTAGTCCTCGAACCCTAATTCTCCGTCACCCGTTACTACCATGGTAGGCCTCTATTCTACCATCGAAAGTTGATAGGGCAGAAATCTGCTCTTTGTCTGCGAAACATCGAAGACTCCGCAACTCTTCGAAGTGGTATACCCGTCCAATACTCATCCAATACCAGTATAATACTTAGGCGATACCACACCATACCAAGGTAACGTTTGTTCTGCAAGGCCACATCGATGGCGAGGAGCACACCCAAAACCGCCTTCGAGATCATTGACATTTTAGTAGATTTTATGAAGACAATTGTTTCATTTGGTTAGATTTTACTTAGTATAACGGGTTTGGGTATCGTCGGTTTTGCAAAACAGAGGTCTGAGTGAAGGAGAAGACGAAGAGGAAGTAGAAGAGGAAGAGGAAGAGGAAGAGGAAGCTAGGCGATAGTTTGGAGCTCACAGAATTGCAGGAAGGGTTTGTGGAGATGGTGGTGCGTCTCATTGTAGCCAATGTGGTTGACGAACAGTGCACTGTAGCTGCGGTTAAGCGGGGATGAGGTTTCAGTTCGGCGAACAAGGGAGGAGGAGATGATAGCGGATGGTTTGGAGTTCAGAATCGTTTTCTTCGAATGGTGTGGTGGATTGTGTGATAGCAGGTGTTGGAGTTCTGGAGGCTCTGGGATTGGTGCTCGCGGTGTGCTTTAGAAGGAGTTTTCTTTCGCGGAATTAGCACACGATTACTGCGTAGAAGTGAGTCATGGCCTGTGTTGGTGAGTGAAGGATGAGATAAGATTAGGTGATCTGTTTCGGAGTTCAGATGATCGCCGACGCAAGCGTGGAAGCTTTCCTTTGAATGATGCTGTGGATTGTTGTATGGAGCGTTTTAGACGGCCGTCGTGAGTCGTTGCTCGCAATTTGCTTTAGTAGGTGGATTTCGTTGAGGAATAATTAGCTCGCGTTTTGTTGGCGGGCGAGGTTTGTTGGACCGCGACTTTGAATGTTACTGTAGCGGCGTTTTTCTGGCAGTGCGCAGCAGGCGGTGTAGCTTCTTGTTGAGGCTGATTTTAATGGAAGCTCGAAGCAATGTTGCTGAATTATTAGGAAGAAAGTTGACTAGCATCGAGTGTGCATTGCCAAGGTTAATTCTGCAGAGAATATCTTTCGATTCACAGTGACGAGAGTTAAGGATGCCATTGGTACTCACGCTCCGGGAGTAGTACAAAATCACTATCGACCTCGAATCCAGGAGGAGTCCTCTTAGATTATGAACGTGATAGATGATATTTTCTTATCAGGAAAGCGCCGTAACTCGCCTCTCTCTCTCTTAAGATCACTTCAGATTCCGTTCGTCGAATATCCTCGAAAATCGTGAGATCGGCCGTTCCGTGTGTAAGGTATCTTCATATCACTGATTACTCGGTGCGTGAGGTTGAACCGTTAGATTCATATTGTAGAAACAAACAAGACGTGCTGCCTGATTGAGGTGCGCATTTGCGTCAATCAGCTTAGCGGCCAGTTCCTCCATCTCCGTCCTGGTCTCGGTAATTCGTATTCTCTGAAAAACAGAGTTCTCGGTTTCATTTTGAGTAACACCTGAGTAGTCCTATTGTTTTCATTATTGCTGACTTTACCGGAAGGTATAGCCGGCGCTGTCAGTGTTGAAGAATAAGCTCGTCGAGAGCTTCCTCATCTGATAACCTACTTATGTGTCGTGCTGTCTTTCCCTAAATCCATGCATATTGTCCCAGACTGTATCCCAGCGAGACTCGAGAGTGACGAACACTGTCTAGATAATGCCGATGAAGTTATCACAGCTGGTCGGATAGCATCTGTAGCCGTCTGATAATTTCATTTTTAGTAGATTCGTATGTCCCCACGTCCACCTGTTCTGCTGTTGAAAAAGTTTACCATTTGTAGCTTTTTCATGCACTGGTCAGTGGCATGCAACGGATCTTCAGAGCCTTACAAGTCACGAAGTGCGCTCGTTTCTATTTTTCCTTTTTGAACTGCTCTTGTTGATTGCTTTCTGGGTAGACGAGGTGGGCCTCACCACAACAGCAGTACTGTTCTAAAGTACAGTGTTTCCACGTCCACCAGTGTAAATGAATGCTAACAGTCAACCGAAGGGGGCACTTATGTTGACTATGTTTTGCAGCCTGCAGTTCCCACTTCTTGGAGCTCGATATCAGCACACGGTGTAGTTAGTGTGGTCAGTGTGACGGCAGTGGTGGTCGAATTGCTTGGTGCTCGTGTGTAGGTAACTTACCCTTCTGCAAATCTGATGGGTGTGTTGTGCGGGCTTTTGATTGGCTAGTTTGAGAGCGTTCTACTCTTTGGTTGGAAGGTTCTTGTCATTGCGAATTGGAGGTGTCAGTAAGTTGTTGACTAGATGTAGTGTGCTTGAAAGCAGTGTTTGCTAAGTTTTCTGGGATATTGCAGCTCTCTGGAATTGCTGTGATCTCGACCACGAAATTGCGTGCTCTTAGCGTGTCTCTTGGGGTATGAATTAGAGGCTGAAGCTATGAAGGAAACAATGGAGTTCGAGTCGAGTTATGAGGAGGCATTTCTGCGGAAGGGGAACTACTACTCGAACGTATGCTTCTCCCTTCCAACTGACTCGCCTGCGTCGTCGTCACCCATTCGCCGCCTTAAGCATTCTACTCATTGGCCTAAGTCGCCGAAAACTCCGCAGAGACAATCCTTGGGGAGAAAGCATGAGGGTGTGCCAATGACTTACCAGGCATCGGAGCCGTCAGGCGATCGGGGTCAACGGATAACCATCCTTAGCATCGATGGTGGCGGTGTGAGGGGAATAATTCCTTCGACCATTCTCGAACAACTCGAAGCGTTCTTGCAGGTTCATTCCCAGTTCAGAAGTATACCACAAATTCCTTTCGCTTTTCCAAAAGTTCGTCGAAAATTTCTCTATAAGCTCTGATGCACGTGCATAGGCCTAGTTATTGCAGCTTAACTTTGATATATTTCGGAGATGGGATTAATTCAGGCCTGGAATTTAAGCATGTCTCAGCATTAGATGTTGCTTCGGAGCATCACATTTGCTTTCTCAAACATACGTTATTTCCTTAGATTGGGGATTTCAGTTGTGGTTCCGAAATGATCTATCAAGACGTACAACTTTACCTCTCATTGCATTTGTAGTGTGATTGTATCAATCATATTTCATAAGTTAAGTCTGGAAAGGCAAGTAGGGGCATTGCTACTCCATGTGATTCAGTGACAAGTTTAAATTAAACTGAGTTTTGTTGCAGGAATTGGATGGGCCAGACATGCGCATTGTGGACTATTTTGATTTAATAGCTGGGACTAGTACGGGAGGATTGATCACGGCGATGCTCACGTCGCCCAGTAGAGAGAAACCAAAACGACCTATGTTCACCGCAGCTGAAATTACAGAATTTTACATGAAATACGCAAGTACAATATTTCCCCAATCAAGGTGCCGCTTTCCTTCAGCACTAGATATTTTGATAGGTCATGGTCTAGGGTTCTAGATTCATCAAGTACAACTGTGCAGATTTTAGGACTTCATGTGCGACCTGCGCCTTCGACCTTTTAAAATGCGTTTTCTGAAGCTTAGGTTTTGCCTCTTGTTCTTATTAGCAATATATTGCCTACTTTGTCAGGGGCCCGTTCGGAGCGATCCGTAAAAACATTAAAGCTCTCAAGGGACCGAAATACAAGCCTCAAGGTTTGGAGGACCTTTTGAAACAGTATTTTCAGGATGACAAGTTTCTGGACAGCATGCTTACGCACGTGATCATTCCCTCCTTCGACATCAAATACCAGCAACCCGTTTTCTTCTCTTCAATGAGGGTTTGAACCGATCCCCATTTCTTTTCTTTACTAATGAATTTACGAGTTCAAATCAATCACGCTCGAGATAGGGGAGACTGAAGTTGCTTATTCGTCGCGAGCATACACCAAACTTTGACAGTTGTGCTGCAATTTAGTTTACTGCACAGCATTTGCTGTATTTTCCTAGTTCGTTTTCTACTGCTTTCCAAAGGGGGTTTAGTCCGCAACTTTCTGAGTTTGGAACTTACTGGGTGAAATTAGATACTAATCTTAGAACCCCGAAATAAATTTAGTGTATGCTGTACCAGTTCTGGATCGTGACAATGAGTCGTTTCTTATTTTTATTTTTAATTGATATTCAATTGAAGTAACGTTCAAAAACGCATGGTGTTTTTCTGAGTGGTCTGAAGTTTCATTCTATTTTTAGGCAAAACAAGATGTGCTCGAAAATGCACCCTTGCGATTCGTTTGCCGCTCTACGTCGGCAGCTCCCACTTACTTTCCACCCGTCAGATTTACTCTTGTTGATAAATCTGACCCCGAGAAGAAAAGGGAGTTCAACATGATAGATGGTGGTATCGTCGCGAATAACCCGGTATGTCCATTACTGCCCATCGGTATCATTTTCCAGTTTATGATTTACTTTTCATATTTTATCACATATTGGAGAACGGATTAGGTCACGTTGGTAATCCTCTTACAGCTAACGCATCGTTATTCATGTGAGGCTAGACGTACGTGGCGATCACTCAGGCCATCAAGGAAGTTCGAACTGGCGGTATGTGCTCAGATCGAGTCGACTACAATGTAAGTGTTTTATCATCATAATGATCTACATCCTGTTTCATAAGATTTTTGTGGTATGAGTGCGTCTGTTGGACAGAGAGACCTTCGACAATTAGACGTTTCTGGTTCCAGAAATAAAACTTACTTAGATTGCGAATACTGCAACGTCGATAACGCCAAGGCGTGTCTGGAAACGGTAACAGACCATTGAATGTAGGTGCTACTATGCGCTGTGACAGGGCTACGACGATCTATTGGTTCTATCGCTGGGCACAGGAAATCAAGTGCAAAGCTTTGACACAGATGAAGTTGCAAAATGGGGAGCGATTAACTGGATGGTGCACGACGGAGAAACTCCACTGATTGATATGGCGTTCAATGCTAGTTCGGACATGGTTGACTATAACCTCAACCTTATCTTCAGTTCCCAGGACTCATCCAAAAATTACTTACGGATAACGGTATGTCACAAAGGTTTATGTATTGATACTTTGTTTACACAAGGAGCTAATTGCCATTTGCAACTCTGTATGATGCCAAAATGTTCACTGTTTTGCGACAATAATATTTTATGTCGTTAGTATTTAGATTCCACCTCTGGAGCCCGTTACAGTTAAAGCAATGATCTTTATTTTCTGTTCATTGGGTAGGCTTTGCTTATATTTTTTGGAGCCTCATGTAGAGGGTCAGTACAATTATATACAAAGCTTCCTGTAAAGTAGATTGAATGAGAATGTTTCGGATACTTCCCCTGCCCCAAGGTTGCTTTTCACCTACTAATTCTGGTATCGGTTGGTTCAATGCAGACAGACAGTCTGAAAGGGTCCGAAGTGTCACTGGACGACGCGTCACCAGCGAATTTGGAGAGGCTTGTGCAGACGGCGGTGGACCTCCTCGACGACGAAGTTTCAACCCGAGACATCGATACAGGAGAGCTTCAGTCCGTAGGCAATGGCGAGAAGAATCGACAAGCTTTGCAAAGGTGCTGCGGATCAGTTAGTTGGAGTTGCTTCTTGTAAATGTGAAGATGCAAGTTTACATTGCTTTTTCCATTTGGTACTTCTCTTTAAGTTCATGTGCGGTTCTGCAGTATTGGTACTCACGTGCTCTATTGGTAAAATGGCTATGATAGGTTTGCATATTTTCTATCACAAGAACGGAAGGGACGGATTGCTGCAAAATCGGCTCCTGCCAAAAAACAGCCCACGAAAGAACCTTCCGCTCCAGCACTGTCTGCACCAAGCGCACCGGCCGTGACTGAATCCAAAACCGAATCCAAATCGGAGAAGCCACCAGACGAACCTGCTGCAAACCCCGCTGCTGCGCCAAAGCTGGAACCTACCCCTGTTTCGGAACCAAAATCTGAAGTTGAGAAAGTAGTGGAGAGTAAGGTCACAGAGCACCAGGAGCGTGCGTACGTGACATTCCCATACTATTCATCGCTCGAATACTTCGACAATCCCTTCGAGACGACGCACAGCAATCATGGCTATGCCTATGATCCACCGCAAGCCTCTTACATGGAACCTCTGTACTCCACTTACTCCTACCCTCAACCTGACTCTGACTCCTCTCGAAGATCACGTGACGATATCTCATTCTCAAATTCGTATTACTCTGGGTCTTCAAGTTTCTTAGGATACAACGATTCAGACCAAACTCCGTATACATACTATGACAACACATACCAGACGTCATATTCCACCACGCAGCCGTCTAACAGCTCCCAGGTTGCGAACGGCAGTGCAACCCGATACAATGATTATTTCAATATTTTTTCCTAGAGAAGCTTTTATGGAGGCTCTGCTTCGGCCTTCAATTGTAAGATACCTTTCATCTAGAAATGCCGGCCAGCCCTTCCATCTCCAATCTGATATGTGTAGGATATCTACTCTCTGGAGGCTTCGCATCATTCATAGCTGAGTGTAAATAAATTCATTAAGATACCACTGATTCTCTCATGGGAAACTAGTTTTTCTACTGAGTACTTTTACGAGTCGAGTGGCTCAAAGCCACTTGTTGCCTGAAAGAACCTATTTTGACAACACAACTCCCTGGGTCAGTTTGCTCTGCCTGGATTATAATTTCACGACATGCTTAACATTTAAAATATCTGTTCAAAACATTTCAAAATTAATGTTCAGTGATTTAACATCTGACATCTAGAAGGGAGAAATCGAATAAATGGCAAGCGCTGCCATCATGAACAAATCTGGAGTGAGGTAAAGTTCTAAACTATCAAATCTAAATCCTGATTTCTGTATAATTTTTTTACAAACTATCCTACTGTCCTAAACCTAAACTGTCAAGATGCAAACGAAATGCCAGGCTCTTCATCTACAACCTGAGACTCCTGCCTGCATCTCCTCTCCTCCGACAGCCACTGCGCAAACCTCCGGAGCGCTTCCTCGTTCGTGATGGAGTCCTTCCCCGCCTCCAGCTTCCCAGAGACGAGGTTGCGCTTCGTCTGCTTCCTCGTCAACACGTCCTTCGCGAGGGACACCAGCTGCTGCATGTTGGTGAGCGAGGAGTTGTCCATGGTGCCGTCTACCTTCTCGAGATCCGTCTGGATGCGGAGATAGTTCGGCGACGAGTACTGGCTGTCGAAGATGATGGACAAGTTGTAATCCACCATATCAGCACTGCCGTTGGAGAAGATCTCAATCAGGGGCGTTGAGCCGTCTCCGTTGCGCAGCCACCCGAGGACGCCCCACTTAGCCACCTTCTGTGCGTTGTAGCTCACCGCCTTCTCGCCTGTCCCGAGGGACAACACCAGGAGGTCCCTGTAAGTGCCCGTCCAATCCACCCTGCCGGAGTTGCTGTTGGAGTCGCGTGCCTTTGCTGTGAGCTCCTTGATGGCTTGGTTTATGGCCACACCGGTGGGGTTGTTACATACTACCCCTCCGTCCACCAAATGGAAGTCGCGATATGCGTTGGTGTCGTCGTTAGTAGTTGTGAAATGCACTGCGGGGAGGTAAGTGGGCGCGGCCGACGTGCCGCGACAGACTTCTGCCAGGGTTGGGTCTTCCAGGGGGTCTTTCTTCGCGTGTGCGCTGCTGAAGAAGACGGGCTGCTGGTGGGCGACGTCGAAGGCGGGGATTACCACGTTTGTGACGGTCTCGTGGAGACGTGTATCGCCGACGAGTCGAGTGACGATTTTGATCAATCCGTTTCCGCTGTAGCGTGGGCCTCGGAGCATCCTCCATAGGCTGCGGAGGTTGTGGAGGCCGCGGAAATCCCATTGGAGAGGTGGGAAGATCACGGTGGCTTCCTTGATGTACGTTTCGGTGGCCTTCTTGGCGGAGAACTTGGGCCGCCCTTCGGCGTCCGGAGCTGTGAGCATGGCGGTAAGGAGGCCGCCGGTGCTGGTCCCTGCTATAACGTCGAAGTAATCTGCTAACGCGACCTCAGGGCCATCCAATTCTTGAAGAGTTTTCTCTAGATACTCGAGAATGGTGGAAGGGATCACTCCTCGGACGCCGCCTCCGTCAATGCTCAAAATGGTGATTCTCTTCCCTGCATGCCCGGACGGGTGGGTTGGATGTCGCGTCAACGAAGCCATCCTTGTTGAGGTCACTTCACGAACTAATGCGGTGTCCAATATCCCCTAGTCTGATGAACAATATGCACTACAAGTTCGTCCTGGGGTGACTTCTTGATCAAGCTAAATTGATCTTGTGAGCTGCAGCTGCTAAAGTTGTAATTCTCTATCAGAGCTTGGATCTGAGTGAAGAGCAACAATGTTGGGAAACCGAAATGAGATCCTTGTTCACGAACCTCGGCATATATGAGCAACTTTCTGGCGTTAGTATGCGCGTCCTTCAAGAGAATGTCGGCAAAAGATTGTCTGAGATTGTCTGAGTCGCGGAATGCTTCAGCCTTCGTACTCTGCTGACGGATGACTTTGTCACCAAGTTTCAAACAAGGTTCAGTGGTCACTCTGACGATCATTTTGACTTATCGTTACCTTGAATTCTTTTGTTTTTACGCATTCAGATTTATGTGATAATTAAATCCTGCAATACTTCTGTAGAAAGTGCGAAGCTCACAAGGACCCTGACGGTCAGGGTCCACGGTCTCTTTGGCCGTGTACACTGTTAACCAACACTATAATACCGTTTGAAAATACTCAATGCTTGTTTTTAGAAACAAAAAATCATATATTTTAATGCACTGCCGAAATGACGTCAACTTATTCACAACTGTTGAAAATTTACTGAGATTTCAAAGATTCTGAACGCACCACTTCCAGTAGATTGACCCATGCCTAACGACCCATGTAATGATCTGTCGTGTGGAATACAGGAATCACAAAAAATTGACGTGGGACCTCGTGGGCCAACAGAGAGTAAACTATATAAGTTTTTTCCGAAGGAACAGGGGCCGACAGATGCGAATCAGTGATTCTCATCACTCCAACCATTTCGACTGTTGTCTGTAAAAGGTCTAAATCTCTACTGAATATTCCGGCAAGGTTTTGACTGTTGCGTGTTGCGGAATCCAGATTAAACAGTGGTGCTCCAGCTGTCAATTCTACACATCCATTACGATACTTCGAAGATTCCGATGTGACAAGTTCGCGAGCTTTCGGAATCTTGGGCTCTACGGATCCAACTACAAAAGTTTATCCGCAGTAGCACTTGAGATTTCAGTTATCTGTCAGCTGTCTGCGAATCCTGTTAACCCAGGGTGTTTCCTTTGACGGACACACAGACAGAAGACTGGAAGTTGTGGTATTTTATCTTCAAGTTCTCAGTTACGTTAAAATGAGGCAGAGTATCCTTGAGTTGATCGATTTGTGACGTGTTTAAACGTAACCCTGCAACTCTGGTGAAATCTAACTGGCAATTACAGCGGGATTACACCATCCCAGCTGACTTGGAGGCTTACACTTTCAAAACACTGCCATGTGAGAATCTATGAAATTTTATTGGCTCAAATCTATGCCTGTTGGTTGCTTAATCTGAATAGGTTCTAAAGTAAGGGGTGACGTGGAAGCTTGGTGATAGAACTGTTGGAACTTGGGTGCATGTTTCTGAAATGCTTGTGCTCATATTGTATCATATTAAATACATGTCCATTACTCTACAGATTCACTGGTTCAGCTAGTAGATCAAAATGCGAGTAATTACTCAAGTCACATGAAACAGAAGGGAAGGTTGGCGATCGAAGGAGTGGAGCCCTCAGAAATGTGTAGCAGAAGTTCAGCTCACAGGAAGTTAGCTGGAAGAGTGGCTGAAATTTGGTACCTTTTATGCAAGTGGATGCAGGTGGAGAAGAATTGAAGGCGCAGCACTTGGGAATGCATTTCTGCCGTGTACGAGAACTTACTTTGACAACTAATTAAATCTTCATCATATTAGGGTGCAACTTGGTTTTTTCTTCAGACTTACATTTTGCAGTACACTACTGACGTTGCAATAAACTTTCCAGGGCCAGCATAAAGTAGGCGAATCATTTAGGTTTTTTTTATTAAACAATTGCCAGCCGATCTTTAACGATCAAGCCTTCAAAAGCTCAAAGCCTCAAATGCTAATCGGGGAGCTTCTGCATAATATTGTTAGCTGCTTTGACTACCTGGAGAAAATAATGTCATACGATAAGGGACAGAAAACCAGACATAATTTCTGCTTGAAGTTTTGATAAAATTACCGATCCACCTGCAATGCTGAACTGGAAATCATACATACCAACCTACCTTGAAGAGGCTCTTGAGTCTAGGCACGGATGCTTCAACTAACTGCCATTTCCGATCCTCCAGACCTTGGCGGTAAGTCCCCACTTATTCATTGCCTAGGAACAAGCAGATAAGTTACAACACGTTTACAGTGTACAATGAGGAGGACAGCGTTTCGGAGTGCGTCACTCCGAGTGCACATAGACCTGTCCACTGACAAAATCAAAATCTGAGAAGTCACTGGTCATGTGGGAGAAGGGGATGAAAACGAAAATTCATGCTGGCTTCAATGAAATATACAGTTCGAAATTGTGACTGCAACCGTTCCTTTGAGGGAAAATTCAGGAAAATAAATAAATAAATAAATTAAATTAAAATTTATAAATAAAAAATATATTTCACATAAGAAATATCTAAGCAATACTAGGCTTTTCAAACCCATGGAGCGGAGCGAGAAGGCTTTGAATAAGAGCAACGGGTCCGGTAGGACTCGTTGCCCGTTAAGTAATTTTAGGGTTCACATAAAACAACAATAGGGGGATAGCAAGGATTGATTTCATTGAATTTTGGGTTTTATAGCCCTTATTTTATCATGCAAATAATGTTAAAAATAAATAAATCTCGAACTTATCAAAATCAAAAAATTAGGATGCAAAAATATAAAGCCTTTCAAACCCATCGAGCGGAGCGAGAAGGGTTTGAATAAGGGCAACCGGTCCGGTAGGACCCGTTGCCCGTTAAGTAATTTTAGGGTTCACTCAAAACAACGATAGCGGGATAGCTAGGGTTGATGTCATTGAATTTTGGGTTTTATAGCCCCTATTTTATCATCCAAATAATATTAAAAATATGTAATACTCAAAATGATCAAAATCAAAGAATAAGTATGCAAAAAGCCATTTACAGAAAATCATTTATCATTAAGTAATCACTTGACCAATCAATCAAATTTTTTAATTTTTCATTTTTAGAAAATCACGAAGGTAATAGTTAAATTTCTAAACGTAAATTTGTAAATATTTTCATTATAAAATTGATCATTAAATTATTTTATTAAATTTTTCAATATATAAAAATAAAAAATAAAAAAGCAGTGAGTTCTATGGTTCTAGCTTTACTGTGGCAGTTGGGATCAAATTTTCATCTCTGACGCAGTTTCCGTTACTGCAAATCTGTTAAATGCAGTAACCAGGTGGCCTAAATTCTGGCTGATAAGGCCTACACATGGACCCACGCACCCTAAGCGACGCACTCCGAAAAGACAGCCTCTACAATGAGCACCTGAGAGTCGTTTCTGTTCTGAAGATCAACTTTTGTCAGACTGTCTGTAGGCCGTAAACTGGTGACATCATGCACACTTACTGCCGCAGTGGTGAAATCATACACATCGTCACCATGTATACTTAGTGCTTACTGGTGATATCATGAGGCGTTTAGTACGTAAGTTCTGTAGATGCATAGCCTACTCCAAAAAAAAAACCTATCGTGGCATATTCTGGTTTGCTCAGAGAAGTGAGATTACTGGCAGTAGTGTACTACCTGCCTGAAATCTGAATTTAGCAAGCAGTTACACAGACATGCGAGTACCAGTTAAAACTCACATCAATGACCAAGAGCCCACACATGATCGCAACTTTCCATTACAACAATTCATTAACAAAGAGTTTCCATGCATTAAAAACACATGTCTACAAATCTTGAGTCATAGGCTATGCTAGGTAGAGTATTGGGCATGGTCCGCTACGGGTTGTAGCGAGATTGTCCATGCAACCTACCTCTTCGCGACTTGGTAGGTAGCATGAACAATCCCGCTACAGCCCATAGCGGACCATGCCCAATACTCTACCTAGTACATAATGCACACATGGACATATATTGGTGCTGTTAGTAGTACCACAGTCGGTAATTTTACGGGACGGATCGATGCCCTGGCCAGCATGTGCTAATTGTAACCTGCAAGATCACTTTCATAAGTGTTATAATATAATCTCTGTACTTGCTCCAGCTCTGGTTTTTGAAACTCGGAAACATGTGTTATAGATTTGTTCACGCAGCACAGCAGTGAGAAGATCTGGTCTATCATGTCGCATTCTGAAGAGATGTACCTGTTTTTCAATGTCTGTTATCGCATGCCATGTGATAGAAAGAAACTCATGTCGCAGTCTTTCACAATCGCTGAAGTCTTAGATGGTCTCACACATGCCGAGAGAGGAATCTGGCCCAAAACAATTCAGTCAACAACGGCAACATTTATTCAAGGGGCTGTAAACTGAACATTTGCAAACAGACTAAGAGCAAATCCCACACCCTAAACCCTAAACCCTCTCATTTTCCTCTAAAATCTGTCACAGGAATCTGCCAACAAAACCTATGTAATGGGTCTGGTGAGGGAACTTCTCCATTCTCTGCAACCACGCCATATCCCACCTCCCGTCTCCAGCATCCTTTCCCACTCTCATCACTATCAATTCTAGCTTCAAGTCTGCAAACTACTCTTCGACTCTGGGATCAGAGACATGACACTCTTCAATCTCCTCCTTCAGATTAAGCTTCTCGCGAATATAGACATTCAAGTTCAAAATGGGGGCACATTGTGAAATCGTTCTACTCCAGACTTACTGATGGTTCTTTTGAGTCCCATTGCTATGCTGGCTTTCTCACGAGTTCCCTCTCTGATGCACAATAAAGTGATGCAGAATTCACATGGTAATCACAAATTGGAGCTAGACGATTAATTAATTCTTGTGTATGCAGGCAACACCTAATTAACAATGCAGAGAAGATTGGTTGCTGGAGGGGTACGATAACCTTCCCAGTAACATTTGAGCAGTCGATGTGATATACCCACAGTCGAGTGATGGTCTTCTAATCCATCTATCAAGTGATGACACAAAATTGCTAGACGAATTGAATATTGCAGATCGACTCATGTCGCGAGTGGAATTTCGGTCGCAAGGAACTTTTACAGGAAGGAGAATGTTGAAACTCCGGTTCAAGACATATAGATTGAGTGATCCCTCGCAATCTGGCTGATAGCAGCCAAGCCAAAAAACACTGATCATGCGATCATAAACAACTCGATCTGCCAATTCAGTCACTAATTCGTCACATGTGTGCTTCATCCTGCGGCTTGCTTCCGAGATTTTCGCTTTGGTCCCACCAGTGACACTCGAATGTCGGCACAGCACAGTACCCAGTGCGCTTCGGCGGAAAACAAAGCTCCGCAGTCAACATCCTAACGCCAATGATCCATGGTGCGTTGCTCGCCGTGGGTTGCTAGCTTGGGTGCTTGCGATTTGCTCCCGACGTAGGGTTGCTGCCGGTAGCTGCTGTAACAGGGTGTTGGAGTCCTGGTGGGATTCGATGATGAACTGCGGCGCTCTGGAGGAGTCTGCCGCAAGGGCTCTTGGAGATCTTGGAGCTTTTGTCAACGTCAGTGAGCACAACTCGGTGCCATGCTTTTACACCTGTGAGATTAGTACCTCGCTCACCGGGTTCACCGTCTCGATGGTAAGGAGACGCAATTTAGCAATCGAGTCGGGGTGTCACAACTTGGACAAGAGTCCCATCTTCCACATAGGAGCGGTAAATTTCTTGAAAGCCATTAGAGTACTAGTCGCTTGTCCCACATTGACAGACGCGCAATTTTCTTTTTCATATATGGCTTACTGCGAGGAATATATAGTGCCACCTATGTCTGAGAATCTCCTGTCTGAAGTCTTTACTCTTCTCAAGTCTAGTCCTAGTCTCTCCTGTTTCCACGTCACAAACTTAACAGCAAATGCAAGCCTACACTGCAAGCATTTGCAGACGCTAGTCTGTAGGAATCCTCGATTGGAAACGTTGAGGGTGAGTGCAGATGGTCCGAATTTCTTGGTCCTTGCAAAGGCCATAGCTGTCTGCCTATCGCGGAACACTGTTTTGAAATCGTTTACACTCCACATGTCACCCTATGGATACGAACTGAACCAGATATCTCTGGAGATGCTGTTGAGTCCATTCACGAGTAGTTCACCCAACGAAGCCAATGCAAATCTCAAAGAGCTGGCGCTCTATTTTCAATATCCAGATGGGTACTGCGTGGACGCCATAGCGTGCTCCGTGGACGCCATAGCGAATTTGATGTGCCGCAACACAACCCTAAAGAAGCTAGACCTTCGTTTCTCGAAACTTAGGTCATCTTTGAAGGACCGCAAATCGTCATGGAGAGAGATCTGTAGAGCGCTCGAGGTGAATCGGTCTCTGGAGGAGTTGAGCTGTCCCTGCGAAGTTGCAGCACTACGAGAGCTTCTTGTTCCGTTCGTTCCAAATCGCTATGGTCGTCAACCGAATACCACCCTCTCTACACTACGTCTGTTTCTCTCAATCAAAGACCATGGCGGATGGATACAGGCAATCGTCAATGATCCGGGCGTAGTTTTGAGGGATCTGGCCTCCGCATTGCAATCGAACACTTCCTTGAAGCATGTGCAATGTATTTATGAGTGTGATGGGAATGGGGCTTACATGGATGACGTGAAGTATATCAACGACAAGAAATTGTGCCAGGCAGAACTTCAGATTCAAGAGATCCTGAGGTTGATGATCGACAATGAGCTGAGAGTGAATACCAGCTTGGAGACTTTAATAGTGGGACACTGGACTCTACGACGAGTGGGTACAAAGTGGCAAACATGCTACCGAGGGCCATGCCTGAGAGAGGCGCAAACCAAAGGTGAGCACTGTCAGTTCCTTACAGTGCAATCAAATGATGGCTTCTGCAGACGTTGTTGGTAATGGAGTAGAGGTTGAATTGTAGCGAATGAGTACTGACATTGGACAGTCACTTGTCTTGCAGAGTATATTGTGAAAGTGCAGAGTATATCGCTGTTTCAATAAGCTTACTGAAGCAGATGGATATGTTCTGGCCTCCGGATTGTTGTGGCTCGAAGTTTGACTTGCAGATGAAAATGATAAAACAACCTTCAGAGGACCGGTTATAGGGATCTGTATTAGTCATCTTTGGTCTCACTATGTACTGTACAGGCACCAGGGGTACTTGTATATGCACCAAGCCTTGGCCATTGGCCGGTGCTCGTCGCAATTTGATTTCACTTTTCACTGCGTTTCATAGCCCGGTCCTCTTTGAATGGCAATATTTTCTCTTCAGGAGTAAACCTTGAACATTCTTAGAATGTAGTTGCTGTTAGCAGTGAAGCAGTTAGAGCATCAGTTCAGATGCTCTAGACACATCCTGCTAACATTGACAGTTTTGTTTTGAAGTATGCATCGAGCATCGTCTCAAATGTTGAACGTTGCAGCTTTGAGGTGGACTCGTGGTTAGCTTGAAGTTCATATCTCCGCAGCCTGCTGTATGGTGGGATATGTTGTTATCATGTGCATTTTTCAAAGTAAATCATAGAAATGTGGTATAAATGTGTAGGGTGAGCTCAAAGCTCTTGTGGTATGACTGAACTGTAACACATGCATGCTGTGACGTTGAGTTGTTTTCATTACAATCCAGTTTGATATGACATTTTGTTCATGTTGTTTGTGCATATATGATGGTGGTTACTTGATTCTATGCAAGCTCTCCACGAATCACTGACAATGTTTCGCGGCCTTGTGAAGTGCCCTAGTGCTAGAATTCACTTCCTTGCCTTGGCCTCTTTTTCCCACCAGGGAGGCTCGAGGATTTGATGCGACAAATGTTGCAGTAGATTGGTACGTCTCAAAAGAATTGTTGGTCCACTGCTCTTTGCTCCGTTCTGACATTCTTTCTTGACATGCTTGGATTCATTGATATTATAATACGGATATTTGGAAACAAGCTCTTTTAAGATCACCTTTAAGTTACAGGTTGCGTGTACAGTACCCTGTAACAAGTGTTGCAACCCCACTTTCAAACCTCACACTAAAACATTTATCACACTCACTACAACTGGATGTTGACCATGAAATTTTGCATGTACCGCTGCTTGGACATAAAGCATTTTTGGGCAAAATTTGGTTTGTTAGAAATGAACGGTTTATGGAATAAAGCTAATTTGTTAACTTTTGGGCCTTTGTTAAAAAAAAATCACATATGGTATCCAACTATGGATCCAAAATTTTGGTAGAAGGTAGAAGTTGTAATGGGGATCAATATGGTGATATAAAAAATAATGGTATTCCTAAGTATTTTGGTGTCCAGCTGCAATTCAAAAGGTCAAAAGAATCTCTCAGTGGCTGATTTGACTTCTTTATCTTATAATGAAAAACAGTTTCACTGCTTTCTAGAATGAAAAACGGCGCATTTCCTTGCAGTGTAAGAGTTTCACACTGAGGATGTGCCTCTCCGTTGCAAGATGCCAACATGCCAACATATCTTTGCATCGATCACATCTCATTTGAAAGCATAGCCTACTCCATGAAATTCGGACCTGTCGTGGCATATTCTGGTTTGCCCAGAGAAGTGAGATTACCGGCCGTAGTGTACTACCTACCAGAATTTAGCAAGCAGTGAATGACCAAAGAGCCCACGCATGATTGCAACTTTCCATTACGACAATTCATCAACAAAGAGTTTACATGCATGAAAAGCACATGTGTGCAAATCTTGAGTTGTAGGCTATGCTAGGTAGAGTATTGGGCATGGTCCACTGCGGGTTGTAGCGAGATTGTCCATGCAACCTACCTTGTCGCTTCGCGACTTGGTAGGTAGCATGAACAATCCCGCTACAGCCCGTAGCGGACCATGCCCAATACTCTACCTAGTACATTATTTAGCAGCAGGAACAAGTCATGAGCATCAAGCAAGATAGTGCGACGCAAGCAGCAAGACTCGTGACGCTCATTCACCAACATGGATTGACGGACTTATTCCATCATGCGTCTTGGTCATCTGAGTGCAATCTAACAATTCACTTGTAATTTCGTCACATTTCGTGCGGCTTGCTTACGAGGTTTTTGCTTTGGTGCCACCAGTGAGAGTCAAATGTCGGCATAGTACAGTACCCAGTGCTGCTTCGGCAGTAAACAAACCTCCGCAGTCAACACCCTAACGCCAATGATCCATGCTGCCTTGCTCGTCGTGGGTTGCTAGCTTAGGTGCTTGCGATTTGCTCTCCATGTAGGGTTGCTGCCGGTAGCTGCTGCATCAGGGTTTTGGAGTCCTGGAGGGATTCAACGATGGACAGTGCACTGATCAATGCAAGGGCAATTCGACGATCGTCTGATGCAAGGGCTCTTGGTGATCTTGGTGCTTTTGTCAACAGTGAGCACAGCTCGGTTCCATGCTTTTACTCTTGTAAGATTAATCCCTCTACCGCTTTAACCTCTCATGAACCGCTCGATTTCAATGTCTCGGTGGTAAGGAGGCGCAATCTAGCAATCGAGTCGGAGTGTCACAACTTGGACAAGAGTCGGGCCATCTTCCGTATAGGAGCGGTAAATTTCTTGGAAGCCATTCGAAGATTAGTCTCTTGTCGCACATTGACAGATGTGCAATTTTCTCTTTCAATTTATGGGGATGTCTGGTTGCGAGACTGGGTGCCGCCTGGGTTTTTGGATCTCATGTCTGAAGGCTTCACTCTTCTAAGAAGTAGTCCTAGTCTTTCCTGTTTCCACTTCACTAACTCCCTAACAGATGCAAGCCGATATTGCAAGCATTTGCAGACGCTAGTCTATGAGAATCCTCGTCTGGAAACGTTGACGGTACATGCAGGTGGTCGGAATGTCGTGGTCCTTGCAGAGGCCATAGCTGTCTGCTTATCGCCGAATACTGTTTTGAAATCGTTCACGCTCCGAATTTCAACCCCTATGAAATCTCTAAACCGAGAATCTCTGGAGATTCTGTTCCGGCCGCTAACGAGTAGCTCACCTAGCGAAGCCAATGCAAATCTCAAAGAGCTGGCGCTCTATTTTCAATATCCAGATAGGTACTGCGTGGACGCCTTAGCGAATTTGGTGTGCCGCAACACAACCCTAAAGAAGCTAGACCTTCGTTTCTCGAAGTTCAGGTCATCTTTGAAGGACCGCAAATTGTCATGGAGAGAGTTTGGCAGAGGGCTTGAGGTTAATCAGACTCTGGAGGAGTTGAGCTATCCCTGCGAAGTTGCAGCACTGAGAGAGCTTCTTGTTCCGTTCGTTCCAGATCGCTATGGTCGTCGACCGAATACCACCCTCTCTACACTTTGTCTGTTCGTCTCAGAGGAAGTCTATGGCGGAGTTCTGAGGGATCTGGCCGTCGCATTGCAATTGAACACAACCTTGAAGCACGTGCAATTTGAATTCAAGTCGGTTGAGTATGGGAATTACGAAGTACGCGACGACGTGAAGCATATCACAGACAAGAATTTATGGCAGGAAGAATATCGAATTCAAGAGATCCTGAGGATGATGATCAACAATGAGTTGCGAGTGAACACAAGCTTGGAGTCTCTAACAGTGAGACACTGGACTCTACTACGAGTGGGTACAGAGTCGCAAACGAGCTACCGAGGGCCATGTCTGAGTGAGTAGACCAAAGGTGAGCAGTGTAAGCTCTTTACAATGCAATCAAATCCTGGCTTCTGCAGACGATGTTGGTCATTGAAAAGTAGTGAATGGATACTAACATTGTAGAGGGACCTGTCTTGCAGAGTACAATGTGAAAGTGAAGATGACTCGATGAAAGGAAACCTCGAGCACAGCCTTTGGTTTTGAAGGCGAGCTCCAGTTTGGTTTTTAGGCATATTCGGAGATTCTCGATGAAACAACATCGAAGCAGATGGATATGTTCCGATCTACGGATTGTTGTGGCTTTGAAGTTCGTATTGGAGATGAAACTAATCATCAATCTTCTCAGGATCGGCAAGAGGGAAGGTTTGTTCTTCCCACTCACCGCGAGAAATAAAATTTGTGGTGCAGTCTTGAGGTAATGTACACTACAACCGACACATATGTACAGTCAGGTACAGCTCAATTACGAATTCTTGTTTTCGTAAGGGAAAAAAAGCTTCATTGCTGCCAACTTTGCCGCCCTCCCAAGGGCTCAAAAACTGGTATTCTACCATGAAATTTTTACCACAACATTATCTTTATGTTAATAACACGTGTACCAAATTTCAAGGCCAGAAGATCTACACAAAAAAGATATTCAAAATCTACCAACATGTGTAGCTAAGAAAAAAAACTTCAATACTACCAACTTTGACACCCTCCCAAAGAATGGAAAAAGAGAATTTGGAAATGAAACTTTTAGCACGAGATCATCTCTATGTTGATAATATGGGGTAAAAATTTCAACTTCAAGAGATTTGACCACAGAGAGGTATTTGAAATCTACCAATCGACAAGTGTTTTTCAGAAAATTTTCACAACTACACATGTTGGTAGTTTTTGAATGTCTTTTTATGTTCGAATCTTTTGAACTTGAAATTTGTCACACATATTATCAACATAGAGATAATATCATGCCAACATTTTCATGGTAAATAAACAATTTTTCAACCCTTGGGAGGGTGTTGAAGTGGGCAGTAGTGAAATTGTTTTTTCCAAAAAACACTAGTTGATTGGTAGATTTCAAATACCTCTTTGTGGTCAAATCTCTTGAAGTTGAAATTTTTACCCCATATTATCAACATAGAGATGATCTTGTGCTAAAATTTTCATGGCCAAATTCTCTTTTTCCATTTTTTGGTAGGGTATCAAAGTTGGTAGTATTGAAGTTTTTTTTCTTAGCTACACATGTTGGTAGATTTTGAATATCTTTTTTTGTGTAGATCTTCTGGCCTTGAAATTTGGTACACGTGTTATTAACTTAAAGATGATGTTGTGGTAAAAATTTCATGGTAGAATACCAGTTTTTGAGCCCTTGGGAGGGCGGCAAAGTTGGCAGCAATGAAGCTTTTTTTCCCTTATGAAAACAAGAATTCGTAATTGAGCTGTACCTGACTGTACATTACAAGCTTCAGGGGTACCTATATTTGCACCACGCCTTGCCCATTGGAAGCTGCTCGTAGCAGTTTTATTTAACATCTCACTACGTTTCATAGCATCACAAGATTTGTCTGGTCTCTTTGAATGGCAATACCTTCTCTGAGTAAACCTTGTTATTAGAATTAAGGTGTTACAACATCAGTTCAGATGCTCTAGACACATCCTTGCTAATGATTACAGTTCTCTTTCGAAGTATGTATCAAGCATCATCTCGTTGAACGACGACGTTTCAATAGCACCCAAGGTTGTGATGAGTAGAGAATTCTCAGGTGAGAGCTTTCATTACGCCATTTTGTGATGGTGCAAGTTTGCACATGACATTCTACAATGATGCCCCTGCGAGATGGCAAACAATTCATGCCCAGTGAAACTCAATTTGCATCGCCATAATCCCAACCTCCCATCAGTAAAAACCTATTTCAATAAAGAGAATTTTTTCATTCTCATTATCACACTACTTTTGGCACTCGATTCTATTCTTTAACTTAAATCCAAATCCGTCAAAAATTCTTGCCTCAAACATAGATTTCAAACCCCCAAGTAATCTCCTCAAACAAAGTTTTTGAGCCGAAGAGTATTTATCGTAAGGTGCTCAATAAAGGCTCAATTTTCAGTGTGGGAAATCTAATTAACATTGCAAATAACTTTTATGCATGGGGAAACTAAGTGAAAAGTTGGAAGAAGTGGAATCATCATTTTTGGATTCTTCTACAATTAGTTATGAATTTTTGAAGCTGGATTCACAGGTGTTTCTAAAATGGAGCCCTAAAATGCCACCCTATAATGTTTGCCAGCAGTACATGGTACTGTTGGGTGGGGAAGCTATTATGTATCTCTGAGCAAGGATTCCTAGAGCTCCATTATCGGCACTGCTCCATTTTAGAGCATTCTACCATAATTTACACAACATTGTCTACTGCTGTAGCAGCTCATCTCTCCGAATCTCTCACCACTCACTTTAAAACTTCATCCATCGACCTCTTCATCCCCCGAACTTCATCTCCCCAACCCATAACACTTCATCAAAAGAATCTTCATCCACATAAATTCACGGCGGGATCTCGTTCCAATGACGAGAACGTCACCCCCACTTAAACTCCCACTCAGAGAACTTCATCCTCTCACCCCTCCCATCCACAAATACTCATCTAAAAGTAACGTGAAACTCACTTCTTCATCCCCGAACTTCATCTCTGAGACGGTGGGAACGAGTTCTAATGAAGGGAACATCGTCTCTCTCGTCGCGATCGAGTCTTAACGCAGGGATCGATTGCGTCTTCAGGCGGGCGACACCGGGCATCCGCGGAGCAGCACCTGACCCACTCCCACCTCCAATTCTGCTCCCGTCCGCCTCCTCCATGCCTCCCCCGCCCCGCCATTCGATCCCCCTCGTTCTCCTCTTTCCTACGGTCCATCTCACGCGCGATTTGGACCTCAATCACGCTTGCTGCACTAAGCCCTAACCGACCTGGTTCGGAGAATGTTGCTGGCTTGTTTCGGCGATGGCGGGTGATCGGTATTGATCGGAGAAGACGGTGCGTTTCGGTTTCTGTTCATTGGATCGTCGTTTTGTTTGTTTGTTTGTTTTTTGTTTTTTTTTTTTTTTTTTGGATTTGTGGAGAAGGTGAGGGGAGCTGAGGTTGGAGTGCTGTGCTTAATTTGGTTAATTTTTGGTTTTGTTTGGTTTTGTATGGTGGTTATGGCTGGTAGTTTTTTGTTGAGGATGCAATGAGAGATTTTCTTCAGTGTTTGATTCGAATTTCGGCGTGTTCTGCTCGTCGCATTCAGGTGTTGAGGTTATTGATGTTAGTGCCTTGGTGAATATTTTTTTCTGATGTTTATTTCGGTTGTTGGAGTGTCTTGGATTCTTTCAATGTTAGCGTTTTCAGGTTGTTTGTGAATGAAGCAATGTGGAGTGAGGTTTATTGATTTTGTTCGTGTTTCTTGATATAAGTGAGTGTTGAACAGAGAGTTGCATTTGCTTGAGTGTTTTTTAGGTGTGGAATTTCACATTGAATTGAAGTGCAGCTTATTTGACCATTTTATGTTAATTTTGAGGAAGAGAGCATTTCGACATTTGACGTCTTTGTCACACTATCCTTTTCTAATGTTTTCAATTGAGGTTATGATGGAAGCGTTCGTTACAAATAGTTTGTTTATCTAGCTCGAGTGCTAATTGAGGTTGAAACCAGCTTCGCTTTTTACATGCTCACATTTGTACGCTCGATGTTGCTTTCCGGAAGCTGTTTTTTCACTCAGAGTTATGTGAATTTGAAAGAACTTGGCAGCAGTGAAAGATAGTGGTAGAGTGAATAGTAGAAGCTACAACTGCATAGACAATGAGTTCCTAAGCCAGAATGTATTTGTTATGCAACCGGAACTGTTGTAGTGCGACGAGTAATTGGTCTTCAAGAGCGTAGGCAAGGTTTTTTGTTCATGCTGGTTTGTTGAAATTGGCGGAAAAGTTTTGACGTGACTGGTTTCAAGAGATATAACGCAGTTAGTGAAAGCTGTGTGCTATTGCTATTGGATCATACTGCTCATTGTCGCTCATAGTCGTATGTTGGAGGAGCAGCTAATGTAATGTCATGTTGACTGTACTGCAGGCCGAGGCGTGTAAACCCAAAAGCTCCTTCGAAGTATCAATGCCTCCCAATGATTCGTTGCCGATTCTTTTTCAAGTGCTGGAAGATGAATTAGGAGTTCAGGCTCTCGCTTACTGCGTTCATTCTCTTGCCACTGTATTTATGTGAGGTTTGGCAATACCTTGCGATTTTAGGTGAATTTTTATGGCCTTGTAACTTCAATCTTTGGCGCATTGACCTTGCTGGTCACGTGGAAGTCCAGCAAGAAGCTGGTTCGAGATGGCAGCCCGGTCGCAGGGACTCGGTAAGGTCACGCTCGCACCATTGGTATTGTCTGCCATCTCTCCGGAAGAGCGGGCGGCGAGGTTAATGATGGAGAAAACGGAGGCAGAGAAACGGCTAAGGGAAGCGGAAACCCGACTGAGAGAAGCTATTCTGGAGCTCCAGGGCAAACAGAGTGAAGCTGGCGAGGGTTTTAGAGAGGCTTTTAGTCGCCATTCACTCTGCCCGCATGGGGACTCATGTGTGGCCAATGCCGTCGGGAGCTTGTGCCAGAGTTTCCTACTTGCGTATGGTGTTCGAGTTGGAATAGGGGTTCTTCTTCGCGCCTTCAAGCTCGTAAAAAAAAAGCCATATTACACTGTCCTCGACCTGAAGGTACTTGCACTATATTCTGGTCCTGTTACCTCTTAATGAATCAGGATTTTTCTTTTAATTGTGTTTTTAAATATACTAGTCATTGGGCCTGGTTGGATGTACCTACTGGATGCTTAGAATGAGGAAGCGTGCCATAAGTAGGTAGCGAATAAGTTTCGGCACCAAGAAGGGCACGGCGTAGATGCTTTTGTTGACCACGTAGATTTTCTGTTGCGTTCCAGCTTCTATTATCCGAAAAGGATCTTATCGTTAGGGAGGAGGCTTGTCGAACTGGTTTATTATTCGGAGGCTTCACAGGGGCTTTTCATGCAATCCGATGCCTTCTTAGGAGGACACGCAACAAAGAAACTCCAATCAATGGGTGGGTTGCAATACACTCTTTTAATATTTTATTTGCTGAGGCCTGGGCTAGTCAAGTGCTGCACAGTCCTTGCCTTGTCCTGGTCGTGTATTAGGATTATTGGTTATCTGTTATTGGGGTACGTATCCAGTACCTTCTGCATCTTTCCTGGAGGTAAACAAGAAGCAATTTAAAGTTTAGTCGTGCAAGAGTGCGTGGTGTATGTAGTAGATGCAAAGAAGTGTGACACACAAACATGCAAACGTGTTTCTTAATATGATATAGCTTGCTTGGTACTGGATTGGCTGGCATTGTTTGATGCGTTTAATAGCTGTCGTTGCATTCCATTTTCATAAAACGCAAAACTTTTACTGCAGAATCGTAACGTGTATTTTCATTTTTCCAAGTGTGCTACGTGCTGTAGTTTAAGGTATTTCTTTGTATAGTTCCAGTGCCTCATCTTTATGTACAAAGCAATTGAGGAGTAGATGTGTCTGCGCACAGGTTTGTGGCTGGCTCCATAGCTGGTCTCTCTGTATTGGCATTGGATGATTCCAATAGAAGGCGAACTTTTGCTCTTTACCTTTTGGCTAGGGTAGCACAGGTATGTATGCTATGACTGTTTTTTGTGTGGAGTAAGTAGTTATATTAGCAACTGTCGATTTGGGAAATTAGTGTAAACCTTATGTAAAACATTTGAGGCAGCACTTTTCCTTTTTCCTTGCGATCTGCGTTCAGAAAGAGGCTCATCTATGTTCTCTTTAATATTCTTTGTGCAGTGTGCTTACAACTCAGCGAAGGCCAAAAACAAGTTTCATTTTTGGGGCAGCAAATGGGGACATGGAGATACATTACTATTCAGCTTAGCATCTGCTCAGGTTTGTTATCTAAGGACATTGGAGGAGAGATAGTGGTATTGTTTTTCCAAATTGAAAGCTCAGTTCCTTGCTTTCGTGTCAGACCCTTGAAATTATGTTGGCAACGGCCTTTCTCAGCTCTCCTGAACCCAGATCTGGTTTGTGAGTGCAGATTATGTACGCCTATGTCATGCGTCCAGAGACCCTTCCAGAATCTTATTTTGAGTTTATTGTGAAAAACTGGACCGATTGCAAAGCCTACGTTGCAAGCTGTACGCGAAAGCAACCGAGGTGTTCCAATTGACTTACAGGCTTTATCAGCATTTGTTCTTGAGCGATCAGGAAAGCCTGGGCCACCAGGTCTGAAACCTGATTCACCAATAATTCCGTGCTCGGGGATACACCCTCAAACTGCTTCATGTCTAGTACATAACAGTAAAGCGGCTCGTGCAACATTCAGAAAAACTTTCCCCACTCTATTTGTCGCTGACGTTCGTGCCGTTTGTGGTTCTAAACATTCAGAAGGTACGCATTCTCTATGTATTCTAATGAACTTTCTTCTCGGCTTTGGTAGATAAGCTCCGTGATCGGCTTCGTAATATTCCTTCTCATCTTTCGCCACGTTATTGATTGCTTGCAGTTTATGCATGCTCCTCTTCACACCTTTTGGAATGCGTCCAAGAGTGCCACACGCTCCACATGCTTTATATCAGCATTTGTCGCAATTTATCAGGTAACGTGTTTGTCGTACGAGCCCCGATCCTAGATTAGGTCGTACAAGTACTTCAGTATTAATGCAAGATTTTAAAGATGTTAAATTGCCTGTGATTGCAAAGCACTTTCTACATGCAGCCTTTATTTCTCAAAAGTGATGTTTGTAGGGAATACATTCCCAGGTGAGTTCAAATTTCAGGAAGAGTATGATTTTCAACAGACACGTTTTCAAGATCTGTCTCCGTTTTAATTCGTAATTGCATGCATTCAACCTTCACGGGGTTGTTACGTAAGTTTCCAAGGTTTGTTATGATACGATTTTGAGAATGGGAACCTTCTGCAGGGAGTAATTTGTCTCCAGCGGAAAGTGTCCACAAGGATCACAAGCTGGTGTACTTCTTTGCTGGAGCAGCTTCCGCTTTGTCTGCTTTGATTGAAAAGAAAAGTCGCCGCTCAGAGCTTGCCCTTTACACTCTTCCACGGGCTGGTGACTCTTTGTGGTACATTTTGGTGAATCGTCATATTCTGCCGAACATCAAGCATGCAGAGGTAAGCATTCCCTCTGATTCTTCATGGACATGACAAGAAAATTGCAAACTATAAATTAGCTAGCATAGCGCCTCGATTTAGAATCACGTGAGAGACAAGTATTATGAAGGGTTTGCAGCATCTGTTCACCGTATCTTGCCTGTCGAGTTTGGCTGTTTAGGAAATGAATGACGAGAGAATCTTTAGTTCTTACGAAATGCTAATCCTTTCTCGCTTGGACATGGGTTTGTACAGATAGCGTTGTTCAGCCTCTGCATGGGTTTCATCATGTACTTCCACGAGTATGAACCTGACACGATGTCACCCTTTTTAAGGGGTCTACTTACACGGTTTCTGAACCGTACGGGGACACCCATGCGCTCGTCAGCTTCCTACTCTTACCTACCCTCAGTCGCTTCCTCTGACCGATTGGCACCTCCAAGCGCTTCGACATCTCAAAATGATCTCAGTGGACAATCTTCACGTCCTCCCGGTTCTCCTGCGGCAGACGGTGTTTCGCAGGCATCAAAGGACCCTCAAAAGACTCCTGAAAGACTTACTATTGATGCCTTCCAAGGTCTTTGATTTGAGCAGCCAGTTAGAAGGAGATAGGTGAAAGTAGCTTGATTTTCACCGAAGCTGGTTATACACGTGAAACGAGTGGAACCTAGTTTAAAAAATGAACTTTCATGGTGGTAAAGTACGTGCTCCTAAATCTCTGGAGTGAGCCCTCATTGCACCAGGATACAAGGTACTATGATTCTAAGCGATGCAGAGTCAAGAGGTCAAGGTAATATGCGATTTTAAGATTTCCTGAATTCAGTCCACAGAGTGAAGGTAGTACAGGTGGTAGTAACAGTGGCAGGTTTTTGCCTACCGTAGACTGGTGCCGCTTTAAGTCTCCATGGTGATTAGACCAAATTGGTATAAGGTATGCGGACATTGTTTAATTCTTAGGGATTTTTGGCACAAAGGAGTGAACTGTTTCAACCCCTACTCCAATGTTGAGCATTTTCCGGATTTCAAGTAAAGGCGTTTGCTGTACTACTGGTGTGAGTATACAGGGTGGTATTTTTCTAGAGTTGGTTTGGTTGTATTAGAAACGGTTACGAAAAACGAAGTAGTACAGTATCAAGAAGCTTGTTTAGCATGGTGGTGTCATTTAGATTGCATTCTGAGGTGTTGAGTTTATGAGTGCCAGAATTGAGTGTACCTCCTGGTAATAAATGATTGTGGCGTGCGCCCAATTATGAATTTCTATCAATGACAGTGCAATGCCTGGCTACACCAGAAAAATAGGCTTCATATTCTTTGTTCTTTAGAAGGTCCGGGGCCACTTCATGCTATGGTAAACTGGCCTATGACCGCCACAATAAGGATTCAGCAATATTAGGCATGTAGTTGTATTTGTAACTATTTTCCAGTGATAAAATTTAAGATTTAAAGAAGACAAGAGGTGGAATCATAATTTTCGGACATGATATGGATTAGTTATAGAATTTTAAAGGGTGTAGCCACTAAGAGCATCCCCAGTAAGCTGTAAACCTGTAAGCCTGTAATTATGAGAACGTCGTTCTCCCAAACCTGAGTGCCTTTCCGAAGCAAAACATTCCAAAATTGTTTACAGATTTACAGGTTTGCCCCAAAAAACCTTCCAAAATGAGGTTTTGACCTGTAAATTACAGACTTACAAGCTCGAATACAGGCTTGGCCTGAACCGCAATTCACGTCTTTCTACATCTTTCCGATTACAGTTTTACGGTTCAGGCCTTACTGGGGATGCTCTAATATCCCATGACCCCCACTAGGTGGAGGCTATGACCGCAATATATTCAACCATAGATAGTTAGTCACGCAACCCATATCCAACACTATTCATTGCAATATCACCTAAAATAACTTCCATGACCGCCACAAATGTATCATGATTAGAATATGCAATAATTCATTGAACCACCATAATAAAACCTATCACAAAAAGAAGCTTTATCTAAATCTGCCACATGGCTACATGAATTACGCCTAAATTTTTTCTAAATCTGAGAAAACCTTGTTGGCAAAGATGCTTTGGCTACCACTTGCTGGCTTCCAACGACTTTCTAAACTGTGATACACCAAGCCTTTGAGAAAGTCTAACACGCCTCCCCCCAGTTTGCTAGGATCTCATTTTGTTCAATCCGCAAATGTGACGCACAAGCGTTCCGAGCCTCTCTCTCCTTCTCCATCGGCGGCTCACATCCTCACCGCGGCTTGCCAAGAAGAGCTTCTCTTGGCGACATTAGTCTCTATGGCTTTCTGTTGCAGAGATAGGGTATTGTGGCGCTAGGAGGGGAGAGAAAGAGAGTGATCTTGCTGGTCGGGGCTCCAACTGTCACGGCCACGTACTCAGGAAACAACTTAGGAAGACTCTGGAAGGATCTAGAAGTTTCTAGAAGCTCCTGGAAGTTTCTAGAAGTTTCTATAAGCTTCTGGAAGCTCCTAGAAGTTCCTAGAAGCTTCTGGAAGCTCCTGGAAGTTCCTGGAAGCTCTTGGAAGCTCCTGGAAGTTACTGGAAGCTCCTGGAAGTTCATAAAAGGTCTTAGAAGGTCTTAAGTTGTGGAAGGTTCTAGAGAACCTTCTTTTGAGCTAGTATAAATAGGAGTCGAGGCTGAGGGCAACCTCAGTCTCGACAACGCATCTCTTGGAGCTCTAGCTCACACCTCTTGGTGTTGTTGTGTACTCTTTTTAGTTAATCTGAGTATTATTCAAGCTATATCTAGAGTTCCTGTTCTAGTTTGAGTCTTTTCTTGTAGCTTGTCTTCTCGTGTCCCTGACAGTTTGTCGAGACTGCCTTACTTGCGAATATCAGAGCTAAGGTTTTCTTGCTAGAGCGTGGATTACCCCTCTTGCTTGAACAATTGTTGGCGTCTTGAGAGTTGCAGATTACCCTCTCTCAAGCTGTATATTTTGTTGAGCTTTGAATCTTCTTGTAAGAGTGCGATTTATATCCTTTTTGGTGAATTCAAAGCTTTTTTAGAGGGTGTGGATTACCCACCTCTAAATCAGCGCTCGACCTAGTTATCTGCTTAAATTGTCTTACTTATATAGCAATGACTGGAGGTCAAGATATTAGTATGATCGAGTCTTTTGAAACTAGGTTTGACGCCCTTATGAACGCTATAAACGCGTTATCCACGAGACTCACGAACGTAGAAGGCGTTGCTCACAACAACTCAAGCTCTGGAGCAACGTCGACTACAGCTCAACACCCATTTACGTCTGTACCAGAGAAGGTTGTTCCACCTGATATTCGGCAAGACACTCTACACATTCAACAACGTAAGGAGCCTCGAGTGGCGTTAAACCAGATCTACGCCTTACAACAAAGGTCGCGCTCTGTATCTGTATACGCTTCTGAATACAGACAACTCGCTGCAGATATCAACTGGGACGAACAAGCATTAATGGACCAGTTTTATCGAGGTTTGAAGGATGACGTGAAGGACTTGTTGCTAAATTTTCCAGATCCCTGCACGCTTGATGAAGCTATTAGACAGGCCGTAAAATGTGATAATCGGCTCTTTCAGCGATATCAAGATCGGCGTTCTTCAAATTCCTCTAGACAAAGCGCAACATACTGCCTTAACGAAGGTTCATAATTCATATCAAGGCGTGGAAGGAGATATGCAGATTGACGCAACATGCTTCAAGCCATTGACACTGGAAGAGAAGAAACGAAGATTTGAAGAAAATCTATGTCTGTATTGTGGAGAACCTGGACATAAAGCCGGCAGGCTGTCCAAAGAAGCGGAAATTACCCGTGACAAAGATTAGAAGCGCCACAATTGAGGAAACAAGGATGGCCAGTCACAGTAGGGGCCGTGCGACTAGAGCTTTCAACACCATCAAAAAATCAAGATCCTTACCTCTCTTCCCAACCTTCTCGATCTTTTACAATACCTATTTCTGTCGGACGTGAAAACTTAAAGACTATTAGTTTATTAGACTCTGGGGCATCTGTTTGTTTCATGGATATGGCTTTTGCAAAACTTCATAAGATCACGCTTCAGCAAAAGCCTAATCGTGTACAAGCAGAGGTGATAGATGGGCGACCTATAGTTGTCGCTCATGAGACTATACCTGTAGACGTAGCAATGGAGGGTCATAGTAGTAGGATTATGTTTAACATATATCAGTAGTCCCTCCCATCCTGTTGTTTTGGGATATCTTGGCTGGAGACGTATAAACTCGGACATAGATTGGTTTTCTCGTACTATATCATTCTCGAGAACAACCTCAGCAGCTGGGGGAATGCCAAAAGACTACGAGCAAAAAACCTTTGCTTGTTGGAGCAAAGGCCTTCATGAAGATGGCGAAGGAGAATATACCGTTTACTATCTATGCAACACTCATTCAAGAAGAAACACCGCCTACAACTATTCCGGAGTGATACAAGCAATTTCAGGACGTATTTGAAAAGTAGAATGCGGACATACTTCCGGAGCATAGACCGTATGATTGCGCCATAGATCTTCAAGATGGAGCACAACCACCTTTCGGCCCAATATACAACTTGTCACAGGACGAGCTGATGACTTTGAGAGAGTATATTGACAAGAATCTTGCGAAGAATTTCATTCGACATTCTAAGTCCCCAGCAGGGGCACCTATACTTTTTGCAAAAAAGAAGGATGGCTCGTTACGATTGTGTGTGGATTATCGAGGTCTGAACAAGGTCACCGTGAAGAATCGTTATCCGTTGCCACTAATATCGGGACTTTTGGGCCAGCTCGTCGAAGCTAAGGTCTATACAAAGATAGATCTCCGTGGAGCCTATAATCTTGTGCGGATAAAAGAAGGAGACGAGTGGAAGACTGCATTTCGCACAAGGTATGGGCATTTTGAGTATAATGTCATGCCGTTTGGATTGACCAATTCGTCGGCCATTTTCCAGCACTTAATGAATGATGTTTTTCGAGAATATCTGGATAGATTCGTCGTTTGCTATTTAGACGACATTCTGATCTACTCCAAGAACGTCGAAGAACATGAAGAGCACGTGAAGCTGGTATTACAAAAGCTGCGAGAAAAGGGCTTATATGCCAAAGCAGAGAAATGTGCATTCCACCAATCTAAGGTTGAATTTCTTGGATATATCATATCTAGCGAAGGCCTTGATGGATCCGAAGAAAGTTCAAGCAGTGACAGACTAGGCGTCACCAAAAACAGTACGCGATGCAATGTTTCCTTGGTTTTGCTAACCTTTCGGATATTCATCAAGAATTATTCACAAGTTGCGGCCCTCTTGACCCGGTTGACATGTAAGGACAAGTTAGAGTGGACACCTGCAGTACATAAGGCATTTGAAGATTTGAAGGTTGCGTTTACTACAGCTCCAATCTTAGTACACCCTGACTTTACAAAGGCGTTTTATATGGAGACGAACGCCTCTAATTTTGCACTAGGAGCAGTGCTCTCGCAGATGGGAGAAGATGGAAAACTTCATCCTATGGCATTTTATTCAAGGAAATTTTCGGCGGCCAAGATCAACTATGAGATTCATGATAAAAAACTTCTTGCTATAGTTGATTCCTTCCAAGAATGGCGTCATCTATTAGAAGGAGCTGCTCAGCCGGTTGTTGTGTATACCGACCTCAAAAATCTGGAGTACTTTACATCCGCTCAGGTTTTAAATCGTCGCCAAGCTCGTTGGAATGTGTCCTTATCCCGGTTTGATTTACTATCACATATCGGCCAGGGAAGCAACAAGGACTGTTGGATGCATTATCAAGAAGGGCGTATCTTGCACCAAAGGCTGGAGACGGCATTTGATCAACAATGGACAACATTGTTGCAGCTTGAACGATTTTGCCTCAATGCGATGTCAATGCATTACCAATTGATGTCGACTTCCGTCGTGATATTCAGATTGCATCTAGCCAAGACCCCTTGTTTTGTAGAACAAAATAACATCCTGACAACGACAAATTCAAGATTCAAGAACTTGTTGTATTTTGAAGATCGTGTGTATATTCCGGAGGGGCCACTCCGACTCCGCGTGCTTTAGTCTCGCTACGACTTCCCTGCAGCGGGACATTTTGGCTTTAACAGACATTGAAGCTTGTTTCTCAAGATTTTTTGGTGGCCACAAATGTGGAAGGCTGTCAAAGACTTTGTATTATCTTGCGATACATGTTCAAGGTCAAAGAATCCTCGGCATCAACCTTATGGGCTCTTGCAACCATTGTTGATTCCCCAACGGCCGTGGTCATCTGTTTCAATGGACTTCATCAGAGATCTGCCGCCATCAGCTACTTTTGATGCCATCTCTGTTGTGGTAGACCGGTTGACAAAGATGGCGCACTTTATTCCATGTACGAAGTCTATTTCTAGTGAAGAGACTGCAAAACTCTTACTTGACAACATATATCGGTATCATGGCTTGCCAAATGATATTATTTCTGATCGGAGACCCCAATTTATATCTAGATTCTAGAGATCGCTATTTGAGATATTGAAGGTCGACATCAAGCTCTCTTTTGCTTTTCATCCTCAAACTGATGGCCAGATGGAACGCGTTAATCAAGTGTTGGAGCAATATCTAGGATGTACAGTCGGGTCCAGAAATAATTCGAATTATTTTTTCAGTGAGAAAAATTTCAGTACCGCCTACTTTGAAAGCTCCCGAGAGCTCGGATTGGTATTTCACCACGACAATT